>ML796733.1:101742-123246 GCA_009831015.1 Picea engelmannii
ATCATGAATTTCATGGGATGCATTTTCACTTTCGGGTGTCTTCTCTGTTACGAAATTTTTCAATACTTCCATGATCTTAGCTTCCATTGAATCCATCTTAGTATCCAACTTAGCTTCCATTGAATCCATCTTATTTTGTAGTTAATTTATGTCCCTACGCATTTATTCACCTTCATAAAGAGTCCAATTAATATTTTTTGGAGTCTTATTTGGTGTAGAAGGTCCCTTTTTTGGTGGCATGTTGGCTAAGTATCACTTTTGAATCTTAATTTTGAGGCGGTTCTGCTAGACAATATTTATTCTATTATATCTCCCAAGTTTTTTCCCTTCTAGGTATGAAACTTTCTTTTAGGTAGTTCTCTGATATTTATTCTCTATAATTCCACAGGTCTGATCAAAATTGGATGTGCCAAGTGGAATTTAAGGTAAATTCCTCACAACTTGCCGATTTTTGGCCTTTACAAGAGATCTCATTTGTATATCATGCCCCACATAAAATAATTGATATCAAATTCTAAAACTCACACCCAAAATACTATAGACTGTCCATGATCCAATGAAAAAAGTCCCACTCAATTTGGATACTCTAGCAAGAAGTTATGATTGTTTTACCTGGAACATCTTCTTGAGACTAGTCAATATGACTAGTCGGATAACCTATCTTACACAAGGTGTATCTACAAATTTAAGATGACCCGGAAGAGGAATTTTTTACCACAGATACCTTACTAATTTTTGTAAATGGCCTCTGGAGTTCAGGGTCTAAAACATTGCAGAAAATGTTTTATATTGAAAATTCCACAATGACTCATTTCAGGATGATTCCATAACCCTATCTTGTATAGGTTGTATCTCCGAAAGTGTAAGGCCTCAGGAGATGAATTTTGAGCCCAACATACCTTGATCCAAATAAATATCCTCCAAGCCATTCCTTTTGAAACATTGTAGAAACAAAGTTATAGAAAAAATTCCACGATGTCTCATATGTAGAAGCGAAACCCCAAGACCGTGAGCTCTGATACCATATGTTAAGAACCAAACATCAATATAGCATAGAAAAAGCCTCAGGAAAAGTACTCAACACCTTGAAAAAGAGATAATTTTAGATAATAAGCCTCTTCGAGGGGGCAACCTCCTTTTACCCCACTTAAATGTTCAAGTACAAGATGATTCAAAATGAAAATGTCTCCTTGGTATATATAGGAGACTAGGAGGTATAATTACAACTAATGGCCTAAAGCCGACATAAATAAAATAACATTACTAATATAATATGCCCCAATTAAGGGGTAATGAGCCAATATTAGGGCTTAGCATTCCAACTGGGCCTCCACCACTTCAATCCTCCACCAAAGGCAAGCTCATAGAATGGAGACAATGAGGTTCTCTCAAAAATATGGAAAGATCTTGGGGGATGAACACTATGTTCATACTTCAGGAACAAAGGGATGCAGACTCAATATGAATTAATTTCTCCAAAGTAACTTTCCTCTTAAAGTTGAGTTCTTTCTTCTCTTTTCCATAGCTCTGAATTGTGCTTTTATAGCCTTCAAAATGCAACTGGAGGGCCAATTCATAACGTTTCCAGTGTATGGAAGGCCAAGGATCAAAGATCTCTTGTCGTGATATGGAAGCCTGACTTCATTTGTGTATGTTTTGGCACAAATCTTGATGTACAAGGGTTGTAGTGGAGAAGCCTGCATATACGCATGTTGTATAGTAGATAGGGCACGTATATGTGGAAAAATATGTGTTTTTATCTTTTGATTCATAAAAAATGGATGATAAGTCTGCATAGGGAAATGGAAAAAGGCCCTCTGTGCAAGATAGAAATGGTGAGGCAAATATTTCTATAACATGGAGAAATTGTCATTGGCGGCTGTTCAATTTGTTCAACATTTTCATCATTATATCTTATTGAGAAAAACCACGATTATTTATGATTGCAACCCTATGAAAGATATCCTTACATGAAAATTACTGGGGGGGAAATACTCCAAATGGATAGTGATTCTCCAGGAGTTTGATTTGGAGTTTGATTCGGATTTTGAATGAGACAAGTCAAAGAAATATTTGGTTTTTTTCGAGTTGATATGTGACCTTCCCTCCAGTGAGAAAAAAACTATGGAAAAATATTATTTTCATGATGAGTCTCTATTTCTAATCTTTTCAGATGATATATGGTATGGAGACATTATCTTTTATCTCCAAACCCAAACTTTATGGCATGATCTTTCTGATGTAGATCATTATGGTATCATGTAGCAAGCTTGTCAATATATTATCCTCAGTGATACCCTTTGTCGTTGTGGTATTTAGTCCCTATTTTAGTGATGTCTAACCTATGATGAAGACGAGAAATATTTAAATGGTTGTCATTCTAGAGCATGTGGAGGTCATATGTTTGTGTATGCCACTGCCCAAAATTTATTACAAGATGGTTACTTATGTCCTTTGCTATTTAAAGATTCTATTATAATGGTTCAGAAATACCACGCTTATCAAATGTATAACAATAAGATTCGATCACATCCTACTCCTCTTTAACTTGTATTTCTCATTGGTCCTGTTATCACTCTATAAATGTTTTTGGATTAGAAATAAAATGACAGAGGTAATCTACAGACCAAATTTAAGACTCGAAACTAGCCTTTCCAACCTAGAGAGGGTTCTCTCTGAGACTTAGTCTCTAATAGATAATGACTTTGAATTGTCATATAGATTTTTTATGTTTGTGAAATATTTTTGGTTTCACTGGCAAGGAAATACATGGCATTGGGCTATGGAGTCAACCTCCTGAAAGAAAGAGAACTTATTGACTTGGTAAATGAAACTTTGAGAGGATAAAGGCTAAGAAATAAATGGTGTTCCAGTTCAAATGTCATTGTAGGTGGAAAAATAAAGTGTACATAAAGCAACTCATAGCACCATTAAAGATGAATTCTAAATTACTTAGAAGAAAACACAAAGTTTAAATGGCAAAGTCTAAAGCACCGTGGGATGAATTCTAGACTTATTAAATGTTCCAATTTAAAAAATGGAAAGGCATGTATATATAGAAAACATGAAGTACATACATATATGGAACCACAATACATCAAACCACCACCATTCGAATCTTTTCGTCAAAGCCTTAGGACTTTTGCATTATATTTCAATCAGGTTCAAAGATTACGTTCAGTAATCTACTGTCTACACTACATTTCCAACCCAAGTTACATTGAAAAGATATAATATATAGAAAAAACTACACCCCTTCAACTACTATGCCTCAAACTACTTCTTCTAGAATTTTGGTTTTGGTTATTCCCTACCAGATGACCTTTCAAATAGAGTTTACTAAAAATGGAAACCCCAATGCACCCAATCATGTAATAAACAATGTATTTTTCATGATCATTCATTCATTAGGAGGTGATGCATCAACATTTCCCCTTTGAGTGCTTTCCCGAATGATCAAGTGCACTGTCAGAAAATTTGACACCTAGTGTAACAGGCTCTGGTTGTTGTCGTGCGATCACTAGCTGTAGTATGCACGTAATGAGTTGGTGTGGAAAATGTGTTAATGCTTATGCCATTATTATATTTCTTTTCATTTCAATAGATAATAGCAACATAAGAACAAGATCACTAACAAATACAAATTCACAAGAGACACAACATTTATCCTGGGAAACCCTCTAGGGGAAGAAAACCCAACAAAAATTCCTTAATATAAATAGCTAATACAATGCCAAGAGATCTTATGCTAAAATAGAAATTCCTCTCCCAAGATATGCGCCACTCTCTCTCTCCTTTGCCAGCAACAGATCATAACTTGTCTCTCAAACTAAGCAAGCGATTTGTGTTCAAATGAGGCACTGACCTCCTTTATTTATACAAGTTATGGCACGTGTGAAGTGTCTCTTCATTGGCAGGGATGAATTCTTAATTTGGGTGGGTAAACCAACCTTTATTATATTTCTAGGTCTTCTTATTAACTGATGGGACCGACTTCTTATTCTTCCTATTATAATTGTCTGTTGACCAATCCATAAAAGGGGATTTGGTCCTATTACAATATCCGACATGATCAATCCACAATGGGGATTGATCCTATGAATAAAATATCAATAATAATAAGAATAATCTTTGCAGTTAGATTACTTCAACACTCCCCCTTAACAAGAAGGGTATTCTTCAGCAACATTATGCAAGAGAGAGAGGATAACATCATCAACAACATCGGGTAAGAGGACAACATCATCAATATCATCTTGGTTGGCATATCTATAAATCATCAGAAGTTTTCTTCATCGGTAGCATCGTCATTCTTGAAAGAATGCCATCATCATCTGCATCAATATGTATCATTATAAAAATGATACCTCATCACAACACTAGGCTGGCCCATCACAGTACTGGACTGGCTCTATGTCACATTTGTTAAGTTGGTAGCTTAGTACAAGTCACTTTTTTCTTTACGTCTAACAACTAGGTCAAAAGAAGGTATACATCATCTTTCTTTACGTCTAACAACTGGGTCAGAAGCAAGGAACACATCATCTTTCTTTATGTCTAACAACTAGGTCATAAGAAAGGAACACATCATCTTCTTGCTTTACGTCTAACGACGAGGTCAGAAGCAAGGAACACATCATCTTCTTTCTTTACATATAACAATGAGGTCAGAAGTAAGGAATCATCTTTCTTTATGTCTAACAGTGAGGTCAAAAGAAAGGAACACACATCATCATCTTTCTTTATGTCTAACAGGGAGTTTAGAAGAAAGGAATCATATTGCTTTGCGTCTAATAGCGAGGTCAGAAGCAAGGAACACACACATCATCTTGCTTTACATCTAACAATGAGGTCAAAAGCAAGGAATCATCTTGCTTTATGTCTAATAGCAAGGTCAAAAGAAAATAACACACACATCATCTTGCTTTACATCTAACAGTGAGGTCAAAAGAAAGGAATCATATATAATCCCCCTTTTAGGGAGGGTCCTTTCGGACTATACAAAGCTTATCTAGAAAGTGTTCAAACTTTACACGAGATAGAGGTTTGGTCAACACGTCTACAACCTGTTCATCTGTGCTAACATACGGGAGCTTCAAGGATCCTCTCTGCACCATGTCATGGATGTAATGATAGAAAATCTCTATGTGCTTCAACCTATCATGAAATATAGGATTCTCTATCATCTTTATGCAGCTCTGGTTGTCACATAGGATCGTGGTTGCTTCCATATCTAGGTCAAATAGACCAGTCAACAACTTACGAAGCCATATAGCTTTGCAGCTAGCAGAACATGCGGCGATGCACTCTACTTCCACTATGCTGAGAGAAATACTAGATTTCTTCCTACTCTTCCATGAGATCATGGTTGATCCCAAACTGAAAAAACATCCAGAAGTGTTTTTTTCTGTCAACAACACTTCCTGCCCAATCTGAATCATTGTATCCACTCAATGTGAAATTATGATCTCTGTCATAACTAAGACCATAATCTATTGTACCTTTAAAGTACCTCATCACATGTTTTGTAGCCACTAGGTGAACACGTATGGGTTTTACCAGAAACTGACTCAAGGTGTTCATAGAAAAAAAAATGTCTAGTCTGGTGTTCATCGAATACATTAGTGATCCAATAATCTATCTGTACAGTGTGGCATCAATCAAATCTGACAAAGTATCGGCCAACAGCTTCAGCTTCGCTTCCATGGGTGTATTTATGGGTTTGCATTCCAGCATGTTGAATCTCTTTAAGATCTCAACCATGTACTTCCCTTGGTTAAGGAAGATCCTCTCTGGATTCTGCCATACCTCAAGACCTAAGAAGTAATGCATTAGGCCAAGGTCTTCCATTTCAAATTCCGAGGCAAGTTTCCTTTTACATTCAATGATGATATTTTCTTCCCCAGTTAAGAATAAGTCATCCACATATAGCAGTAATATTACTGGTTCATTATCCTTAATTTTGAAGTAGAGATTTGAGTCTGCTTTACTCTTGGTAAAGCCTAAGCTCATCAAGAAACTGTCTATATGGCCATACCAAGCTCTAGGATCTTGCTTCAATCCGTATAAGGATTTCTTCAATCTACAGACATGAAACTTCCTGTATTCAACCTCAAATCCTTGAGGTTGATCTATATAAACTTCCTCTTCGATGACACTATTTAGGAAAGCTATCTTCACGTCTATCTGGTGCATCTTCCACTTCATCTTAGCTGCAAGAGCTATGATGGTCCTGATCGAAGTGTATCTGGCCACAGGAGAGAATGTCTCTTCATAGTCAATACCTTCCTTCTGGGAAAATCCACGAGCGACAAATCTTTCTTTATATTTCTCAATACCTCCATCAACAACATGTTTTATTTTGAAGAGCCATTTTGATGATACCACATCCTTGCTTTTTGGTCTGGGAACAATTTCCCATACATTGTTTTTTATTATGGATTGGTATTCCTCTGTCATGGCATCTACCCATTCCTTCTTTTGAATGGATTATTCAAAGTAGGTAGGCTCCTCATCTACGAGATCACACATCAAAGTCATCTAATTAGAGAATGACTTTGGTCTTTTCACCTGTCTCAAGGTTCCTTATAGAACACCATACTTATCTCCATATTGAATAAGCTCTCTTTCCCAAGTAGGATTTTTTTTATGGGAGAAGGTCATTTGAGGAGGTTCTTGAACTGCTATTACATCATGATCTTCAAGAGTCTCCTCATCAGGGGAAGTTATGACTTCCCTCACTGGTTCTGTAGCTCTGGGAACTTCCCTCATAGATTCTGTGATCCTGGGAATTACTGGTTCCTCTTGATACACTTCTTCAAGCTAGCATCTTCTTGATTTCTTAAGTGTTGCTTCTTCATCAAAGGTCGTGTCCCTACTGATCTCAATGTGGTGGTGACCTGGTATATAGATTTTGAAGGCCTTGGAGACCACACAGTATCCGACAAATATTCCCTTCTTTCTGGAGGGTTCCAGCTTGTTTCTCTTCTCTTTCGGAATGTGTATGAATATTGGGCAGCCAAATATTTTGAGATGGCTTACCTCTAGCTTCTTTCCAGTGAACATCTCTTCTAGGGTCTTGAACCCAAGTACACTATGGGATAATCAGTTTTGCACATAAAAAACTGCCATTGCTGCTTCTGCCCATAAGAACATAGGAAGATCTTGATCATGGGTCATAGTCTTCACAACTTCCATAATTGTTATGTTCTTCCTTTCAGCTACACCATTTTGTTGAGGATTATAGGAAGTAGTGAGTTCCCTCTTGATCCCAACATCTCTTCAAAAGTTCACAAACTCTTTTGACGTATATTCTACTCCATTATTTGACCTGAGTATCTTAATCTTCCTTTTAGAAAGATTCTCTATCAAGGCTTTAAATTCCTTGAACTTGCTAAATACTTCATCTTTAGATTTCAAGAAATATATCCAGGTCTTGCGAGAATAGTCATCAATAAATGATACATAGTATACATACTCGCTAATGGAGGATGATGGCATTGGGCCACACACATCTGAATGAATGAGTTCCAATACTCCTTCTGCTTTGTTGTCCCTCTTTGGAAAAGGGTTGTTGATATTCTTCCCTTGCCCACATTCATTGCACATGCCTTCCTGATCACCCTTGAGTTATGGTAAACCTGTGACAACTTTGCATATGTATGGTAGCGCCTTGTAGTTGATGTGGGCCAATATTCTATGCCAAAGTTCACATGAGTTTTCAATGGCATGGGTCATGGCAGTCTTTGGGTGACCCTTTAGCTTATATAAGCCATTTTCTTCTTTTTCAATGACGATTTCTTCATTTATGGTTTCTCCTCTAGCCCACATAAGAACTTCTCCATCTATAAAGGCAACTCTATATCCTTTCTTGTCTAAAGCTAATATGGAAAGTAAGTTCTTCTTCAAGCCTGGTATGTAGAGTACGTCCTTCATCTTTATTGAGTTTTCTGAATCTAGCTTGTAGTTTTATTCTCCCACTCCCTTGATGGCATATTGGTAATCATCTCCAAGTGTTAATTTTTGAGAAAACTTCTTTTCTGAAATACAAGAGAGAGTATTTCTCTTACCTGTCATGTGCTTTGATGCACCACTAGCAATGAGCCATGTGTCCTCTCCAGGTGTTACCAATCCTGAGAGGGTCGAGATCAAGACATGGTCCTTGATCATCTTTATAGGTGGCTCTTCATCTTAGACTATGTGGGCATGTTGCCTCTTATATTTCATCTTGTATTCTTCTCATCTAACTGGACAAGAATTCGCCTTGTGTCCCATCTTATCACAATGATATCATTGTATAGATGAGAGATCTCTTTCCTTGCGTTGTCCTTTCTTCTGAAATCTCCTTGGATGAGATTCTTTGTTATTGGATTTGTTTGATGGTTGAGGCTCTCTATGTGCCTCCCTTTTGAGGTAGGGTTTATTCCTTCCTCCTTTGGTGTGGGTGGCTAGGGCTTGATCATCATCCCTAGCTAGTAGTGCTTCACGATTTACTACTCTCGTTTCTTCTTAGATGCATTCTTCCCATAGGCTATCGAATTTCAGTTTCTCCTTTCTGGCACATATCATCTAGATGAAGGAATCCCAAGGTATTGTAAGACCATTTAGTGTTGTCATTATGATTTCGTCTTCATCTATGGTATCTCCAATAGCTTGTATTTGTTCTTTCAATTCTAAGATTTTGGAGAAGTATTCCTGAATCATTTGTCCTTTCTGCATCCTTATATTCTTCAGTTGAGTTCAAACATTCATCTTTCGATTTATGTTCTTTCCTTCATATAGTCTGGTCAAGGCATCGACCATCTCTTTTGGGGTCTTCTTGGATGACACATAAGGGATCATATGGTCCTTGATTGAATCTGCAATGATTCTTTTGGCCCTTATTGTGTCCTTTTGATGCTTTTCCTTTTCTGCAACATCTTCGGGTTCCGGTAATTCTTCCTTGAAGAATCTTGCTAGATCATTCTCTTCAAGAATGAGGCCAATACTATACTTCCAGGCATGAAATTTTTCCACTCCTTCTAACTTGTCAACAAGCTTAATGCTTCAAGACATCTTTACCCGGAACTAGGAAAATGACCGAAAAATGAAAGTACTCAGAATCAAAATTTGAACTTACCAGGAGATGCGCTTGGCTGAGGGGAGGTTCTTGGTGTGCTTGGATCTGAGAAAATCCAAATTTTTCCCCTTCAAATCTGATCTGTGGATTTATGGACTGGTGCTTCTGGTACTTCTGGTACTCTGGTACTTCAGGTACTAGTTTTCTGGTACTTCTAGTACTTTTGTGAAACTAGGGTTTCACTTTCTGGGAGATCCAGCCACTGAAAAGGTGTGCTGAAGGTGCCAAAATGATACTTGGAGAAGGGCACAAATTTCTAGGTGGTTTTGAAGCTAAAAAGATTCACTTTTGAAAAACCATGATTTGCAGGTACTACAACAATGACATTTTTCTATTGAGAAATATGCTTCCTTCAAGTTGGATCTGATACCATGCTAATGTTTATGCCATTATTATAGTTTTTTTCATTTCAATAGATAATAGCAACATAAGAACAAGATCACTGAGAAATACACATTCACAAGAGACACAACATTTATCCTGGGAAACCATCTAGGGGAAGAAAACCGAGAAAAACTTCCTTAATATAAATAGCCAATACAATGCCAAGAGATCTTATGCTAAACCAAAAAGTCCTCTCCCAAGATATGCAGCACTCACTCTCTCCTTTGCTGGTAACATATTAGAACTTGTCTCTCAAACTGAGCAAGTGATTTGTGTTCAAATGATATGCTAGCCTCCTTTATTTATACAAGTTCTGGCACGTGTGATGTGTCTCTTCACTGGTAGGGCCAACTTATTAATCTGGGTGGGTAAACCCACCTTTATTATATTTCTGTATCTACTTATTAACTGTTGGGGTCGACTTCTTAATATGCCTATTATAATTGTTTATTGACCAATCCGCAAAAGGGGATTTGGTCCTATTACAATATTTGACATGATCAATCCACAATGGGGATTGATCCTCTGAATAAAATATCAATAATAATAAGAATACTCTTTGCAGTTACGTTATTTCAAAAAAATGTATTTTGGTTGTTTATCATGCTTTCCAGGTGGTGACGATAGTCAGAGGACCACATATCTCCTCCAAAAATGTCATGTGCTTCTCCTACACTTGTCCTTCTTAATTGGTTCTTTTATAGCATGTGCGCGACCAATATCCACTACGTGGGTGCACATAAAACTTCTTGTTTCTCGAAAGGAAACAGGACATGATGGGAGAAACATTTCATGCCACATTGAAAAATACAAAATGGGGTCATGTCAATCATGCCTTTGGCCTCACCTACACCCTTAATACTTTGAGTGTTTTCCTAATAGAGTAGTTTTTGTTGTTTAGGTTCTTCACTTGTCTCAACAATACCACATTATTTTTCAACTTTTCTTGAGCACTAGAAAGAACCACATGGGCATTATCAATGGTCAGTTCACGATCCTTGAAGTGCTTCACGATTCTTTCCTCTAACATACTTTGTTCCTCACGAAGATGAATGGTTACGTCTTATGCTTCTATGAGCTATCTTTTGAGCCAATTTTCATCCCCCTCTCAGCTCTCTGACATTGTCGTTTCAACAGTATTTTCTACCAACTGTTTTCTCAATTCTCATTTCTCTTGATATAATTTGGCAATAGCAAGTTGCGCTTGCTTCAGCTGTTGTGACAACTCTCAAACCTCCATGTTTTTAGTTCCTGTCCTTCTCCATCTTTCACTAAGTCCTCTTCTTGAACCTTCAACAAGTTCTAGCCAAACATCATGCTTGAGTAACTTCTCATCAACAGACTGGGTGCGTGGTTAGTTGGGAGATTGGGTCTCCTCAAGATTCTTGATCAACCTCAGATTACCTCTTTTCCGGGGTGTTGGTTTTTAGGATGACGAGTCTTCTATTTCCTTTCCTTTTCTTATGGCCTCTTCCATTCCTACCCCCGCCCTATGAAATGTTGTTTCCCTCGTGGATGGAGGGAATTCTCCTTTGGGGTCCCTAGGGATGTCAACTGAAATTATAAATGAATCCCATTCTTTTCCCAGTCGTCTCAATTCCTCAAGTACCCACAACTTGATCAATGATATATGGAATAAGTTATTCCTTGGTTAGTTAGCTATAGCCTGGATGTTGTCCATCATCCTTTCTAGGCTTCAATGAAAGAATAAAGGTAAGTTTAAAGGCATTTTCCCTATGAAGAGCATCAACATCCTGATGTGATGTGGGTATATTTTGTCATACCTTATTTCATAGGTGAAATACCTTGTAATCACCTTTAGGAGATTTTGGAAAGGCTCCCAAAGATACCTAATAGGAACGCCCAATTTGATTTTCTCGTTCAGGAAGTTTGTACTGATAAAGTATTCATATCATAATACATCTAAAGGAATGCCCTTATACCATTTCTCATCATGCAGAGGGATATCCTTCGCGGCTAAAAGAGTTTAGTCTGTCACCCAGAATCTGATTCCTGCAATGGTCACAGAGAACCCATTAAGCCTGAAAGTGAACTGTTCAGCCACCTTCATGTTGTATCCTTTGATCTTCTCACAATATCCACATACATCTGACATGTTCAAAATATTCCCTGATATTCAGATATTCGTTGATTAATACCAGGTCTTGATTTTTGGACCTCATAGCTCTGCCACTACATTCCTTCTTTCCTATGTCTTGGGATGTTTTCATGATGAAAAATTATATTTTTTTCATGCGCATGGTAATGAAAGGTAACACCCTCTTTGCGTAGAAAATGGAGAATGTTATACTTCATAGACACCTGTCAAAATGATAGTGGCAGAAAATTTAGGTGCCAAGAAAAATCATCTCTAGGAGTTCATTGCACGGTCGCTAGGCGTTATGAAAAATTTCGGTGTAGAAGGAGATCGACGTTGTGATAAAAAAAATGGTAGGATTGTCGCAGTAGGAAAGCGCGAAGGAAAATTATGGCATGGCGGAAAGGAACTAAAATACTTGTAGGGAGACAAAGAATTTAGATGCGAAAAAAAATTTAGCGCAATAGAAAAGAACTCTGAAGACGAGAGTCTGACTTCAAGAAGAACAATCATTCAATGCACTAGCTCACAACGAAATCCAACAATATTCAAACCATGGCTAAAAACTAAGGAGACGTGGGAAATTTAATGAACATACTCACAACACAATTTATTTCAATCGACTTTCCCATAGCAAAAGGACGTATGACTTGTAGAAAAAATGATAGACAACGCACAAACTCGGAAGGTAAAGGAGAAACACACAGGGTGACTCGTATTTATACTTGAATGGGCAAGGGATGGAATCATGGAAGAGGAATAAAAATCCATGGTGATGAGAAGTTTGGAATTAGGTTGAATCTTTGTGCAGCAAACTCGTGCGATGTGTACACTTTGAAGTGTGAAAAGTATAGATGATAAGAGATGCAGAGTATACGTGATATGAGCATTTTGATTTCTTAGTATCTATTAATTCATAATTAGGTTATGATGGTCATTATATCAGTCGATGTAACCTTTATTCCAACAACTTGCCTCAACCTCTGGCACGTAAATTCCCTCTTTCTCATAGGACTCTATCTTTTGGGAAAAGGACCTTTACAAGTAGCACATGACTAATTATGATGCCCTTTCCCAACTCCAAGGTCCAGACCCACCACTTGATGACTTCAAACCATTTTTTATTCATTACCTTTCTTCACATGCTTCGACACATGAACTATGAATCATCTAGGACTGACTCTAACTGAAACAATTACGGTGCTAACAGTTGGATCTAATGGGAATGCTATCCTCCTGGTGAGGTGGAAAAGAAATGTAGACCAAGTTCATGACCATTGGGATTTATTTGATTTTCAGACTCTAAAACAACAAAAAAGACTCATCCCAAACCTTCTTGACATAGTCACGAAGAGACTCAGCATAAACTTAGGGCCTTCACTTTAGGCTTTAATTTTTGTTGACTACTGACTCGAAATGCCTTCTTTGAAAACATAAAAAATGGTTCTTACAATGACATGAAAGACTAAAAAAGACTTAATAAACTAGATAATGTTTAAGGAACCTACCATTCATAGGTCCCCCACTAGCGAGATCTCCATTAAGATAATTTAGAAAATTTGTGTTTGTCCCACGATACGTGACAATCCTGAATTGCCCCATTAAAAGATTATAAAAATTTCCATGTTTCCATTTGTCTTCGTTCCTCATGTCCCACTTCAGTACCAGATCATTTCCCTTGAAATCCTCTTTATTAGTGTGTTTGTCGAAAATATTCTTCATTCTATCTTGACGAAGCTATGATTTGTTGAGGACTTGTTCTCTCATTTGCTATGTATGAACCAATTGGTTTATCCTCCTTTTGGCTTCGCTTGGTTAGACTTCTTTCTCTTGCAGCAAACTCTTGATTGGAAATCCCAAAGAGGTGGGGAAAGCTCCCACCATGCCATATACAATTTGGAAAGGGGATGTGGAGATGGAACTTTTGGTAGTGATTTTGTCGGCCCATAGCATGTAGATAATCTTCTTGTGCCAAGCCTTCTTTTTGTCTTGCAAGAATTTCTTAATAATCTTGATCAAACGTTTGTTACATTATTTTGCCAATCCATTTCTCTATGGGTAATAAGCCATAGAATGCCCCAAATTTATGTTGTAATCATTACAAAACTTCTCCATATTCTTATACTTGAACTCTACTACATTTTCCGTGATGATCTTGAATAGGAAACCAAATCTAGACATGATATTGGTCTCTAAAAACTGGATGATAACTTTGTCAGTAGCTTTGTGGGGATTGCTTCGATCCATTTGGTGAAGTAGTTTGTGGTCGTTATTATCCATCTATGTTGAGTTGAATATGGTGGATGAATCTCTCCTATAAATTCCAGACCCCATTGCATAAACAATGCTTCAATGGAGATAAGATTTAAAGGAAGGGGTTGCAGCTTCCTTTTCCCATCAAATATTTGGCATTCATGGAAACTAGAATATTCCTTGTATACATCTTCAAAAATACTGGGCCAATAGAATCCCACCCTTAATATTTTGTACGTAGTTGTCTTCCAGTAATGATGCCCCTCATAGTCTCCTTTGTGGAATTCCTTGATAGAACATTTTGTATCTTCCTCCAACAAACAATTCATCAAGATCCCTCATGGATCCTTCCAATATAGAGAGTTGTCTAGGATGAAAAACGTTTCCTCTTTCAACTTCAAAAATATGGTAATATAACGGGTCAGGTACCTATTCCTTTTCTCTACACAAAAGTTTTTTGGGATCATACATGGGCGCTACAAGTTCTGGATCGGGTTTTCTCTTGTCTAAACTTTCTTTGGAGCCATGATTTATGATTCTGACTACTCTATGATATTGGTCTTATTTATTGGAATCACCAGGGTAAAAAATAATTTTCATCCAATATCGGTGTCTAACCCACTGTTACCCTCAAGGGTCAAAGCTACAACTTTAGTTGTTTTCCCAGGGAAAGGTTTTTAATTTTGTCCCCGACAACAACGCCAAGATGTTAACACTATGTAAAATTGTTTTTCTGAGAAAACAAATGATAGAGGTAGCCTACAAACCAACTTTAAGTCCCGAATATATCGTTTCCAACCTAGAGAAGGCTCTCTCTGAGACTTAGTTTCTAATAGATAATGAATTTGAATTATCGAGTATATTTATTGTGTTTGTGAAATGTTTCTGGTTTCACTGGCAAGGAAACACAAAACATTTGGATATAGAGCCAACCTTCTAAAAGCGAGAGAAATTAAATATTTGGTAAATGAAACTTTGAGAGGATAAATGCTAAGGAGGAAATGGCATTTCAGTTCAAATCTATTTGCATGTGGAAAAGGGAAGGGTACATAAATAAACTCAGAGCACCATTAAAGATAAATTCTAAATTACTTAGAAGAAAAAACAGAGTTTAAATGGAGAAGTATAAAGCATCACACGATGAATTCTAGACTTATTAAATATTCCAATTTAAATAAAGGAAATGCATGAATATACAAAAAATGGGAAGTACATACATAGATGGGACCACAATACATCAAACCACCACCATTATAATCTTTTTGTCAAATCCTTAGGACTTCTACATTATATTTCAATCATGTTCAAAGATTACATTCAATAGTCTACTATCTACACTAGGTTGTCAACTCGGCTTACATTGAAAAGATAGAATATATAGAAAAAACTATGCCCCTTGGGTTTCTATGCCTTAAACTACTTCTCCTATAATTTTGGTTATGTTTATTCCCTTCCAGATGACCTTTCGAATAGAGTTTACTAAAAATGGAAATTTGACTGCAGCCAATCATCTCATAACCGACGTCTTCGTCATGATCGTTCATTCATCAATAATATTTTTTCATTAGGAAGTGATGCATCGACATTTCCCCTTTCAGTGGTTTCCTTAATGATCGAGCGCACTATCAGAAACTATGAAACCCAGTGTAACGGCCTCTAATTGTTGTCACATGATAACTGGCTATAGTATGCACAGGGCAAGTTGGTGTGGTGGATGTCTGTTGGTTTTCTCTCATGATTTCTAGGTGGAGATGACGGTCGGGGGACCACGCATCTTCTCCAAAAATGTCATGCATTTTTCCTACACTTGTCCTTATCAACTAGTGGTGTTATAGCATATGCGCGATGGATATCTACCATGCGGGTGCCCATCAAAATTCTTGTTTCTCGGTAGAAAATAGGACATGAGGGGAGAAAAATTATGTTCCACATTCAAAAAGACAAAATGCAATCATGTCAATCATGCCTCTGGCCTCACCTGCAACCTTAATAGTATGAGTGTTTTCCTGAGAGACCAGTTTCACCTGTTCAGGTTCTTCACTTGTCTCCACAAGACCACATTCTCTTCCATATTTGCTTGAGCATTGGAAAGAGTCACACGTGCGTTATCCATGGTCATTTCACACTCCTTGAAGTTCTCTATGATTATTTCCTTTGAAATACTTTGTTACTCACGCACCTGAATGATTATTTATTGCACTTCTCTTAGATATCTTTTGAACCAATTTTCATTCCCTTCTCATCTCTGCGACACTGTCATTTCAAAAGTATTTTCTGCCAACTTTTTTATCAATTCTCTGTACTCTTGATACAATTCAGAAATAACAAGTTTCACTTTCTTCAACTATTGTGATGACACCTGAACCTCCATGTTTTCAGTGCCCATCCTTCTTCGTCTTTCACAAATTCCCCTGCTTGAACCTTCAACAGGTTCTAGCTAAACAACCGTATGAGTAACTTCTCAGAAATAGACTAGGTGCACGGTTCGTTGGGAGGTTGGGTCTCCTCGGGCTTCTTGATCAACATCGTACTGCCTCTTTTCCTAGGTGTTGGTTGTTGGGATGACCAATATTCTATTTCCTTTCCTTTTTCTTGTGGCCTCTTCCATTCATTCCCCTGCGTTGGGAAATGTTGTTTTCCCCATGTATAGAGGGAGGTCTCCTTTGGGGTCCCTAGGGATGTTGACTGAAAGTATAAATGAATCTCATTCTTTTTCCAGTCATCTCAATTCCTTGACTACCAACAAATTGATCAATGATATATGTAATAAAATCTTCCTTGGCCAATCATCTTTGGCCTAAACATTGTCCTCCATCCTTTCTAGGCTTCGATGCAAGAAGAAAGGTAAGTTCAAAGGACTTTTCACTATCAAGTGCATCAACGGCCTAATGTGATGCAGGTATATTATGTCAGACCTTCTTTCATGGGTGAAATAACTTCTAATCACCTTTAGGAGATTTTGGAAAGGCTCCTAGAGATATCGATTCAGAATGCCCGATCTGATTTTCTCGTTCAACAAGTTTGGCTCGATAATGTCTTCATAGCATAATATGTCTAAATTTGTGACCTTAGACCACCTCTCACCACGTGGAGGGATCTCTGTCGCGACTGACATAGTTTCCTCTGTCACCCAGAATGTGATTCCCACAATGGTCAGGTTGGTTGTCATTGATGTCAACCCTTGAAGAAAGACCTATAGCACAAATGTTTGGGTAATGGACCCAATAGTGTTTGATGTAAATATGACTCATTATTTTTTTTCATGGTTGATAAGAAGTAAATATGGATGAACTCCAAAGTCGTCCCCTTATGGTGAAATCCCTCACAGGAAGACGCTTTGTGGAGTAAGAGAACCCATGTTTAATTGTGGAATAATGAGATAAGGGAAAGTGAATTTTTCAGGGAAAATATCCTAGCTAGATATTTCTTGTCATGTCATTTCCGGTGGTATGTGGAACATCACATAATTCCTCACGGTTAGAGAGTTATGGCCATGAGAAGTTGGAGACCCCAGGTTTGGGTAATGGACCCAAGTTTGTTTGATGGGTAACAGTATGAGTTATGATATATTTTCAGATAATACTATTATATATGGATATTACATGTCATTCCATTTATGGTGGTATGTATAACGTCACATAACTCCTCACGGTTTGAGAGTTATGGCCTTATAAAGTTGGAGGACCCTCATATGTCATCTAGAAGCCCGAAAAGGTCAAAGTAATCAAAGTGGTTTAGGAGATTTCAAAAGGTAAATAATAAAGTGAAGTGATGAGTGTATTATAATTCAAATTGAATACAAAATAAATTGTTTCAATAATAATTTTAATGGAGAAATTAGAAGTGGGCCCAACCCTAAAATAAGGAAAGTGGGGCCAAGTGACCTAGAAGATGTTTTTAAGGAAGCTACTTGGAGAGTATAAATAAGAGGAAAGGCTCTCTCATTTGAAATAAACTTGAGAATATTGAATATCTATAGGTTTCTGAGGTATACAAATGATATCTAAGCCTAAATTCTGAGAGAAGTGAAGAAAAGAAAGCTGAAATGCAAGGAAGGATAAATTCTTTTGATGGTACTTTCTAAGGTATGTTATTTTCGGGTCATCTCACCATTTTTGCTATGAATTTTTTTCTATAATGATCCAGATCCTAAAATTGATATGAAAGTGAGAAAACATATCCAAGTATCTTTTGTTAAAAATACAACTTGTGGGTCGTTGTATTTTGGGACTTACACTCTGTGGAAAATAGGGTTTGTGGCCAGTCCTGAAACTAGTCAAAATCAAGTGTTTCGGGTAAACACATCATAAATTATTCATAACAGATCCCAATTTAGTGAGACAAATTGTGTTGGTTAGGTTACAGTATTTAGTATTCTATGTAACATTTTCATATCATTTCATCAAACATTTTGTGCGGGGCACGCTCTACAGGGTCACTCTCTAGAATAATCCAGAATTCAGCAAGGTATGCCATTTTTGCTATAACTCCTTTTGTGAAAGGTTACAAGTAGTTCCACTTGGATGAATTGCATAAAACACACTGAATAAAATTGTGTATCAGTTTCATATCTTCATACATTATATGTTCAAAGTTATGATTACTTCAAGTTAGGGTTTTTGACTAATCCAAAACTAGGCATGTGAGACTAAAGAAAAGTTTGATGAAAATGCTAGTCTCTTGTTTTTAAAGTTAAGGAAGGTTTGAAGTAATGTTATCATATACACCAGGTCTATTACAGAGCTACAAATCAGATTTGGATGATGAAATTGATGAGGGATTTTGGTTGAGGTACATGTTGAGTACATGGTTGAGACAAATAGTTGATGAGTTGGCGCACATACATGTGGTGTATTGTTGATGATGTTGGTACATATCGATGATTCATAGTTGATGTTTAGTTTCCACATGATTGTTATATACTTGGTACATGGTTGGATGCACTTGTTTTTGGTACAGGTTGATTACAGGTTGGTGCATGGTTGATGCACTTGTTTTTGGTATAGTTTGATTACAGGTTGGTGCATGGTTGATGCACTTGTTTATGGTACAGGTTGATTATAGGTTGGGGAATGGTTGATTCACTTGTTTATGGTACAATTTGATTACATATTGAGGTACAGGTTGATGCATGGTTGCTACATGGTTCAGATTTATTGGTACATGTTTACAGCATTATATTTCATAAGTGATAGTGTGACAGTAGTTTCATCATTCTACTTCTACTTCAGGGTGGTAGGATGAGGAAAAGACAGGTGGTTGTAGCCACCTTCTGGTTGTAGCTGGAGAACATTGGGGGTTGTAGCCTCCTTCTAGTTGTAGCTAGAGATTTGGGGAGTTGGAGCTTCCCTCAGGTTGTAGCCTGAGAAACTAGGGGGTTGGAGCCTCCTTCTAGTTGCAGCTGGAAAAAAATGGAAGTTGGTGCTTCCAATGAATGTAATTCTTCAAGACATATAAGAAAAAACATTATGTGTTTTTCTCTCGATTTGGGTTTCCACGTAAAACACTGGTGTACTGTGTATGTGTGTGATTGTTTATTTATTACTGCTCATTATTGGATAATAATTCTACATTGATATAACATTTGAATAAAAAGGATTATAATTACGTTATTATTGGTTCACCCCTCCTCTCAGTAATCCAGCAATTGGTATCAGAGCAAGTTCCTTTATAAATTAGTTTAACCACTGAAAGGTAGATCATGGAGAGAACCAACTCGTATAAAAATGGAATACCACAATTTGATAGACATAAGTATGCTTTTTGGAGCATATGGATGAAGGCATATATACAAGAACAGGGATTTCAAGTTTGGAAATCAATTGTATATGGATACACAGCACCAGCAGTTCCACCAACAAGTGACAAAGAAGTGAAACTCGGTGAGAATAATTCCAAAGCCATAAATGCATTTTTGAATGGTCTTAGTGATACGGTATTCACCAAAGTTGCACATTGTAAATCTGCTAAAGAGATTTGGGACAAGCTTTGAAATATTTATGAAGTTGATTCAAAAGTCAAAACAACAAAGCTTCAAACTTATAGAGGTCAGTTCGAACAACTAAAAGTGAAGGAAGATGAAGATATCACAGCCTACTTCTTATGATTCAATGAAACAGTGAATGCAATCATATGATTAGGAGAAGAAATCGAAGAATATGTAATTGTTCAAAAGGTACTAAGATCTCTTCCTATGAGATTCAACCCTAAGATATCATCACTAGAAGAAATATCTGATCTAAACTCAATAAGCATGGATGAACTGCATGGAATCTTCACAGCATATGAGATGAGAACTGAACAGGAGAATCCAAATGTAAAATAAGCAGCCTTCAAAGCATCCAAAAGATCAAAGAAAAAGAAAAAGGAACAAGAAGACATCTCATCATCAGATGAAGATGGAGTTAGTGATAGTGAAATAGGAAGAGTTCTATTCATGGAAGTAGAAGACTCTGATAAAGAAGACTCTGAAGAAGAATATGAAGATGCATATGAAGAAGAAATTGAAGAGGAATAAGTTGACTTCCGAGAAGAATTAATGAGTGCCATAGAAGTTATCAGAAGAGAAAATAAGAAAAACAAGAAACTACAAGCAGAACTAGATAAGAAAAAAGACAATCAAGAACTAGAACAAATGATTACAAAATTGAAGGTTCAAATAGAAGAAGATAAAATAATTGAAGAAGCACTCAAAGAACAGCTAGAAGGAAAGGATGGGATCATTAGAAACCTGGAAGCAGAGATTGTCACACTAAGAAAGGATATTCAAAAGAAAAATATGCAGAATAGCTCAAAAGTTCCGGATGAAATTATTAGCAATAAAAAATATTATCTTGACAAGTCCAGACTTGGATACAATCAAACAGAAAAAAGATCAAGCTCCAAAACAATAGAGCAAGAAATAAACCCAAAAATTTATGCAGAAACAATCAAAGGGGATAAAAAGATATACAAAGAAGATTACAGGGACAGTCCTCCATCGAGAAGATTCAAATTTCAGAATCAACAACATATAGACATGCCTCAAGAAGAAGAAGGGTTCATAAGAGAACCTCCTTTCATAAAATATTCAACTACCAGGTATCAAACTATATTTTTTGGTTCATGTTATGCTTGTAAAAAATTTGGACATAAAGTTGTAAATTGCAGAGCTAACAACAGGAACAATAACTACTTTGAGAGCCATACACAAAGGGGTTATTCAAGAAGACCTAGTGAAACACAAAGAAGAAGTTACAATAGGTTTGAATCCTTGAGCACTGAAGTGGAATGTTATAAATGTAACAATTTTGGACACATGACCAAAAATTGCAGAATGACAGTCCCTCCTAAAGAACCTCAATAGAGTCACAAACAAGAATCTCAGAAAATGACATGGATAAGAGAGAAAGATCAGTATGGAAATGAAGAATGCACAATCTCTCTACAAGCTAAATAGAAAAAATGTGGTTGGTATGTTGACAGTGGATGTTAAAAACACATGACAGGTGATAGAGACAAGTTTCTTGCATTACGAGAGGAAAGAGATGGATCAGTCTCCTTTGGAAATGATGATTCATCCAAAATCATTGGAAAAGGCACAGTCTGAATTGGGAACAAGAATGAAAAGGAAGAAAATGTTCTACTAGTAGAAGATATGAAACATAATCTT
>ML796733.1:134476-179804 GCA_009831015.1 Picea engelmannii
AACTCTTTGTTCATAATGGGTCAGGAACGTGTGCATCCTACACACTTCCATTAGGTTATCAGAATGGTCACTATTCAGTTATTAGTCTTCTATCACTTACATGATTCTTATACATGGACAGGCCTTGCAACCCATTGTCCAATCATTCAACAATTATCAGAGTTGTAACTCTGTTCCTCTGACAAAGACCTTATACAGTTTCTTCACCAGGAACTCCTTCAACATGCAACTTCCTTGTTGCAGATCCATCACCACCTGTGATGGCCTCAACCTTGAGTTATCTTTTTATTGGTCTACCAAATATTCCCTTAAGGAATATAACATGCATCTTTTTTAACTTACATCTATGATGTACTTAACCACTTTCATAATCGTAGGCCTTCATGTAGCTATCATAGTTATATTTCATAGCCTACATACATTTCCATTTTTAAAATTAGTCATCTCAGGATTTATTCACAGTCCTTCTCATTGTGATCTACAAAGGCATAACCATTTGCCTCTTATCATGACAATAGAGCATCCTTGCTCGTTTACTCTTTCATTTAATTGTACTGGATCTTTCCTGGTGATATGGAGAACATTCCCTTTAAGTTATCCTTCAATACAGATCCTTCATGACTCTCCAGAATAGAGTCAACCATGCATCCATGGTTTTCATTCGATTTTGGAAAGTGTAAGTCTTGCCTCATGTTTCACTCATCAAGGCCATCATGTTGGGCCTTTAGCATATTTATACTCTTACATCATACATGTGCATTACTTGTACGTTGAACATACCATTCATACCTTACTGGTATGATTATTAGGCTTCTTAATATGAAGTTCCTCGGTGCATTGAATCATGCACTATTCATCATATTATCTCATGCCTTCTCCTCACACGACCACCGGCAGTGCCCGCGATCCGAACTAAAAGGCACTTCTCATTTCGCAATTTCGGAATTTTCGTTGCAAGGAACTTTGTTTCCTGGATTCCTGAAATCCGAAAATCTGAAAGATCGAGGCTAGGGTTTTCTCATCTCTTTCATCCACATGACCCCTCACTCAGAACATGGGATCCATTCTCAGACACGCGTCAGGATCCCGTTTTTCAGCGAATCTGTGGTCAACGCTTTATCATTTTACCAACTTCTATTTTATGCAGACCCGACAATTTGGATTCCACGGTCCATATCTCCCCAGCAATCAACAGTCCTGATTAAATCAGTGATTTACCTGGTGCGACTTTGGGGAGTCTACGCTTCCATTTCCCCTATAGATGAAACCTCGAAGCTCTAGATCAATGACTCTCGTTGATTCCAATCTAATGGATACTATTCCTCCCGAGATTATTAGGTTTCCTACCGGATTAGTCTCATAGTCCAACTCATATGGGTGTTACCCTCTCTTTATGAAAATGACCAACAAGGGTCACTCTTGGGAATCAAAAATAGTCCCAAAGGACTCCTTAAACAGGTTATCCTCATGGTCGATTCTAACCATTATAGGTCAGGTAAATTTGACCCTACGTATTTTCACCAATCCTCTCAATCATGAGGAATTGTACGCTCAGGGTTTAGTCTCTTAATAATGCAAAAATCATAACTTTCTAAGGATCCTACCAGTCCTTACCAGATTTCCCAATTCATGAAGGGTTTCTTCATTTGGGTCTTAACTCTTATCTAACCAACCATCTTAATCGTAAGAGACTCTACCTGTTTTAGTAGGTGGTCATCGTTATACTAAAACATAACAACTCAGTTCATGTCCTTTGTTCGGCTCGTGCAACTTCATAGCACAATTTATTCCACCTCCGTTATTTGCACTCAGATCTTATCAGTAATAATGATCAGTGCACCCCTACTCCTTTGAGAGTAGTTACCATTTTAATAGAGGGGTTAAAGAAATTTCCAAATTATAGTTTTATTCTGCAGTCCCTCTCCTTAAAGAGGAACGCAGATAACATGATCTCCTAGCATGGCTCATGCCTGAGCCCAAGTAGGCCAAGTGTTGTAACCATGCTTTGATACCACTTTGTAACGTACCCACTACCCAAATCAAAATTTTTCGTTTAGTTCTCAACAATGAGAATCCCCGAAGCTTGTATCCGCAAAATGCCAAACCTGGTCCACGGGTATTTCATTCACCTATATGGTTACCTTCACCTAGACCGTAGTCTTCCCTAATCCCAATTTCAGGTTATTGGGGTTTCATCTTTCCCGTAGTCAAGGGTTCTTGTACTGTGTAATTCCCGATGGCTGATGAACTCCTTTTTGGCCTTAGCCCCTCCCTGGCTAGGCTTCTAGTCCACACGACTGTGTACCCAAGACCTAAGCCTTATGGATTTTCCTTTCGTCGGGGTTTCAGGATTTCTAATATCGAAGTGCATATGCACCTTGGATCCATGATCCCCCGATTCCCAACACACCCTTTTAGTGTTAGCCCTCCTGACTATAGGCCTCGAACCATATGACCGTTAACCTGCGACCACGATCTTATATCTTATCAGATTTTGGGGTTTCACATGTCGAAATGCACCAACCCTCTTGTCAATGGAATCCCTGATTTCCCGATGCACAGATTCTCGATTTGACGTCACCAGGAAGCCCTTCCTCCGTAACCAAAATCAATGGCGGTGAGCAGTCGCTGAGATCAACAGCTCCTGATCTCCTTATCCACGGTGTTGATAGTTGGTTCCCACTCAAGGGGGATTCTACTGCTCCGGATACGCTGACAACTGTCCCCCACTGATCGGGGTATCGCGTTTCGTGTTTTCAAAGTGCACAAACCTCTTGTCACCGAGATCCCCAATTTCTCGATGACCCAAACGCCGATAGACGGCTTCCTTGTTGGGCCTTCCTCGATCGCTCCAATCTTTGCCACGTGTATCCTCGAGCAGACGGTCTCGATTCCTCCAGGATTTCGAGACTTTCGATGTCCCGATTCTTTCGACCTCAGAAATCCCGATTTCCCGAATGTCGATATCCCAATGGCTCCATCTATCTAACACACGTCCTAAATGGATGGACGATCAAGATGAGCTCTCGGGGTTCGTGACTTATATCATCCTGATTCCCTCGACCTCAGGATCTCCGATATGTCGATGGACAATAACCCGACTCTCTTCGGATCTCTGACACCTGTCCCTCTGAACGGATGGCTCAGATTTATGTCAGGGTTTTCACCTGGGACTTCCCCATTCTCTTGTCCCTGGAAATTCCGATTTCCCCATGCGCCAAATGTCGATGGCGCTTGATCTCTGCCACGTTTCCTCTGCCAATGGACGGTCCAGACCCTTGTCGGGATTTTGAGACTTTTGATGTCTCGTTTCCTTCGACCTTAGAAATTCTCATTCCCCAATTTTTGACTCCTCGAAATCCCTTGACACATGTCTCACTGATGAAGGGCTCTAATCTTGTCGGGATATCACGGATCGCAATTCCAAGTGGAAAGATTTCTTCACTTCCGAAATTCCCGATAGTTTCAATATACCGACGACTTTTTAGGGACTCTCCTTTGTTCACTAGGGCTTAACCCCGGTGTAAGTCCTGCCAAATCTAATGGCTGTCGGGTAAACTTACCAGATCTGATAGCCCAGATTTGTTCTTCTACGCACACTCCAGAGGCTAAGCTTCGGGCATATTAACCCTATCTAATGGCTGACGGGTATCTATTCAAGATCTGATGGATTCCGATCTATCCCACCACGTGCACTCTTCCACTACTTCGTGGATGTGGAGAGATCCATGGTCTAAATGTTCTCCTGGGTCTTGGGATCTACGATCCTGATTTCCTCGTTGCTCACGAGGATGGAGGGAAAAAGGGGGCAATATATGTAATGCCCTCATTGCTTCCATCAATCTAACGGTCGTGAATGGCTATGAGTCACCCGATGAAATCTCAGTTGTCGATTTGTCACATATCCCTACACTGCTACCTCAGAAACTTAAGCGGGTCATTCCTCTTCGTACAGGGTTGTTAAGCCTTGCGTGTTCAAGTCTTGTTATTTTCTGGGTTCTTGGTGATCCTTTCTAAGAAGGAAATCTCTGTGAAGAGATCTAATCCAGGGCATTCCTGAAAACAAACAAAGGGAAACCAACTCCCGAGGATGGACTGGAAGTCTGACTCGGTTCATATCATGCATAATCAAATCCATTTATCAACATAAATCATGCATGGTTTCTTTTATTATAAGCATATATCTATTCATTCTCATCAAACACTACATCAACATTCTAACACTGAAATCATTCACAATTTCACAGTTCTATGAGAATATATATACATATACCAGTCTATGAATTTCAAGATGCAATATATATGAAACACTTATCAGATATAACACTAGAAGAGGGTGAGACTACTGAGAGGGGTGCTCGTTTCCACCCAACCATAGGCGTAGCGACTCCCAACAGATTTACCACTAGCCACTCCTGAGCTGAGACCACGATGCTCTGAGACTGCATCTCTCTATCTACTAGTGACCAGGAGCGAAGGTTGCAATCCTTCCTCTCTGCTATCACTCACTCTGCGTAATGCCAGAGTTCCCCTCGCGTATGCCCTCTCAATCACCTCTGCCATACGCCTTATCCTCTCGCGAGGTTGTGTGTGGTGTGATTTCCCTCACACTGATCAGGCTTGATGGCTCTACGGATGGGTGGTTCACCATCCCATCCCTCATCAAGCCATCCGCCTACCAGTCTGTGAGACATTAATTTTCAGGGCCAGCAAGCTGCTTTTGGTTCTCCTGGCTAGTGGAGTCCAAATATGGTATTTTAATTCTCGATGGAAGTTAACGCCACCTTTTCAGGTGCCTTCCACCGCCATCGTGGTCTATTTCCTGCAAATCCCCTCATCAACAGTCTTGTGATAAATTCATAATGTTATTTACATTTATTGACCTTTTTCATAAGGTCTATTCACATCATACATTCACATTTTCATCATGCTTTAGCATGGTAATTCCTGTATTAGGATTAATTACAAATTTGGGGGAAACAGGGTGTTACACATCCAACATGTTCAAGATATACCCTGGTATTCGGATCTTTGTTGATTAATGTCAAGTCCTGAGGTTCGTACCTCATGGCTCTACCACTTCGCACCTTCTTTCTTAAATCTTGGGCTGTTTTCATGATGCAAATCTGTATTTGTTTCACGCACGTAATAATGAATGGTAACACCCTCATTGCACAAAAAATGGAGAATGATATACTTCACATAGACCTGTCGGAATGGCAGTGACAAAAACTCTACGCGAAAAGAGAAATCAACTCTAGGAGTTCACTATGCGGCTGCCAGGCATTATGAAAACTTTCGGTGTAGAAGGAGATTGAAGCTATGATCAACAAAAACTGTAGGCTTGTTGCAGTAGGGAAGCACGACGAAAATTTTTGATGTGGTGTCAAGGTGTTGAGATACTTGTAGCAAGATAGAGAATTTAGACGCAGAAATAAATTCAGCGCACCAAGAAAGAACTTCGAAGAAGAGAGTCTGACTGTGAGAAGAATTATTATCCGACGCACTAGCTCACAACGAAATCCAACAGGCTTCAAACCATGACAAAAAATGAATGATACATGACAACTTAAATGATCAAGATCACAACACAACCGATTTCAATTGGATTTCCCATAGCAAAAGGACCCAAGACTTGCATAAAAAATCAAAGACAATGTACAAACTCGGAAGGTAAAGGAGAACCATGTAGCTTGACTCGTATTCATACTTGAATAGGTGAGGGATGGAATCATGGCATAGGAATATAAATCCATGGTGATGAGAAGTTTGGAAGCAGGTTGAATATTTGCGCAGAAAACGCGTGTGGCGCGTACACTTTGAAGTGTGCAAAGTATAGATGATAAGAGTTATAGAGTATACATGATATGAGGGTCATGATTTCTTATTCTTTATGAATTCATAATTAGGTGATGATGGTTGTTATATCCCTTCACATGACCTTTATTCCAACAACTTACCTCGACCTGCGACACGTAAATTCCCTCTTTCTGTCAGGAAACGATCTTTTGGGAAAAGGACCTTTACAAGTCGCACATGACTAATTATGACATCCTTTCCCAACTCGAAGGGATATACCCACCACTTGCTAAATTCAACCCATTCGTTATTTAGTACCTAACTTCACATGCTTCTACACATAAATTAAGACTCATCTAGGACCAACTTTAACTGAAAAAATTACGGTTCTAGCAGTTGGCTCCAATGAGAATGTTATCCTCTCGGTGAGCTCACAAAGAACTATAGACCAGATTCCTAACCAGTGGGATTTATTTGATTTGCAAACTCTAAGGAAACAAAAAGAACTAATCCCAAACCTTCTTGACACAATCATGATGAGACTCAGCATAAACTTAGGTCCTTCACTTCGAGCTTCAATTTTTGTTGACTACTGACTCGAAACTCCTTTGAAAACATAAAAAATGGATATTTACAATGACATGATAGACTGAAAAAGACTTACTAAACCAGATAATGTTTAAGGAGCCTTCCATTCATAGGTACCCCACTAGTGACCTCTCCATTAATATCTTCTACCAAATATGTGTTTCCTCCATTATATGTGACAATCCTGAATTGCCCCATTAAAAGATGATAAACCTTTCCATGTTTCCCTTTGTCTTCATTCCTCGTGTCCCACTTCAGTACCAGATCATTTTCCTTGAAATCCTTCATTCCTCATGTTCTCCAATGGTCCCGCAGAACCCATTAATCCTGAGAGAAAACTATTCAGACAGCTTTGCGTTGTGTCCTTTGATCTTATCACAATAGCATATACATCCGACCTATTCAAAAGATGCCCTAATATTCAGATCTTCATTGATTAATGTCGGGTCCTCACACTTGGACCTCACCACTCTGCCACTTCACGTCTTCTTTCTTATGTATTGGGATGTTGTCATCATGAAAATGCATATTTGTTTCGCACGCGGTGATGAATGGTAACACCCTCTTTGCATGGAAAATGGAGAATGATATACTTCGCAGTGACTGAAACTTTGTGCGACAAGAAAAATCAACTCTAGGAGTTTATTGCATGGCTTCCAAGTGCTATGAAAACTTTAGACGTAGAAGGATATGGACATTGTGATAAAAAAAATGGTAGGCTCGTCACAGTAGGGAAGCATGATGGAAAATTATGATGTGGCGACAAGGTGTTGAGATACTTGTAGAGAGACAAATAATTTAGATGTGGAAAGAAATTTAGCGTGACAGGAAAGAACTCCAAAGAAGAGAGTTTGACTACAAGAAGAACTATCATCCCATGCACTAGCTCACAGAAAACTCCAACATCCTTCAAACCATCATTGAAAATGAAGGATACACAAATATTTGAATGAATAGAACCACAATACAATCAATGGCAATCAGATTTCCCTCAGTGACAGGACCCAGGACTTGCAGAAAAAATCACAAATAATGCAAAAACTTGGAAGGTAAAGGAGAAACAAGTAGGGTGATTGGTATTTGTACTTGAACGGGTGAGGGATGGAATCATGGCAGAGGATGATAAATGCATGTTGACGAGAAGTTTGGAAGTGGGCTGAAGATTTGCGCAGCAAACTTGCGCAATGGGTAAACTTTAAAGTGTTCAAAGTACACATGATAAGAGCTACAAAGTATACATGATATGAGCATTGTGATTTCTTAACCTTTCTGACTTCATATTAGGTGATGATTTTTGTTATATCCATCAACGTGACCTTTATTCCAACAACTTTCCTCGACCTCTCACACGTAAATCACCTCTTTCTGACAAGACTTGATCTTTTTGGAAAAGGACCTTTGCAAGTCACACATGACTAATTATGACACCATTTCCTTACTCAAAGGGGTAGACCTACCACTTCCTGACTTCAACCCATTCGTTATTGAGTACCTAACTTCACACGCTTTGACACATGAACTATGACTCATCTAGGATTGACTCTAACTAAAAATATTACGATGTTAACAGGTCCATTCGTTAAATGGGGCATGGAATTCATGACATGTGACCCTCACTCAATGAGGGGGCATGGATACACTATTATAGATGTGGATTATTTCACTAAATGGGCAAGGTGATGCCTACATCTGATAATATTTGGAAAACTGTAGAATTGTCCATATTCAATCATATTGTCACTAGGTTTGGTGTCCCTCAAGTCATCATCACCGACCATGGCAGCCATTTTCTCAATTCCATGATGTCTGATCTTACCGAGAAGTTGGGTATACGACATGAAAACTCCACCCCTTAATATCCACAGGCCAATGGCCAAGTGTAAGAAATCAACAAAGTGTTAACTAATATGCTTCGACGGATGGTAGGGATTCACAAGTCAGGTTGGTACATAATGATTTTTTTGGCATTATGGGCCTATTGGACGTCCATTAAATATGCCAAAGGGTTCATGCCTTCCATTTAGTGCATGGTATTGAAGCCATTTTTTCGATTGGATGTGAAATCTTGTCTCTGAAACTAGATGTTGAACTTATCCCCAACACCACAACCGAAGAAGAACGTCTCTTGTATTTAATGCAATTAGACGAGACTCACTGTGATGCTAAGTTAGTCATAGAAACTCATAATAAATGTGTCAAATCTCAATACGATAAACAAGTCAAACTGTGTGTTTTTTCTGAGGACGATTTAGTTCTCCTTTATGAACAAGATCACGAATTATTGGGGGTTTCTAAATTTGAGCCCATGTGTCGTGGCCCTTATATCGTTAAACGAGTTTTGGAGAAAGGGGTTTATGAGCTGGTAAATTATGATGGATTCCCTTTGGGTGAACCCAAAAATGGGCTTTACCTAAAGAAGTAGTATGCTTAAAGTATTTTTGCATGAGTGCTTTGTATTTTAGTGTATCATACTCTAGCATTATTTTTTTGTTTCTTGTTTTTCCTTTAATTTGATTACCTTTCCTTGTGCTTGGTTTCCATATGTTGGTGTTCTCTCTATCCTATATCGACTTTGATTATGGTGCTAGTTGCAGTACTCAAAATCTAGTGTCTGTTGTATGGGAAATCTATGCACCTACGGATGAGTTGATAAATCTACACGATATTTTCATTGGTCATGAAAATAATAATATTGTGGAATACATTGTAGTTATTGAGTTATTAACCGACGCCATCTCATTTAGAATCCATCATTTAATTGTATGAATTGATTCACAACTAGTGGTGATGGAATTGAGCAATGTTTATTCCATCTAAAGTCATACATTGTTACAACTATAGTTGAGAATTTGCCTCTTGGAAAGACAATTTGATTACATTGAATATCAACACATTCCTAGATATCTAAACACATTAGTAGATGCATTGGCTAATTATTTTTTAGATAGACATTTGCTGCATTTATAAATCCAAACACACATTTAAAAGACAAGTAATCCGATAGAAGTTTTATATTATAATGTCAAAATTTACAAAAACGTGTGTGTTGTGAGACCAAAATAGTGAAGCACACAACTTCATATACATATGCATCAACGATGCTACTCACTATAACAAATGACTGTCCGTGCCACTGAATGGAGTAGTCGATGAATGGATGGTGACACGCCAACTGTATGACATTGGTAGCGTCGAGGTAACTCATCCACAGTGATGTCAAGGATGTTCATGGTCAATCCCTCAAGGTTATGCTCGATCTCCTAGAGATCCTCAGTTGCTACCCCTCAACCCACCACTGTGCCTATCTCTCCATGTCTCTGGATAGGAGATGATCATGGAGGCCTCAAAGGTTCCACATGTACATTATTGAGAGATCTTGTTTAGTCTCAAATACATGGAAAAAAAAATCAGAATTAAAATACCAAAAACAACATATAATGCAAAAAATCCATTTTACCTATCTCTCCCCACTGAGAACCCTTAGGTAATTCCAAGTTGGGATCTCCACAGAATTCAATCATGACGTATTCATAATCCTAAACCATGACAATATGATCCCTCAGCCACTAGAATAAGTATGGACCATACGTAATGATTAGCACACCACCATGATGTGCCGTCAAGTCTACCGATATCTTCATTCGACGATCATGTGGAGTAGGTATTCCCCATTCCACATGTTGTAGGTGCAACATAGGGACCCTCTCTAGGAAGAAGGATACCAAAATATACCCATACCCAATTTTTTTCAATCGATCAATCCTACACTTTGTCAATTGTTTCTTCATGTTTTTTAGAATACCCTCGTACCGATTGAAAACTCATGGCTCCATACACTTGATAACATACTGAAAATGGCTCTATAAATCCATGTGAGGAGCCAAACTCCCTACCATTCGAGTGATAGTATAGAGTATAGGCTTGAAAGGCAAGTCTTTAACATCCTTTATGGCAACTTTGCCACTATGTTTCTCTATAACAAGTACACAGTGATGTGATACATAATAATCTATGGGTTCACCACCGCCTCTGCTTCCTGATAGTGACACTCGAGATCCTTGACAAGATAAATCAGACAAGAAGTAGATTTAATAAATATCTAGGGTAAGTGTATGCACCCCGACATGAAATGTTTTCTCATTACCGTCCTACCTACAGACTAAGTGTTCCAATAGCACCAATTGGGCCCTCATGTCATGAAATTTGAAAAATTTTAGCAAGCCACACTCCCAAAGTGCCATGACAGTGCCCAGATCATTCCTACATTCATATTCCTCCTCATTCTCTCATTCCCTCCATACAAGCATGATGACCAATGAAAACCTGTCAAACAACAATAAAAGATGATTTAGTTTATCAAAATTTGAAAATTGGAATTTTTCTTAGCTCTATCTCTCTTTTTTTTTTTTTAGTTGCAGTCGTCATAGGGGCTCCTTTTCCCACAATGCGACATCATCAAACCCCATCTGTATAACCCCTACAATGATTTAGGATCATCGCAGTTCACGATAGGGAGGGCCTGCGATGATCTCAAAGGGAAAAATCCCTTGGAAAATTTCCTATAACTCAAAATTTAACCATTAAAAAAGAAAACAACTACCATGAAAAGAGAGAGCCGAGGAAGAATACCTACTTCACGGAAGAATCTCGAGAAATCGTCCATCGAGCGCTCCATAATCATCACTTGGAAATCAAAGGAAAACGAGGGTTTTTCACACTACTTTGGTGAAAATGCAAATGAAATGGTAAATGAACTAGTTTTGACCTATTTTATTTACTTTTACCATTTTAATTTCAAATTAAATTAATTTTTAAATATTTTCACCTATGTCATAAACCTAATGAAGTTTGAAAAATGTCATTATTACAGGTTGAGAGATCTAAGGACCAAATGCTTGATATGGATCACTTCTTTTTTGATCGTTTTTGAATGTCTTTATGATGTATATATATACTTTTAGGGTTTTTTAGGAAAAACTCCGAGAATGGACTTTATTCTTGTTAAAATTTCAGACCCCAACCTAGTTTTAGTCTCACTGATTTTTCAACCAAAGTTAAATGCCCAAAACCAGTTTCATCATATAAAAAACTTAACAGAAAATAAACTTTAGAACTGAAACATGAGGATTCTGAACATCGTTTTCAACGTAGAAATAAAATATCAGTAGTATGCAAAACTCAGAAAATTTAGACACAAGAATTTTTGGTCTAACTTCGACCCTGGAAAAACCCACAAGGGGAAAACCAGTGAGAGAGGGATTTTTATTATTATTGAGATTCTGAGAAATTTCTTTTACAGCAGTCCAATCTTCAGCAAAAATACAAACTTATCTCAGAAAATTTATGCTCATCTTCTTCAGAAAAATTCTAGAATGCAGCTCCTCAAAATCTGTACAACTGTACAGCTGCTACAACAATAAATGTTGTATGAAACTCCTCAAAAATCATGCCTCTTTTCTATGTTTGTTGTACCCTATTTTCTGTGCATTAAATTCCCCTCAAAAATTGTGCCACACCTTGAAATGCATGTTGTACCTTGTTGTACAAACTACTGTCCTTTTGATACTGTATGGATTGTCGAATCTGTACTGTACAGCCTCCACAAAACTGTTTTTTCCTTTTCTCAAAATCTGTGAAGAGAAATTTTTTGTACGATCCTCATGAAATACGTACGGTATGTCCCTCACACTCAGCAATACCCTCCTCGATTTTTGTGCTACTCATCTATCTTGGGAATCGTGCTCTTACTCTGCAAATGTTGTCTTCTCAATCTCAACCTGTCTCTCTTGCTCTCTCTTGCTCTCTCAACAAGAAGATGAAAAAAAAACTACCCAAGAATGGGTGTGCCCTCTTGCCCTAGTCGAACTCATGAGGGAAGGTGAGGGGTTTTGTAATCTAACGGTTGAGATTAGATTATATGGGTGGCTGAGATTCATTGTCTCTTTACTCACCCTCACTTTAGTCATAAAGTCACCTTTTAATTTGCATCTCACAAATTAAATGACTAGGACCAACCTTAGGCACTTTCTCCCCTTTAGGCACCTGGGGAAGAGAAACACTTGCCTTGGTACTTTATTTTAATTAAAAATTTAACACTCCCTCATACCAAGGAAAGTGTTACTCACCACTCTAAGCTTGTCGGGTTGAAAAATACAATCTTTCCCCTGCCGAATGCCTTGGTGAGTATGTCTGCAACCTGCTCCTCTGTAGATATGTACTGTAGCTCCAGAGCTCCTCTCTGAACATAATCATGGATGAAGTGATACCGAATATCGATATGCTTAGACCAGTCATGAAAAATTGGATTCTATGAGAGTTTGATGCAACTCTGATTATCACAGTAAATCACGATATGCCTCAACTTCACACCAAACAATCCCACCAACATCTTGCGAAGCCAAAGGGCCTCGCAACTAGCCTGACTAGCTGCCATATACTCAGCCTTTACCGAACTCAAAGCCACTGACTTTTTCTTCCAACTGAAACAAGACACAACTGCTGATCCCAATCTGAAGCAGCACCTTGAAGTGTTTTTCCTGTCACTGACACACCCTTCCCAATCTGAGTCTATATAGCCAACCAGATGAACTCCATCTCCTCTATGATAGTCCAAACCATAATCTACCGTACCACAAAGATACTTGAGCACATGTTTTTCTGCCACCCAGTGCACTCTCCTAGGCTCCACCATGAACTGACTGAGAGTGTTGACAACAAAAAAAATATCTTGCCTGGTATTGAACAAATACATCAATGACCCGATCAACTGACGATACAAAGTAGAATCCACCAACTGTGAATCAGAAGCATGAAGCTTCTTCCAGTTGGTAATCATGGGAGTGGTCATGGTCCTACTATCTCCCATCTAAAATCTGCTCAGAATATCACACACATACTTCCCCTGTCATAGGAATATGTGTCTAGGCTCCTGCCAAACCTCCAATCCCAAGAAGTAATGCATTAGTCCGATATCAGTCATGTCAAACTCTGAAGAAAGGATTTCCTTGTAGCTGTTGATGAGTCTCTCTTCCCCTATAATGAAAAGATCATCCACATAAAGTAGAAGAATGAGAGGATCCTCTCCAACCACAATGAAGTATAGATTGGGATCTGCCTCACTCTTCTCAAAACCCAACTGTTGCAAATAGGCATCTATCCTCGAATACCAAGATCTGGGAGCTTGTTTCAGTCCATACAATGCCTTCTTCAGTCTACATACATGAGACTCTCTCCCATGCACCTCAAAGCCCAATGGACACTCAATATACACCTTCTCCTCTATAAGACCATTTAGAAATGCGGTCTTCACATCCATCTCATGGATTTTCCAACCCATCTCTGTTGCAATGGAGATCACTGCCCTGCTTGAAGTGTATCTAGCAACCGATGCAAAGGTCTCATCATAGTGAACTCCCTCAACCTGTGAAAACCCCCGAGCTACAAAGCAAGATTTATACTTCTCAATGCTGCCATCCACAACATGCTTTAGCTTGTAGAGCCATCTGGAAGTCACCACTGACATCCCCTCAGGTCTAGGAACAACTTTCTAGACATCGTTCTTCATGATGGAATTGTACTCTTCCATCATGGCATCTCTCCATACCTATCTACTAGAGGCCTCCTCAAAAGTGGAAGGCTCGGACTCCCGAATACTTCTCACCATCGCGATGTAGCTGCAAAACCTTTTGGGAGGTTTACTCTCCCTCATTGCCTGTCTGGGATTCCCCACTGAACCTTGTGCCTCCCTCAAAGTGTCCTGAAGATGCTTGGGCTTCCTCCTCTCTGAAGTAGTGTCCTGTGGAGGGGAATCTCCCTGCTCAACCCCATCCTCTGAAGACAATGATCCTGTAGTAGACCCTGAAGTACCTGATCCTAAAACCTGTGGGTCGGTAGCCTGCAAACTTGAACACTGTGGCCATGTCACCTGTGAACCTATCGTCACCAAAGTTGGTGGCCCCGAACTCTATGTCACTGTAGTCTATTGCGGTCTCACCTGAATCTGAGGTGAAGACTGCTCACCTCTCTATGTCCCTCTAGACTTCCTAAAGGCTTCGTCCTCCTCAAATCTGACATCCCTCCTCGAGACAGTCTTTCTCAAAGAAGGAAGGTAAATACAGAAAGCCTTTGAAGTCTTACTGTACCCAAAAAAGATCCCTCTCTCTGCCATGGGCTCCAGCTTTGTCCTCTTCTCAAAAGGGACATATGAATAAGTGATGCACCCAAAAATCTGAAAGTGCCCCACCTCAGGTTTCTTCCTAGAGAATTTTCCTCGGGAGTCATGCTCCCCACAGCCTTGTGAGGACTCCTATTTTGCAGATAAACTGCAGTGTAGCATGCCTCAGCCCATAGAAATAGTGGCAGCCCCTGATCATGTAGCATGGTTCTCACAACCCAAACAATGGCCCTATTCTTCCTCTCTACAACCTCATTCTACTGCGGGTTGTAAGCAATATTCAACTCCCTCTTGATGCCCTCTCCAACACAAAAATCCATGAACTCCCTGGAGGTATACTCACCCCCATTGTCCGATCTCAGGACTCTAATTTTCTTCTCTATCTGGTTCTCCACAAGAGCTTTGAGCTCTTGGAACCGACTGAAGACCTGTCCTTTGGTCTTCATGAAGAAAATACAAGACTTCTAAGAGAATTCATCAATGAATACAACATATTATAGGGATCCAGTTAACGATGTCGAAGACATCGGGCCACATACATATGAATGTATAAGATCAAGTATCCCTGGTGCTCTACTGTCACTGCTCGGAAAAGAAGTCTTGGTGTACTTTCCCAAGGTACACCCCTTTCACAACTCATGGTGCTCTGAACTGAAATCTGGAACTCCCATCACCATCTCCCTCAAAACTCTCAAAGCCCCATGGTGCAAATGTGCCATCCTCCTGTGCCATATCTCACATAGGTCACTGCTGCTGCTGGTAGAATGAATCAATGATATCGCTAGCTAGAAAAAAATCTTGTAGAGCCTCTCATGTCTAGTACCAATCACTTTGGTTGAAGTGATTCTATACCCTCTAGAGAAAAGAATCATTTTCCCATCATGGAACAAGACCTCATAGCCCTTCTCCTCAATACTAGAAACTGACACTAAGTTCTTCTTCAAGATCGGAACATAAAGAAACTCTGTCAAAGTCATGGGAGGCAAAGACTCCCTCCGAAATGATACGGTCCCACAACCAGCCACCTTGACCTCTCAGTCATCTCTAAACACTACCTTTGCATCTCCACACTGAGTAAGATCTGTCAAGTGCTCATAAACTACTATCATATGGCGAGAGGAACCACTGTCAAATACCAAGTATCGGGAGTAGTGGTCCTCAAGGAAAGACACACAATCAAGGAAAAATCCTTGTCAAACTTGGTGGAAAACTCTTCCACCTCTGCTGAATCTATTGTTTGTTTCTTCTTCTTCTTTGGACATTGTCCTGCATAGTGCCCAAACTTATGGAAAGAAAAGCACTTGACTTTTCTCATGTCTTTCTTCCCTTCAACCTTGGGCTTTTGTCCTCCCTTTGGACCCTTTCTGAACTTCTTCTTGCTAGTGGTACAAGAGCCACATTCTCTTCCTCATGAACAGTAAATGAAATGCCATGTACATAACCTCTCTAGGTCTCCTCCTGTACAAAGTCATCCCAAAGACGTTCCCAACTGGGAAGCTTCTCCCTAGAAACAATGCCCTCCACAAAAACAACCCATTGTTTGGAGACTCCATTCAATGTTGTTCTCACAAGATCATTGTCATCTATGGCTTCCCCCATATCTCCAAGTTCATCCCTCACCTATGTCAATCTAGTAAGGTATGTGACCACATTTTCAGCCTTAGTCGTTTTTATGCTCTTTAGTTTTTCCCTCAAAACCATTTTCCGGTTCTCATTTGTACTCTGGTACAATTTAGTCAAATAATCCCACATCTCATAGGCATGTGTCTTCCCCGTTAAGTGAGGAATCAAATTATCCTTGATGGCATCAAGAATAAATATCTTAGCCTTGATACTCTTCTTAGTATAGGCTGCAAGAAGAGTAGCATCAGTAGGTACCACAACATGATGAGTAGTGGTATTCTCCACAATGTCCCACAACTCATTCTCTTGCAAAAGAAAGATCATCCTCTCCTTCCAAGAACCAAAATTTTTTGCCCCATCAAGTCTTTCCTCAACCCTCAAACCAGTAGCCATGACCCTCTTTCTACTGAAAATCACAAATTCAAAAAATCTGCCCTGTGAAGTGACTGTTGTCCCAACTTTCTATCTACTGAATTTTTTGCTTCCCTTCAACTCAGCTTTGATACCATGTTAACATTTTATCCCCCAACCCAGTTTCAGTCTCGCTGATTTTTCATCCAAAGTTAAATGCCCAAACCCAGTTTCAGCACTGTTTCAGCACAATTTCATCATATAAAAAACTTAGCAGAAAATAAACTTCAGAACTGAAACATGAGGATTCTGAACATCGTTTTCAATGCAAAAATAAAATATCAGCAGTATGCAAAACTCAAAAAATTTAGACACAACAATTTTCGGTCTAACTTCGACCCTGGAAAAACCCACAAGGGGAAAACTAGTGAGAGAGGGATTTTTATTATTATTGAGCTTCTCAGATTTTTTTTTTACAACAGTCTAATCTTCAGCAAAAATACAAACTTATCTCAGAAAATTTATGCTCGTCTTCTTCAGAAAAATTACAGAATGCAGCTCCTCGAAATATGTACAAGAAATCCATACAACTGTATGGATGATACAACAATAAATGTTGTATGAAACTCCTCAAAAATCATGCCTCTTTTCTGTCTTTGTTGTACCCTATTTTCTATGCATTAAATGCCCCTCAAAAATTGTGCCATGCCTTGAAATGCATGTTGTACCTTGTTGTACGAACTACTATCCTTTTGTTGTTGTACGGACTGTCAAATCTATACTATACGGCCTCCACAAAACTGTTGTTTCCTTTTCTCAAAATCCATGCACATAAATTTGTTGTACGACCCTCAAGAAATTTGTACGGTATAACCCTCACACTCAGCAATACCCTCCTCGATTTCTGTGCTACTCGACTGTCTTGGGAATCATGCTCTTACTCTGCAAATGTTGTCTTCTCAAGCTTGACCTTTCTCTCTTACTCTTTCTTTCTCTCTCAAGAAGATGAAAAAAAAAATACCCAAGAATGGGTGCGCCCTCTTGCCCTAGTCGACCTCATGAGGGAAGGTTAGGGATTTTCTAATCTAACGATTGAGATTAGATTAGATGGGTGGCTGAGATTTGGTGTCTCTTCACTCACCCTCACTTTAGTCATAAAGTCACCTTTTAATTTTCATATCACAAATTAAATGACTAGGACCCACATTAGGTGCTTTCTCCCCCTTAGGTGCCTAGGGAAGAGAAACACTTGCCTTGGTACTTTATTTTAATTAAAAATTTAACAATTCTTTCTCACGCTCGTGAAACTATGAGAATGCAATCGAGTAACCTTTTATCATTTTTTCTGACTCATAATGGCAATACGAAAAAATGAACCCTAATGGAGTCTCCTTTGAGCTCTTTTCAGGCTCCCTAAACATGAAAAAATAATCGAACAATCTTGTTCTTTTCATGCTCGTAAAAGTATTTGAAGAAGTTTTATATTATAATTTCAAAAGTTAAAAAAAAGTATTTTTCCTAAGACCAAAATGGTGAAGCACACAACTTCATATACATATGCATCAAGGATGCTACTCACTATAAAAAATGATTGTTTCTTCTACATGACGGAGTATTCGACGAATGGATGCTGACACGCCAACTGTATGACGTTTGTAGCGTCGAGGTAACTCATCCACAATGATGTCAAGGATTTTCATGGTCAATCCCTCAAGGTTCTATTTGATCTCCTCAAGATCCTCAGTTGCTACCCCTCAACCCACCACTATGCCTATCTCTCCACATCTCTGGATAGAATATGATATTGGAGGCCTGGAAGGCGCCACATATACATTATTAAGAGAACCTCTTTATTCTCAGATACATGAAAACAAAATTCATAATTAAAATATATATATATATATATAATGAAAAAATCCTTTTTCCCTATCTCTCCCCACTGAGAACCCTTGGGTAATTCCAAGTTGGGATCTCCATGGAAGTCAATCACAACGTATTCATAATCCTCAACCATGAAAAGTTGATCCCTCATACACTAGAATAAAGATGGAACATACGTAATGATTGGCACGCCACCATGATTTGCCATCAAGTCTACCCATATCTTCATTCAAGGATCGTATGGAGTGGGTATTCCCCATTCCACATGTTGTAGGTGCAACATAGGGACCCTCTCTAATAAGAAGGATACCAAAATATACCCATACCCAAATTGTTTCAATCGATCGGTCCTACACTTTGTCAATTTTTTCTTCATGTTTTTTAGAAGACCTTCGTACCAATTGAAAACTTATGGCTCCATACACTCGATAGAATACTGAAAATGGCTCTGTAAAGCCATGTGAGGAGCCACACTTCCTATCATCCAAGTGATAGTATAGAGGATAGTCCTTAAAGGAAAGTCTTGAACATCCTTTATGGAAACTTTTCCACTATGTTTTTCTGTACCAGGTACATAGTGATGTGCTACATAATAATCTATGGGTTCAACACCACCTCTGCTTCCCAATAGTGACACTCGAGAGCCTGTACAAGATAAATCAGTCAAGAAGTAGATGTCATCGATCTATAGGGTAAGTGTACGCACCCCCACATGAAATTCTTTCTCATTAGCATCCCACCTACGGACTAAGTGTTCCAATAGCACCAATTGGGCCCTCATGCCATGCAATTTGAAAACTTTTATCAAGCCACACTCCCAGAGTGCCATGATAGTGCGCAGATCATTCCTGACATTTATATTCCTCCTCATTCTCTCATTCCCTCCATTCGAGCATGATGACCAATGAAAACTTGTCAAACAACAATAAAAGATGATTTAGTTTATCAAATTTTGAAAATTGGAAGTTTTCTTAGCTCTATCTCTCTTTTAATTTTTTTAGTTGCAATCGTCGCAGGGGCCAATTTTCCCATAGTGTGGCATCATCGCACCCCAGATGTAGAACCCCTGCAGTGATTTAGGATTGTCACAGTTCAAAATAGGGAGGGCCTGTGATGATCTCAAAGGGCAATCTCCCTTGGAAAATTTCCCATAACTCAAAATTAAACCATTAAAAATAAAAACAAATTACCATGAAAAGAGAGAGGGGAGGAAGAATACCTACTTCACGGAAGGAGCTCGAGAAATCATCCATCGAGCGCTCCAAAATCATCACTTTAAAATCAAAGGAAAAAGAGGGTTTTTCGCACTACTTTGGTGAAAATTCAAATGAAATGGTAAATGAACTCCTTTTGACCTATTTTATTTACTTTTACCATTTTAATTTCAAATTAAATTTATTTTTAAATATTTTCACCTATGTCATAAACCTAATGAACTTTTTAGAGTGTCGTTATTATAGGTTGAGAGATCTAAGGACCATATGTTTGATATGGATCACTTCTTTTTTTATTGTTTTTGCATGTTTTTATGATGTATATATATATATATATATATATATATATATATATATATACTTTTAGGGGTTTTTAGAAAAAACTCTGAGCATGGTTTTTATTATTTCTAATGCTTGTGAAACTATGAGAATGAAATCGAGTAACCTTTTATTATTTTTTCGGACTCATAATGGAAATACGAAAAATGAACCCTAATGGAGTCTCCTTTAAGCTCTTTTCAAGCTCCCTAAACATGAAAATATAATTGAGCGACCTTGTTCTTTTCACGCTCATAAAATTATTTGAAGAAACCCTATGATGAGCAGTATATTATCTCTTTTTTTGTCTCATCAGACTAACTTATGAATAATGACATTTTGGAGTTCTCTTTAAGTGTTTTTCAGACTCTCTAAACACAAAAAAAACCTTGAGTTTTCTTTCTTTAGACTCGTGAAAAAAATATCGAAAGGCACATATTGGACCGAATCACTCCTTCCTAGGGTTTGTTAAAAATACTATGAGGGAATCATCTGAAGAATGAGCTTAGATTGCAAGAATATGTTATCCTCCTCAATCTTGTGTAAAAATAAAGAGGTACAAGTGAGAAATTGTGGGGGAAAATCGTGAAACAAATGTATTTATGTATCTCTGTTAGTGGTAGTAAGTCTCTCTTGAACATGACACCCCTCTTAATCATTGTATCCAGGTTGGGAAATTCATTTTTCTCTCGTTTGACCATCTACAAATCTGTCTGTTGGGTCCTCCTTGAATCAATTCTTCCAAGACAATTGTCGTTCCATTCATATGTTCAAGATAATTTCAACCTAAATAATCCTTCTATTGAATCGTCCATCTGCAGTCCTGAAATTCTTACCATTTTCGTCTTCCCCGAGTTAGTTATGAATCACTTTGTACTATGATCTACTTCAAATCGGTTACATATTTCATGTCATTGATGGGGGATACATTAAGGACCTCCTGTAATAAGTCTTTTCCTATCGAATTCAACTCATTATCTAGGAATTAGACTTAGAAATCATTTAGTACCTTGGAACCCGCATGCCTCAATGGCAGGTTTCCTCTCTTTCAACAATGGGTTCACATCATTGGCCCCTGATTGGAATATTCCATCGAGTTTTTGACTTCAACTCATTAATTCACATGCATTAGATTGTACTAGAGTACCTTGGGGGTCATTTAAATCAATGGTGATTTCCCTTGCACTTGTTAACGATATCTATTAATGACTGGTAATCAAGTGGTTTCTACCATGTTCAAATTCGACACCTATAATCACATGGATAGATTCGTACTTCCAGACGATGGAAATGAAGACCCTATATGATCTGGATTTTAAGAGAAAAACAAAATGAATAAAAATTATTAACATGTTCTCAACACAAAATAACAGAGATACAGTAAAACTAGTTTTCTATTCAATAACGAAATAAGTTGAAACTGTAAAATGGAGTGGAAACAAGCTTCCTGGAATGGTGGCGACTTATCTATGAGAAGAGATGTGACGACAACACGCATTCACAAGAAGAAGGTTACAATGAGGCTCTGAAGTCATTTTTACAATAAGCAATAATTCCAAAAACCCTAGACATCCAAAAACCTAACCCTAGGAGATGAAGCGCCAAAAGTCATGTCGACCCCATTTGGGTAAGCTAGTACATCAACTTCTCGGGGTCGTAACTTTTGCATATGATCTTCGTTTTAGGCGTGTGATAGCCCATTGGAAAGGTGTCATAGAGGAGATTATTTTTTGGGGCTCAATTATTCCTTTGGCTATAATTGAGGATCTTAATACCGAAAAACCTTCATTTAGGCCCTCAAAATGGCCCCGGAAGTAAAAACTGCTAAAAATAGTAAATTGCCAAAAATGTCAGAAAATTGTTTTGAGCCAGTTGGAAAAGGTGGGTTGCCACTGATATCCATATTGATCAATCCTACATCCTTAGGAATCAATGGTCTCCATTGCATCGAGTTCCCCCATTATATGGGGAAATTTCTACTGAATTTGGCCCCGGGTGAGCCACTTGCCTTGGTGCAAGAGCTACCCTGCTTTGACGACTCGATAAAGATGGATCCTTTGTTGTTGAGTGCCCTTGATCTATCTGTCCACAATATGATCATTGGATTCCTGTTGTATCCAGTCGGGGTTGAGCTCTATTGGTGTCATCTATTCTTCTACTTCTGAGGTCTCCAATAATGGTGGGAAATAAGGGCGAAGGAGATCCACGTTGAACACTGGGTGCAGGCCAAGGAAAGGAGGAATGTTGAGCTCAAAAGAATTATCCCCCATGAACTTGGTGATAGTGTATGGTCCATAACAGAGTGAGCGAATATTCTGATGGGGTCTTGTAAGGCGTTCTTTCTTCAAGTGCAGCCAAACTTTGTCGCCCACCTGAAACTTCTGCGACACCCGATGTTGATCATGGCGTTGTTTGTACTTGTCATTGGACTTATGTAGGATATCCTGAACCTGTTGGAAGATGTTCTGGATCCACTCAATGAACCGAGTGTCTTTGTCAGCTTCAGTTGGAGCAAGAGATTAGTTAGTTGAAGTGACTGCAAGGGGAAGTGCAACATCTATGGGACTCAATGGTTGGAATCCCAACCCCACTTGAAAGGCGCTGTGGCCGGTTGATCTATGCAAGAATTAGTTGTAGCTATGCTGGACATAGGGAAGGCTCTCATCCCATGTGCGAGGTTTCTTTTAATTACACATGTGAAGGATATGCACAATCATTCAATTTACAACCTCAGTTTGGCCATCTGTCTGTGGGTGGAAGGTTGTGGATTTGGTAAGCTTGGTGTCCAACAGTGAACAGAGGCACGACCAGAATGTGCTGAGAAATAGACTATCCCGATCTGATACAATGGTTTGTGGGATTCCAAAATGTACCCAAAATCGTTCAAATAAGAGGTTGGCAGTGGCCTCTACTGTGATACTCTTCTTGCAGGCAACCAAAATCGCCATATTAGAAAAATGATCAACAACCACAAAAACACATTCATTTCCTCGCTTGGTGGATGGGAAGCCTGACATGTAGTCCATTGAGATGGATTCCCATGGCCTGTCAGGATTAGGAAGAGGGGTGTACAGGCCCTGTTTCTTAGTGGTCGGTTTGGCAATAACACAGGCAGTGCAGGACCTAATATACTTGTCGACCTCCTCTCGAAGTTTCGGCCAGTAGAAATGTTTCTGTAGCATCACCACTGTCTTTTCCATGCCAAAGTGTCCTGCCCCCCGACTGTAGTGGGATTCCTAGATCAGATTCACTCGCTCACTTGATGGAACACAGATATGGCCTAGACAACATAACAACCCATCCTGAAGATGGAAATTGTCGACAACTGCATTTGCACCCAACATTTGGTAGGTGGTGGCAAAGTTAGGGTTTGGCTCATAGAGTTGGGGCCATCCATATGTCTCATGGCCACAAGAGTCTAGCACCGTGGTGAGTGTTGTGACTATTGGTCTGCTGAGGCAATCAAGGACGCGATTGGTGCTTCCTGTTTTATACTTGATGTTGAGGTGGAATTGTTGCAAGTATGTGGAACACTTTTGATGGCGGTCATTCTGTAGTTTTCCCTGTGTCTGCATGAACTACAGTGGCTTATGATCAGTGTGGATGACTGTCTCCTTCCCAAGAATGTAATGTCTCCACTGGCGGCATGCTTGGACATTGGAGTACATTTCTTTGTTGTAAGTAGGGTACTTACGGATAGTATCGAATAATGTCTCACTATGATAGGCCATGGGGTGGTCATGCTGAGTGAGAATGATGCCCACAACATAGTCTGAAGCATCTATCTCGATCTCAAAGGGATGTTGCAGGTCTGGTAGTGAAAGTACTAGGGATGAGCACAAGTGCTGCTTCAAATCATCGAATGCTTGTTGTTGGGACCGGCCCAACACAAATTTTCCCTTACCACCACCCCTGTTTATTTGGCTGAGGGCCCATGCAATATGGGAGAAACCCAACACGAACCTGCAATAGAAATTTGCAAGTCCCAAGAAGATCTGAAGCTCAGTGAGTGTTGTTGGGGCTGTCCATTCATGGATGACTTGGATCTTGGATGGATCCACATGTACACCATGCTGATCAATGATGTAGCCTAGGTAATGGACCCTGTCCATGCTAAAGGAGCATTTTTCCAGGTTGGCGTATAGCTTGTGCTACTGTAGGGTGTGTAGAACCTGTTGAATATGTTGCAAGTGTTTGGCCCAAGTCTTGTTGTAAATTAGAATGTCATATAGATACACCACTACAAAAGTATTGGTGAATGGTCATAGGATATCGTCCATCATCCTCATGAAAGTGGCTGGATCATTTGTCAAACCAAAGGGCATGACCAACCATTCAAAAAGTCCTTCCTTTGACTTGAAGGTGGTCTTCCATACATCTGTCTGTTCTATTGGGACTTGGTGGTAGACAGCCTTTAGATCAATCTTACTGAATTATTTGTTCCTCGTGAGTTGATCAAGGAGGTCATCGATTCAGGGAATCGGGTACCGGTTTCTGATAGTGATTTTATTCAGAGCCCGATAATCAATATAGAGTCATCAGGTTCCATCTTTCTTCTATACCAACACAATTGGTCTCCCGCAAGGTGATGAGCTGGGGTAGATGTGCCCCTTGTGGAGCGGTTCTTGGATCTGTCGCTTAATCTCCTGATTCTCTAATAAAGAGAGATGATAGACTAGCCCATTGGGCGGCGGTGCGTCAGGTGTCAGATTGATGGGGTGCTTGACCTGGTAGTGCAAAGGTACCCCTGTAGGTGAGGAGAATATATCTGAGTATTCTTCCATGACATTATCTACTTACTTCTACTATGTTGAGAGATTAGCCACAGAGACCTTGGATGTGGCTGCAATCTTTCACTTCTTTTGAGAGCGAATCATGAAGAAGAAAAACTTCCCCATCAGTAAGATGCCCTTCCTGCATTTCTTAGCAGATATCAAGGAAGTAACACTAGGTGGGACTACCTCAGGTATCTTGTACAATTTCCTGTTCAAAGTAATAATAACACTACGAGGCCTAGACTCATATACAGCATGATGTTTCCATAAATAATATTGACCCAAAAGAACATCACAAACTTCGATAGGAGCAACATCACACAATACCTCATCTTTGAAGAGCTTGATGTCGTACGACAGTCGACACTGTTGGTTGACACGGAGATCGCTTCCTTGGTGGAGCCATCCAATGGTGTAGGGTTGTGGGTGCGACATTGTTGACAGGGCCAGCCGCTTGATGACCTCTGTAGAGGTGAGGTTCTTTTGGCTACCGCTATCAACGATGAAGTGCAATGGGGTTCCTTTTACCCACATATGTGAATGGAAGAGGCACTCTCCTTCCTCTATCTCATCTGGTTCACCAGGATGGAGCTTGGTGGTAGCAACGGTGGCATTGGGTTCCGCATCAATGATTTGTCTTCCCCTTTCTGGTTTTGTCTCAGAGTAAGAATCTGCATCTAATTCAGAGGCTTTCACTTCAGCCACCAACAACTTCTTTGAGCGACAGTTAGCAGTGTTATGCCAAGGGATCTTATGGAAGTCGCACCACTTCCCGATATCTTTCTTTGTCTTTCCGGTGTCCTTCTTTTCTTGTGGCTTGTACTGGTTGTCTTGATACTACCCATATTTTCTCTGTCCTTTGTTCAGTGGATTGGGGCTGCCCTTTCTTTCCTTTTGTTGTGAGGGGTTCCCAGGCCCAAATTGTTGGGTTTTTTGTTTGAGCTTCTACTCAATTTTGACGGCATATCGGTAGGTCGTGCCCAAGGATGAGATGTCCAGAAATTCCATTTTTTTCTGGATGTATCTATGCAGAGCACCACGATACTTGAGCACCAGATGTTGCTCTGAATCTTTGATACACAACTTGGTGCGCAAGGTATGGAATATATTTGTGAAATCTGGCACTGCTTGGTCTCTTTCTTTCCGCAATGTGGTCCATTTGGTATACAAGTCATCATAACTTTTGACAGGGTAGTATTGTTCCTTAATAGCATCCCTGAAGGATTCCCAAGTGGACATGACTAAAAATAATGTGGTTTCCTCTGTTTCCTTTTTCTCACAGAAAGTTTCCCACCAATATTTGACATGGGGAATAGCTTTGAGGAGCGCAAAAGTAATATTTTCTCTATCCGAAAAATTATGAACAGAAAAATACACTTCTACTAGATTCAACCACTTGTCTACAACATCTGCGTCTATCTGACCTTCAAATATAGGAATATCAAAGTTTAGTTGTACCTTGAAGGGGGCGGTGCCTCCGTTCGAAGAAGATGCGTTGCTTGTTGGTAGTCACCGAAGGATTTGCATGAAATTATACATCATCTCGTTCCTCTATTGCATGAGGGATTCCTCAATTAACAGTTTGAAAGGATCTCCTGTCCCATCATCCTTCTTTTTTCCTACCATGGGAGGTCACTTGGGCGTGCGAGAGATTCTATCCTCAAGAGAAACAAGCTTGAGACCCAACTCTTTGTACTCCAACCTCGTTGGGGACATGCATTAAGACGACAAGGAGCAGACCGCTCTGATACCACCGATCCGAATTTTATGAGCAGAACGAAATGAATACAGATTATTAACAGGTGCAAAACACAAAATAAAAGAGATACAGTAAAAATGGTTTTCTATTCAATAACAAAATAAGCTAAAACTGTAAAATGCAACAGAAACAAGCTTACTAGAATGGTGGTGGCTTATCTCTGAGAAGAGATGTTTTGGCAGCGCGCATTCGCAAGAAGAAGGTTACAATAAGGCTCTGAAGGCCTTTTTACAATAAGAAAGAATGCCAAAAATCCTAGACATCCAAAAACCTAACCCTAGGAGATGAAGCGCCAAAAGTCATGCGGGCCCCGTTTGGGTAAGCTAGTAAACGTTACGACCCCGGGAAGTTGATGTACTAGCTTACCCAAACGGGGCCCACATGACTTTTGGTGCTTCATCTCCTAGGGTTAGGTTTTTGGATGTCTAGGGTTTTTGGCATTCTTTCTTATTATAAAAATGCCTTCAGAGTCTCATTGTAACCTTCTTATTGCGAATGCACACTATTGTCACATCTCTTCTCAGAGATAAGCCCCCACCATTCCAACAAGCTTGTTTCCAGTACATTTTATAGTTTCAACTTATTTCGTTATTGAATAAAAAACCAATTTTACTGTATCTCTGTTATTTTGTGTTAAGCACCTGTTAAGAATCTGTATTCATTTCATTCTTCTCATATGTTCAAGATAATTTCAACCTAAATAATCCTCCTATTGATTCATCCATCTACAGTCCGCAAATTCTTACCATTTCTATCTTCCCTGAGTTAGTTATGAATCACTTTGTACTAGGATCTACTTCAAATCAGTTACATATTTCATGTCGTTGATGGGGGATACATTAAGGAACTCCTGTAATGAGTCTTTTCCTATTGACTTCAACTCATTATCTAGGAATTAGACTTAGAAATCATTTAGTACCTTGGAACCCGCATGCCTCAATGGCAGGTTTCCTCTCTTTCAACAATGGGTTCACATCATTGGCCCCTGATTGGAAGATTCCATCGAGTTTTCATATTCAACTCATTAATTCAGATTCATTAGATTGTACTAGAGTACCTTGGGGGTCATTACAATCAATGGTGATTTCCCTCACACTTGTTAACAATATCTATTAATGACCGGTAATCAAGTGGTTTCTACCATGTTCGAATTCGACACCTATAATCACATGGATAGATTCGTACTTCGGGACGATGGAAATGAAGACTCTATATCTAGCCATATCGTTCTAGGTTGCAATGGAGAATTCATAAGTCTGTACTAACACATAGATCCACTGTGTATGTCTCGTGGCTATGTCCAAATTTGAGTTTTTGGAACATAGATCCACAATGTATTTCTCGTGGCTATGTTGAATCATGATGACATGGATCCATAGTGTATGTTTGGTGGCCATGAATCACTTCACACTTATGCTTAGAGTCACTTGTAGTCTGTGTATGGGAAAGGTTAGGTTGGCTTATGCATGAATAATTTTGCTAAATATTGTACTTGTGATATCTTCTCTTTAGCTTTCCAAGTCAGGTTGTGAATACTCTTCATCAAAGCATTGGAGCAAAGGTGTTTGTGCTAAAGAAAAAGGTCATTAGAAGGGACCTTGAAACATCAAGGAATAGGTTGTATTCTCCACTTTCATCAATATAATGCAGTGATCCATTTCTTCCCTATAAAAGTGTCTTCATTTTGATTGTATAACTCCTTGATCTTATACATAGACTTGATTGGAATATACATATCGTTGTTCTCTCTCTTTTTTGGTTTGTGCCTCTTAACAGGTTCAACCTCCCACAAATCCAAAGATGGAGAAAGGACGATACTAGCAAGGATTGAAGGACATTTAAATGGTATGTCATTTGTCCCTCTTTGAACTAATTTACATTACAATGAAATCTAAGGAGAAGCTTGTATTCTTCTTTGTTTTGTTCTAATTTCTTATTGAATTTAGGGAAATTAGTTTTTTTCGGCACTTACCGATTTGTCTGATAACACTATATGACTCTCGTAGGCTATGGTCAGTAAGGAAAAGGGATTCAAGGAGTCTTATTTGGTGTCACTAGGTTAAAAGAACGAAAAATCCTAAAGTGACATTAAATAAAAATAAATAATTATATTTAAATGAAAGTGGAGGGAAAATAAAGTGAGGGTTTGATTTGATAAAATAGGGAAAGATATAGATGGCTTGAAGGAATGATAAATAGAGGATTAACCCTTATATTTGGAATTATGATTTGATCTCTCATTTTGAAGTTCTCTTAGATTCATTGTTTCATTGGGGTTTAGAAAAACCCTTCCACTACTGCAGTTTATTTTTGGTGGTGCAATATCCACCCTAGCTAGACAACATGGGAGTCCACCTAGGATTTCCATTGGAGCTTCAGTTTGAGGTTTATATTCATTTGGAGTTTTGTGCAAGAAGTTTGAAAATATTTTTCAGAAGAGGTTGATCTAGAATTTTTCAAGTATCATGAGGGTTTTAGAGAAACCGTGTTTGAGGGAATCCTTACAAGTTGAGTACAGGATGTCCCGCAAGGCCCCGCTCAACATCCAACAGTTGTTCTATGAGGAACTTTGTGATCGGAGTTGCAACATGCCATTTGGCAGGTACATGAGGTTTACTGGAGGGATTGGAAGTTCCCTTTCATATAATATGATGTTGGAGTAGAGAATTGTAGGGATTGGAGAGCCTTGGAGTAGTGGAAATAATAGATTGACATCATTCCACGTTTTCTTTGTATTTTTTTTGTGAGTAGATTTTGCAGCTGCCTAGAAGCCATTAGACCTATGTGTTTAGGAATATCTTGTAGCTGTTATTGCAGCCATTAGATATATTTGTATTTTTGAGATTTTGGGGGTTTCAAACCATAATAATATGTCATGGTTATTTTCTCTATTTTTTGTGTAATGGATGCATGCAGTATGTTTGATAATATTCCTATATGACCAAACTATTTGTAAGAAGTTAACATCAACTTTAATGAAAAATATTTGACACATTTACACAAGGAGAAGTAACATTTTTTGGATTGTAAACATAATATTTCCACCTATCCTAGTTGGGGACATTACAAGGAAACACCCCATATTTTTTTCCATCTAGGAAATCAATACCATACATATTATTTATATATAAGTATTTACAAAGATATTAGTAATTCTTCCCACATAGTATGTCTCTTACCCAATGGACATACCATTTAATGGCATGATTGATCCAATGTATTTTAGAGGTAAAAACTAGTGTATTACATTATCATCCCATTCTAATAATGAAATCCTTAGTGAATTTTTATTTTCAAAAATGGCATACTTCATCATTATTTATATTCATATGCATGATATCCTCTCCATTGCAACTTGTATTTAATGGCTTTTATTGGACATGAATGGTACACCATTTCCTTTCATTGTCTTGGGGTTTAAAAGGCCTTATGTTTCAAAATATATCTACAACAATCATGAAAGTGAAATTTACTTGTTATATCCATTTATTTGCATGATTTATTCTAAAAGCTTGAGTTTGAAATTCATAATCAAAGAAATTATATTCAATATACAAAATATAGTATGAAATTTTAGCTCAATACTTATCTTTTGAATATATATTTTCTCCCCATGGATTCCATGGGTGAGATTTATCTTATTCTCCTCGACATAGCTAAGATATATTTATCATTGATCCTAGCTAACATATGTCATGAGTATCAAACCAAAGCTTCATCCATGCCACCTCTTCATTAAAAATCGTAATCCTCTTGACCTCAAGCATCCAATTCTCTACTAAAATTTCCTTTGGGTGACCCATTATTTTCCAAGGTCATCATAGGAAATAAATGTAGGATTCTAGTGTTATCTTGCAAGGGTGTCTCACTCAAAAACTAAAGCAAATAATTAGATCAAGGAAATAAACACATAGCATAAGGTTGTAGTGCCATGATAGTATAATCAACCTAGAATTTAAGTCTTGTAAAAACAATCACTTGTCCTTATTAGAAAAATTATTAGTGCAATTTTGCATTAGTCAAACAACAATGAAATATTATTGTCACAATCTCACCCACAAATATAATTTACCAAATATAAAAAATAAGATTCAACAAATGTGAGAGTTCTCTTGGGGAATATAATGTATCCATTTTATAATCATGCATTGAATTCATCCTCGATGTCCTTCTTGAACTTTGATATAAGAGAATAATAACAATATAAAATTCAATAGTATGGATTCAAGATGAAGATGCTTAATGTAGGAGTATCTATGACTAGTAGGATATCTTGCATGTATTTGAATTCATAGATAGGTGTGAGAGCCTCAAACGGATTTCCAATTCAAATTTTAGGATATGAGAATGCCTATTTTTCCTTAGGATTGCTTTACACTGAATTGTGAGAATGGGGATAATTTTATTTTAAGCTCTTGCACATGGAGTGATAGAATAATATAAAAGGGACTGGTAGAGAATTGAATTTATAACTTAAATCGTATTACAAAATTTTCTTCAGATACTTAAATTTCTCTTAGGATGTGTTTTGTGATGATGGCATTCACTTCCTAGTGTTAGTGTCAGAAGTCACTCTTGGATTTCTTGTAGGAGCAGAGCCCAACGCGCATTAGTTTTATGTCATGATAGTTTTCAATGGGTGATCGAATGGATAAAGACTCAAGAAGATACAGCTTTAACTCAGGAAACCAGGCCTGGTATGTAGAAAGAAAGGGAGGTCTTGATCCAACTTCTTTCAGTAAATTATTAAAGGGTGGTAGAGGGAAGACTTGTGAGAAGGGTGAGCAAGACTGCCTTGGGTGATAGGCCTTCAGAAGCTTGAAGATGAAAAAATCGGAAGCCAAGATCCTCTTGGTCTAGAGCCTCAAGGAGCTGAAGGGTGACTCGACTGGATCCTCCAATTCTGAGTCGTTCAGCACTAAGAAAATCACAGGAACCAATTAGAAACAATGCGATTGTTATAGTAATCCAACCTACATCATCCTATAACAGCTACAACTCGATTGGATCCTCCAATTCCGAGTTGTTCTAACACAGTAAACAAAGAGATGGAAAAGAGGCTAACATCCATAAAGTAAGAAGTCTCCAATGCCTTATACATTAACCAGAGTGACCAATGCTTCATCAAAACTTTACAATCGGGAGCTTTGCTCAACCATCGATACTTTACAAAATACAAAGACTGAGTTTATATACTCAGAGAAATTCGCCTAACGGAGGCATGCCTAGTTACCCAAGGCTTGGTGTCCCTTCAGTCAAACGCGTACTGATATCCTTCTTCAAACGCCACTTTAACTGTGCATGGCTCCTGTAAGGGGAGTAGCTGAACCATTAAAAATTGAGCTAGCATGTGCAAACCTCCTCTTGCTAGTTGAGAACTTAGCATGACTTCTCTGGAAAAATGGGTACACAGGATCCCCTTGAGCAAACCGCTTTCCAAACCCTCCATACATTACACTTAATGTTTGAGGAGAGGTTTCAACCACCTATTCTCACCCTCATTTAGTCCAGGCGAAAACCAGGATTGAGGTTAGATCCGATGGCACCTGGAGATTGTGGTGACCCTTTTAGAGACTAGAATCGACGCCTTTGGCTTCCTTTGCGCAACTCCTTTCCTTCCCAAGTGACTATGGGATATGACCTTGTGTTTATTTCCAAAGCGCTTTCGGCGTTCACGAATGAAAGGAGTTAATCCTTGCTCATCCATAGTTGCGATGAGAGAAACACCGAGATGGCTTACTTGGGCGCCATGCATCCCTCTTATATCTGACGGTCCTGAATTCACTTGGTGATGCTGTGGACCCGGGTCCTGGACACTCCCGGTACCTCATGCATTGAGAATATGATGAAGTTGTTCCTTGTGTTTCGAAGTCACGATGGGTGAAAAGGAGAGGAGTCTAATCGTGCACCAGGTGTCTCCTGTGGATGAACGGTTGAGGTTGCTTCATGATACTGCGAGCCCGAGTTTGGGAGATTTCAGCACTCTGGGGTTCAGGGTTTCGAGGTGTGAGATGACGAGGGACTTTCACCCTTCGAACTCTCGAATGCCGATATGCCGACTAGATCTCGCACTATGTGTCGCTCGATTGGACGACCCAGATTTAGTCTTAGCATATAGTCGCTTTCTTTGACGCTATATATTGGTCAACTTGGTATCCCCAATATCCTGATGCTCGTTGATCTACTCTTATGGATGAATCTGGGCCATTGACAACGTAATTTCACCCGCTTACTTGATTGGAAGCCTTAAAATGAGATTTTTCCATGCTGTGCTTGGGCGCTCCTCGTACAACTTGCAAACCTGAATACTCTTGTGCCTAGGAAAATAAATGTCACTAACATTAGGCTCCATGGGGGATAGATTCATCCCTGTGATGCTCTAAGAACTCATTCTATAGCTTCAGTGTCTTGCTGTTGGGCTATGGAGTCATGCTCAAAACATCCCGCTGCTAAAAATATAGGCCGAAAAATAAAAGTAACAAAATAAAGCTACATGCTCAAAGGAGCTTATTTATATATAGTCCTAATGCTAATAAAATATTTTACATGGGCTAGGTGAAAGAAAACTTCCACCATAGCCATTCAAGCAACTTCCTGGATAGAAGCTCCTTCCTTCTGTCGATGATCACCAGTAGATAGTGTAACTGTGACAGCAGAACGGCTACACTCTTCAACTTCTCCTCACATGATGAAGTTGATATGAAATAGGGTGGATCCAAGGCATAAAGGACATGCCACTCCATGTATTCGCCGACAGGGTCATAGAATGAGTGGCAAATTTCGGAAAATTGGTGACATGCAACCTCCTCTGCTACGGAGTTGCTCACATGTGGTTGAATATATTTGATAAGCATAGGTGAGTGGAAAACAAGCGTAGGCTCATTGATCTCAAGTGGTAGTTGCTCACTGACTAGCTCTGGAACGAAATATGTGCTTAGTTGTTCCACTAGTTCCTTTTCCTCTTCTTGGCTCTCCCCCGGGTTAGATTCATATTCATCATAAATAGGGACCATGGGGTGGTTCTTCTTTCTAAGTGGCTCTTTAGTATCTTTATAGTGATCAAATGTAGGATAAGCTTTCTGCTCATCATCACTATAATATACATCAAAAAGGGGTTGTCCTTCAATGATATGACCCTCCTCCAGAACAGTGATCCCGTCAAAAATTTCCATTTCAGGGACAGTGGGACCTCCTGCTTCTGGCTGCTCATACATAATCCTTTTCTCTTTAATCCCAGGTAAAAATATATTGTGAGAAACCCCCTGGGGGAAAAGATAAGAATCCTCTTCCACAACTAACCCCTCTTTTAAAAAGAGAGGGTCTTCGTCATCATGAGCAGAGCTGCTAGGAACATCTACTTCAACCCGATATCCAAGTGAGTCATCTACCATGGACCACATTTTCTCTATAAACTCACAATTTCCACAAGAGGCATGTTGATCGTTATGAACATCTAAAAGAATAGAGGAATCTGATATGATGTCAAATGCTTCCGTTCTAGGGCTAACACAATTAATATCATTCAACACCTCCATGTTTTCCTGGCAAATGCTTTCCTCCACAGTAAAAGCTTCATCATGGACCTGGTCCTCAGGGCCAGTAGAGGCTTCATGAAGTGAAGAAAACTCCTCACAACAGTTTTCATACAAACAATCAGCTGGAAAATAATCTTTACAAAATGAATTGAAAGTTGTATGAAAACCTGTTAAAGAGCCGATGCTCGCAGCGGGAAGAGATCGACACCACTCAAGAGAATCTCCCTTTAATGAACACCTGAAGAGCTTAATCCAGACATCCTCATGCGTGATATTGTGTCAGTGAATAGCTTCATGGAATTCCAGTAAATGCTCAGTTGGTTCCTCCCAACTTGTTGCATGAAATTCAGGGAGGAAATTTTCCCATTGGTCTCTATCAGGAAGTGCATTAGGAAAACCAAATATATGGGAAAAGTCACAGAAAGCAAACCTTTGAGCCATAATTTTCTCCATATCGAACAGTGGAGTCGCCAATCGATCCTCGAATCATGGAGTCGCCAGGTGAAATATGCGCAACTTCAAATATGCTTGGTCCTTGTTCACCATTAAAGGCCAGATCTTAACGTTGTCGTTACCCCAGAAAGCTTCTCAGGTTGAGAAAGTAGCTACTGAAACCTTCTCGAGAAATCTCGTTAGGGTCAACTTTCAGGTGTGCTAACAATAGCTATAGTTGAAACAGTGAAGTGGAAACAATGGAGTCACCATAGTGGAGTCGCCAGGTGCACAATAGCAATCTTTAAGGGCTCTGATGTCTGATGCACCTTCAGAATCAGAGGCTCAATGTCATTCTTCCCAGGGAAAATCTTCAACTTCATCCCCGGCAACGACGCTAGAAATTTTAGCGTCAGAAGTCACTCCTAGATTGCTTGCAGGAGCAGAGCCCAAGGGCCATCAGTTTTATGTCACGATAGTTTTGAATGGGTGATCGAATGGATAAAGACTCAAGAAGATACAACTTTAACTCAGGAAGCCAAGCCTGGTATATAGAAAGCAAGGGAGGTCTTGATCCAACTTCTATCAGTAAATGATTAAAGGGTGGTCGAGGGAAGACTTGTGAGAAGGGTGAGCAAGACTGCCTTGGGCGACAAGCCTTCAGAAGCTTGAAGATGAAAAACTCGGAAGACAAGATCCTCTTGGTCTGGAGCCTCAAGGAGCTGAAGGGTGACTCGAATGGATCCTCCAATTCTGAGTCGTTCAGCGCTAAGAAAATCACAGGAACCGATTAGAAACAATGCAATTGTTACATTGATCCATCCTACATCATCCTATAACAGCTACAACTCGACTGGATCCTCCAATTCCGAGTTGTTCTAACACAGTAAACAAAGAGATGGAAAAGAGGATGACATCCATAAAGTAAGAAGTCTCCAATGCCTTATACGTTAACCAGAGTGACCAACGCTTCATCAAAACTTTACAATCGGGAGATTTTCTCAACCATCGATACTTTACAAAATACAAATACTGAGTTTATATACTCAGAGAAATTCGCCTAATGGAGGCATGCCTAGTTACCCAAGGCTTGGTGTCCCTTCAGTCAAACGCGTACTGATATCCTTCTTCAAACGCCACTTTAACTGTGCATGGCTCCTGTAAGGGGAGTAGCTGAACCATTAAAAATTGAGCTAGTGTGTGCAAACCTCCTCTTGCTAGTTGAGAACTTATCATGACTTCTTTCGAAAAACGGGTACACAGGATCCCCTTGAGCAGACCACTTGCCAAACCCTCCATACCTTACACTTAATGTCTGAGGAGAGGTTTCAACCACCTCTTCTCACCCTCATTTAGTCCAGGCGAAAACAGTATTGAGGTCGGATCTAATGGCACTTGGAGATCGCGATGACCCTTTCGGCGACTAGAATCGACGCCTTTGGATTCCTTTGCACAGCTCCTTTCATTCCCAAGTGACCATGGGCTGTGACCCTATGTTTATTCCCAAAGTGCTTTCGGTGTTCGCGAATGAAAGGAGTTAATCCTTGCTCATCCACAGTTGCGATGAGAGAAACGCTGAGATGGCTTACTTGGGTGCCACGCGTCCCTCTTATATCTGACGGTCCTAAATTCACTCGGTGATGTTGTGGGCTTAGGTTCCAGACACTCCCGGTACCTTGCGCATCAGGAATATGACGAATTTGTTCCTTGCGTTTCGAAGTCGCGATGGGAGAAAAGGAGAGGACTCTAATCGCGCGTTAGGTGTGTCCTGTGGATGAATGACTGAGGTTTCTTCGCGATACTACGGGCCCGACTCTGGGCGCTTTCGACACTCTAGGGTTCGGGGTTTCGAGGTGTGAGATGATGAGAGAATTTCACCCTTCGAACTTTGGAATGCCGATATGCCGACTAGATCTCGCACTATGTGTCACTGGATCGAACAACCCATATTTAGTCTTGGCATATAGTCGTTTTCTTTGACGCTATATATAGGTCAACTTCGTAGCCCCGATATCCCAATGCTCATTGATCTGCTGTTATGGATGAATCTGGGCCGTTGACAACGTAATTTCACCCGCTTACTTGATTGGAACCCTTAAAACGAGATTTTTCCATGCTGCACTTGTGTGCTCCTCGTACAACTTGCAGACCCGAATACTCTTGTGCCTAGCACAAGAAATGTCGCTAACACCTAGAAATGTCAAAACTAGTGTAAAAGGGAATTTTTGCAAGCAAATTGCATGCATTTGGAGTTGAATCAAGAAAATAAAAGGCATGGATTTTGTAGCCAACATGGAAAAATATCAATAAATAAAATATTTTCCTTATATTATGATGAGGAATACTTGTCATGCATTTTTTTAAGGTCTCATAGGCTTTTGGGACATTTTGTAAAAAGAGAGCAAATTTTGAGTAGCATAGAAGCAATTTTTAATGCTCAAATGGAGAATATGCAAATGTAAAAAGGAAAAGAATAAGAAATTAAACATTTTCCTAGATCAATCACACAAATTTCCCAAGAAATGAACCTTGGGAGTGCATTTTAGTGGAGGGAAATTTTAGTCTATTTCAGTCAACACTAAAAAAACTTATGGACTTGGCATATTTTATAAACCTAAATGGAGGTGGAATAAGAAATTTTGAGACATGGGTTTTGTCAACAACATGAAAATATACTAATAAACGGTCTCACTTTTTCAAAGGGAAAATTCTACAAATTTTTGTGTGCAGTTTTCTAATTTCTCTCATGTAGATTTGTACCTTGTTTTAATGATAAGCAAAATTGTTTTTAGAAATTACTGCAAAGTTGACATTTTTAGTCATTTTTTGGAAACCTTAGTAATATGAGTGGTCATGTCTTGAATTTGAATAGTTAGGGTAGTTTAAAGGCCAAAATCTAATAAGAATAAGAAAATATATGAAGTTTATGAATGAATAAAGAGCCTTTTATTATATTGATTTGGTTATTGTAGTGTTGGTTGTTGTGGGTTCCAAATATCTATGCATAGTCTGTGTGAACACAGTGAGGCATACAAACATTTACAAACATTATCCATTTAATCAATATAGATGAAAATATTTCTTTTGAAAAACTTCTTTACTATAAATACTAATAATAGTTTTTATTTGGTAAAAGACTTTCTATGAAATGTTTGTTATTATTTAGTACATGTATAGTTTTTTTGCATGTTGTGTTAGTTATTGTATGTGACCTTGATTGCATTGTAATGTCCCCACTTTGGGACATCATCACAGGGTAGAGATTTATGATGACCAGAGTAGCCAGATGGATGCTATAGCAAGTACAAGGGTATTTGAGAGGCATTGTGGGGTCCATCTTGCATTGATGATCATATTCCATCATTATGAGCCATTCCACACAGGTTGGCTTTGGTTTCATTGCATTCCGACGATTTCTAGGATTTTGACTATTTTGAGCTATAAGTCAATGGAATTCACTGAAGAGGTCATTTTGGGCACATTACTTGGAGGAACGTCTTAGTGTAATAGCTCATTGGAATCGAGAGAAGCAACACTACAGGATGGGATGGCTAGAAGTGACTTTCAGTGGCCAAGGAAGCCACAAGGATAAATAAGGAGCTTTTCAAAGGTAAAAAGGTTAATTAATTAATTAAAGTGATTTAATTAATTAATTAAATCACTTTAATTAAATGAAATTCACTTTGGAGGGACAAGGTGATCCAAAAAGTATAAAGCAAAGGAAAGGGCCTCTTCTCATTCATTCATGTATGATCTTATTTTGATATCTGGCTTTAGCTAGTGAGCCCAACATTGGGGGTTTTGAGGGTTTTGACTTAACAAACCCTAGAGGATGATTCAGTGGTGAAATATTCCACCTAGCTTGTCCCAAGCTTGGTCTCGGAGATGCAATACTCTCCCACACCATTCTAGTCAAATCTACATCAGTGCAGGAGGTTCTACACAACGATAGGCATAGGAAGAGGAGGAGGGCACACCATTGGAGGTTTCCAGCAAGGAGGGTGCACCATCTTTGGAGAGAGATTCGCTGTAGGATATTGGCAGGGCCGTTGAGGATTCTATCACTTGGGTTTTCATTACATGGCCTTGGACATCAGATCTAGTGCTTTCTGAGATAGTTTTATGGCTCAGATTATTTCTTGAGCAGTGGAGCGAATTGAAGAGAAGGAGGGCGTTTTTGAGATCCAAAACTAGTCCATTTGGAGAGGTTACACTTCATATCTAACCCTGAGACTTCACCTAGTGACTTGCAGTGTCCCGGTCTATATTTCTGGAGAGTTTCAGAGCATTTGGAGGCCTCTTTCAGCAGGGTCGAATTATCTAGGGCTTCAGTCATCTAGTGGGGCGCACCATTAAGTGGGGGATTTCAGATCTATAGAGATTGAGAGGGATCTTGGAGATTCGGGCACCTGGGTTGTTCTTACCATCACTCGATCTATCAATTGGCATATTTCTTAGGGTGATTGGACACTTTTGGCATCAGGGTCGAGTTATTGAGGGTTTCAGCCTTCTATTGGAGCGTGGCATTCTTCAAATGGAGAGTTTGGCATTCAAACCTGCTTGTATTGATATTCATTTCTTATTCAACCTTTGGAGGCATATTTTGTATTAGCGAGAGCATTTTGTAGCAGCTCTTATCTATTGTCTATCTTCTTGGCCATCTGTTGAGAATTCCAGATCAACATCTTCAATGTAGCAAGTTTCCCTATTTTATGAATAAAGAAGATTTCAGATGTTTTGGTTTGTCTATATTATTGCATATGGTTGAGGTATGTTCCATGGTTATCTCTTTCTGTTATTTGTTGCATACATGCATATAAACACATCTAAACAAATAGATCACCAAACTGTTTGATGAAATACCTCACTCAGAAAAAGTTTCAAAAATACACCAAAACCATGATGATCCTTGCATAATGGCTTGGGATCATTACAGTGGTATCAGAGCTTAAATCCTGCAAACCCGAGGGGTGTTTCATAGGGATAAATGGATAGTTGGAAAGAAATGGATAAGATAGCCTTTGAGATACCATGGTTGGAGATCATGTATGACGGCCTTAGTGAGGAAACTAAGGCTACAATAACCTTCCTACAATATGCAGCCTATAGAAATCCCTATTGGAGAAAATGGGATATTTTACAGGGGATGATCATAGTAGGTGAAAAGAAAAAAGAAGCAGATAGATGGTGAGAAGAACAGAGAAACCCCACGCCTAGTAGGAGCACGCAACCTTGCCATAGTTGCAAGGGGCCATGGGAACTAGATCATAGGTGCAGGGGTAAGGATCAGGAGTGCATTATTGAGGCATGTCATGACAGTGAGGATGAGGTGTGTGAGGATGGAGTGATAGATGTGGATTCAGAGCAGTCAGATGATGACAGTGACTCTTGCACAGAGGCTAGTGATAGTGACTCTACCTAAGAGGATAGTGATGATGACTCTTGCACAGAGGCTAGTGATGCTTGCACGCTTGAGGAAGATGATGACCCTTGTGTAGTGGATAGGCATCTGGATGGATAGGATGATGGCACCAGTGTCTCAAGAGACATATCCCATACCCTTGATGTCTTTTCATCTCCACAGAGTAGTGACACTAGTGAGGAGCCACACGTGTTTTCACCTACAGATGACCAGCCTCCTATGGGGGTCGTGACACATCTGTCACCTGTTCAGACACCCATGATAGCCACATCAGATGAGGAGATCAGTGGCACGTCAGGTGTGATTGATGAGCCTTGTGTGAGGGATGCACACCATGGACAGGTAGACCCACAGATCCAGGAGGAGGTACAGGACATACCGACAGTTGACCTCACACATACAGGGAAACCAGAGGAGATAGGGTCACAACTATTAACAACTCCATTGGTTGAGAAGATTGCAGAGGCTAACAGGTGGATGGATCACTTACTTCCAAGATCATATTGCATGGAGGAGGATGCACTCTTTAGCAGTCAGGATGACCATAGCATGAATCTGGATACATCTATATGGGATCCAAGCGCAAATGATAGTAGCAGGTTGAGTGCACAGGAGGATACAACTTCTCACACCGGATACAGTATGATTCAGAGGGAGCTAGCAGTTGAGGATGATGTGCAGTTACGTATGGACAAGCCCAGTAGCACCATAGACAGTGGGAAGTTGAGCACGTTATCTTATGCAGAGGGTGTTTTTGGGGATTCCAAAGTTGACATTAGTAGGCCTAACACTAGTAGTGAGGGGTCTGAGATGGCACCTCAGCATGACCATGATCAAGAGTCACACCACTTAGCATCACAGTTGAGAGTTAGTGAGGCTATGATCATGGCAGCCACTAGACGTATTGATGACATGCGTGCAGTGATGGCAGATTACTATGGGAGAGCATCCGTGGCACAGGGTAGCTCAGATGGAGGATTTTCCATGGATGATATCCATACTCTCAAGGAGAGTGTATCTGTGATGAGGACTGACCACCAACAGTTGTTGACAGACATGGATTATCTATTGAGGGTTACTGAGATGTATCATGAGGCTCTGAGGGAGCAGGATTTGGAGGTAGACCGACTCACTCAGGAGTTGGAGAGCACTCGAGGATTCTTGAGAGGCACACAGACAACACTTCAAGAATCGAGGTCTAGATTAGATGTCCTTCTTGAGGAGATCCATCAGAGATCCACTTCATCTATCCTGATGGACACTCTGATATATCCTTCGGTCACATGGTTAGAGGATGTTGGTGGTCTAACATAGGAGCACCAGTTGATGGAGGACAATTCCATTTGTGTTCCGAGAGAGGGTGACCTTCTGGTAGAGGTTGATCCAGTATTATGCCCAGGATCTATGTTGCATCATGAGTCTGCAGGAGACGACATGAGTATGCCGGAGCATATGGTGATGAGGGATAGTTCACAAAGTCATGTCAAGATGTATGGTGGCATTCAGAGGGGTATAGTGCCTTGCAGGGAGGAGACACACCTAGGGGAGTATGCAGATGGCACTCCTTTGCAGCAACACCTATTTATGAGAGACCACCTTCACCATATCAGTAGTTTCATGGGAGATGAGAGATGGAGGTTGGTTGAGCAGCAGTTGGAGGAGTTACTTCCGGTTGTACTGGATGGTTGGGATTCAGTAGTGACCACATGAGAGTACTTATCATGGATACCGATGGACAAGCTTATGTTCGAATCCTTGGGATTGACCAAAGCATGTGACGCCTTCCAGTCCTAAATTCAGCTGCAGATAGGTTGGTTATCCTTCTTCGCCACATTTATCATTGGCAGTAGCATGAGGATAACAGATGAGCACAGAGGGCTCCTAACAATGATCAGTCTCACACAGGGGCAATTAGAGGAGATTGGAAGTGATAAACTTCCAACTTTACCATGGGATCTGGGTGTTCATTTGGCTAGCAGGATGTCTAACTACATGGTGACCCAGGTTGCACCAGAGAGCCACACACTCCACCTTGATTTAGGTTGGAGTGGGTCTGCTGGTACTTGTCATATGGGGTGAGACCGCTTCTTTCATTTTATCATCAGGATAGGGCATGGAGATGTTTGGACAGGTACTTCTTCTACAGAGGTGTCTGCATTGATACAGTTTCTGGACAACAGGTCCAATGGTCATGGGTATTTCAGCTGGAGGACCCACGAGAGGAGGGTTCAAGATGTATGCAGGGGGTAGACAGTCATGGTCAGAGTAGTGCAGGGTAAACATGAGGATCTTCGACAGAGGTTAGCATGGGACCTAGGGATTGCAGGATTGAGAAGTGCATTGATTGACAAGGGAGAGTGGACCATTACAGGGGAAAGTTATCCTAATTTTCCATTGAGCTTCAGTATGGAGAGGAGTGTGTTGCTTGCAGGTGTCTCACGGAGGTCTTGTGACACCTCGTTCGTGCATCAACACGTGCAGTTGATGGAGGCCGTGTGGATCTTGGTAGATATTTGGAGGATGGACTCATTCTGAGATGAGGCCATGGGTCAGGTGCAGGAGGTTCACAGGGTTGATATCTTCCAGGACTATTCTTCACAGAATATTACAGTTCACTTCCTGATATGGGATCCAGGGGGTGGAGTGTGCTATTGTTCATCATTGGATGGGTTCTACTATGTATCCCACAGGTGGACATGGGATCCTGGTATTTTACTTGGAGGGATTTGGGTATTTCTTGAGGATAAGCAATTTTCTAGCAGGGAGGACTGTAATGTCCCCACTTTGGGACATCATCACAGGGTAGAGATTTATGATGACCAGAGTAGCCAAATGGATGTTATAGCGAGTACAGGGGTATTTGAGAGGCATTGTGGGGTCTATCTTGCATTGATTATCATATTCCATCATTATGAGACATTCCGCACAGGTTGGCTTTGGTTTCGTTGCATTCCGACGATTTCCAGGATTTTGACTATTTTGAGCTATAAGTCAATGGAATTCACTGAAGAGGTCATTTTGGGCACATTACTTGGAGGAACCTCTCAGTGTAATATCTCATTGGAATCGGGAGGAGAAACACTATAGGATGGGATGGCTATAAGTGACTTTCAGTGGCTACGGAAGCCACAAGGAGAAATAAGGAGCTTTTCAAAGGTAAAAAGGTTAATTAATTAATTAAAGTGATTTAATTAATTAATTAAAACACTTTAATTAAATGAAAGTCACTTTGGAGGGACAAGGTGAGCCAAAAAGTATAAAGGAAAGGAAAGGGCCTCTTCTCATTCATTCATGTATGATCTTATTTTGATATCTGGCTTTAGCTAGTGAGCCCAACATTGGGGGTTTTGAGGGTTTTGACTTAACAAACCCTAGAGGAAGATTCAGTGGTGAAATATTCCACCTAGCTTGTCCCAAGCTTTGTCTTGGAGATGCAATACTCTCCCACACAATTCTAGTCAGATCTACATCAGTGCAAGAGGTTCTACACAGCCATAGGCACAGGAAGAGGAGGAGGGCACATCATTAGGGGTTTCCAGCAAGGAGGGTGGACCATCTTTGGAGAGAGATTCATTGTAGGAGATTGGCAGGGCCGTTGAGGATTCTATCACTTGGGTTTTCGTTACAGGTCCTTGGACATCAGATCTAATGCTTTCTGAGATAGTTTTATGGCTAAAATTATTTCTTGAGCAGTGGAGCGAATTGAAGAGAAGGAGGGCGTTTTTGAGATAGAGAGCTAGTCCGTTTGGAGGGGTTACACTTCAGATCTGACCCTGAGACTTCACCTAGTGACTTGCAGTGTCCCGATCTATATTTCTAGAGAGTTTCAGAGCATTTGGAGGCCTCTTTCAGCAAGGTCGAATTAATCAGGGCTTCAGTCATTAAGTGGGGCGCACCATTTAGTGGGGGATTTTAGATCTACAGAGATTGAGAGGGATCTTGGAGATTCGGGCACCTGGGTTGTTCTTACCATCACTCGATCTATCAGTTGGCATATTTTGTAGGGTGATTGGACACTTTTGGTAGTAGGGTCAAGTTATTGAGGGTTTCAGCCTTCTATTGGAGCGTAGCATTCTTCAGCTAGAGAGTTTGGCATTCAAACCTTCTTGTATTGATCTTCATTTCTTATTCAACTTTTGGAGGCATATTTTGTATTAGTGGGAGCATTTTGTAGCATCTCTTATCTATTGTCTATCCTCTTGGCCATCTGTTGAGCATTCCAGATCGACATCTTCATTGTAGCAGGTTTCCCTATTTTATGAATAAAGAAGATTTGAGATGTTTTGGCTTGTCTATATTATTGCATATGGTTGATGTATGTTCCATAGTTATCTCCTTCTATTATTTGTTGCATACACACATATAAACACATCTAAACAAATAGATCAGCAAACTGTTTAACGGAATACCTCACTTAGAAAAAGTTTCAAAAAGACACCAAAACCATGATGATTCTTGCATAATGGCTTGGGATCATTACATGCATCCCATAATCATTAGCCAATTATCATATGCATGGATGATCATTGACTCCACTAATTTTCACTGAAATCCTACATATTGATACTAATGTTCAAGATATACATATCATAATTATTATCTCTATATTATGGCTCACATGAATTCCAGGGATATCCATATATAAGAATTCCATTATTCACACATATACTATAATATAACAATTTCTTATATATAAATCCATGATAGTTTCTTGTAAATAATGCATCCATTTTTCTTAATAAGTGTGTTAAAAGGACTTTGTCACAAAATTACCAACACTTATATATATATATATATATATATATATATATATATATATATATAACAAAACCAAAATACATAGAAGACCTTCATGATTATCCAATACATAAATCCCAACTGCGTGCAAGATAGTCATAGAGATAAAAGTGTATTCATGCTTGTAATAGATATGAAATGCTACTTGTGTGGACATGTGACATGTGATAACCAAAGTGGTCTCAATGTATAAAAATTCATATATTTTAGGACAAAATAATATTAACCATAGTTGCATATAATGAGATGAAAACGGTACATACATCTAAGAATATCTACAACAAACTATGTTTGAATTTTTATGATTCTTCATGAATTAGAATATCGGATCATCCAAATATATGCATTAGAATATCGGAACATCCAAATATATGAATATAATCACTTAAAATTTATGGTTGTGCAATACTATGGAAAAATATGTTCAATATTAATCTAAATTGGTTAGAAATAATATTTGTATATCCTCTGTGTTTCCATGAATAATAGATAAAAACAAAACAAGCATGCAACAAAGTTATACAATTTTATTTTATAGTTTTAATGATCTATATTTATCTACATATGTCCAAACATTATTTTTCCTTTATCTATAGATTTCATCAACACATCTCTAAACAACACAAATGTTAGTAATGTTTTTCAATAAATCCATATTATA
>ML796733.1:193834-206197 GCA_009831015.1 Picea engelmannii
AAACCCCACGCCTAGTAGGAGCACGCAACCTTGCCATAGTTGCAAGGGGCCATGGGAACTAGATCATAGGTGCAGGGGTAAGGATCAGGAGTGCATTATTGAGGCATGTCATGACAGTGAGGATGAGGTGTGTGAGGATGGAGCGATAGATGTGGATTCAGAGAAGTTAGATGATGACAGTGACTCTTGCACAGAGGCTAGTGATAGTGACTCTACCTCAGAGGATAGTGATGATGACTCTTACACAGAGGCTAGTGATGCTTGCACGCTTGAGGAAGATGATGACCCTTGTGTAGTGGATAGGCAGCTGGATGGACAGGAAGATGGCACCAGTGTCTCAGGAGACATATCCCATACCCTTGATGTCTTTTCATCTCCGCAGAGTAATGACACTAGTGAGGAGCCACACGTGTTTTCACCTACAAATGACCAGCCTCCTATGGGGGTCGTGACACGTCTGTCACCTGTTCAGACACCCATGATAGCCACATCACATGAGGAGATCGGTGGAACGTCAGGTGTGATTGATGAGCCTTGTGTGAGGGATGCACACCATGGACAGGTAGACCCACAGATCCAGGAGGAGGTATAGGACATACCGACAATTGACCTCACACATACAGGATAACCAGAGGAGATAGGGTCACAACTATTGTCAACTCCATTGGTTGAGCAGATTGCAGAGGCTGACAGGTGGATGGATCACTTACTTCCAAGATCATATTGCATGGAGGAGGATGCACTCTTTAGCAGTCAAGATGACCATAGCATGAAACTGGATACATCTATATGGGATCTAGGTGCAAATGATAGTAGCAGGTTGAGTGCACAGGAGGATACAACTTCTCACACCGGATACAGTATGATTCAGAGGGAGCTAGCAGTTGAGGATGATGTGCAGTTACGTATGGACAGGCCCAGTAGCACCATAGACAGTGGGAAGTTGAGCATGTTATCTTATGCAGAGGGTGTTTTTGGGGATTCCAAAGTTGAAACTAGCAGGCCTGACACTAGTAGTGAGGGGTCTGAGATGGCACCTCAGCATGACCATGATCAGGAGTCACACCACTTAGCATCATATTTGAGAGTTAGTGAGGCTATGATCATGGCAGCCACTAGACGTATTGATGACATGCGTGCAGTGATGGCAGATTACTATGGGAGAGCATCTGTGGCACAGGGTAGCTCAGATGGAGGATTTTCCATGGATGATATTCATACTCTTAGGGAGAGTGTATCTGTGATGAGGACTGACCACCAACAGTTGTTGACAGACATGGATTATCTACTGAGGGTTACTAAGATGTATCATGAGGCTTTGAGGGAGAATGATTTGGAGGTAGACCGACTCACTCAGGAGTTGGAGAGCACTCGAGGATTCTTGAGAGGCACACAGACAACGCTTCAAGAATCAAGGTCTAGATCAGATGTGCTTCTTAAGGAGATCCATCAGAGATCCACTTCATCTATCCTGATGGACACTCTGATATATCCTTTGGTCACATGGTTAGAGGATGTTGGTGGTCTAGCAGAGGAGCACCAGTTGATGGAGGACAATTCCATTTGTGTTCCAAGAGAGGGTGACCTTCTGGTAGAGGTTGATCCAGTATTATGCCCAGGATCAATGTTGCATCATGAGTCTACAAGAGACGACATGAGTATTCTGGAGCATACGGTGATGAGGGATAGTTCACAAAGTCATGCCAATATGTATGGTGGCATTCAGAGGGGTATAGTTCCTTACAGGGAGGAGACACACCTAGGGGAGTATGCAGATGTCACTCCTTTGCAGCAACACCTATTTATGAGAGACCACCTTCACCATATCAGTAGTTGCATGGGAGATGAGAGATGGAGGTTGGTTGAGCAGCAGTTGGAGGAGTTACTTCTGGTTGTATTGGATGGTTGGGATTCGGTAGTGACCATAGGAGAGTACTTATCATGGATACCGATGGACGAGCTTCTGGTCGAATCCTTTGGATTGACCAAAGTATGTGATGCCTTCCAGTCCTACATTCAGCTGCAGATAGGTTGGTTATCCTTCTTCGACACATTTATCATTGGCAGTAGCATGAGGATAGCAGATGAACACAGAGGGCTCCTAAAAATGATCAATCTCACACAAGGGCAGTTAGAGGAGATTGGAAGTGATAAACTTCCAAATTTACCATGGGATCTCGGTGTTCATTTGGCTAGCAGGATGTCTAACTACATGGTGACCCAGGTTGCACCAGAGAGCCACACACTCCACCTTGATTTGGGTTGGAGTGGGTCTGCTGGTACTTCTCCTATAGGGTGAGACCTCTTCTTTCGTTTTATCATTAGGATAGGGCATGGAGATGTTTGGACAGGTACTTCTTCTACAGAGGTGTCTGCATTGATACAATTTCTGGACAACAGGTCCAATGGGCACGTGTATTTCATCTGGAGGACCCAGGAGAGGAGGGTTCAGGATGTATGCAGGGGGTAGACAGTCATGGTCAGAGTAGTGCAGGGTCAGCATGAGGATCTTCGACAGAGGTTAGCATGGGACCCAGGGATTGTAGGATTGAGAAGTTCATTGATTGACAAGGGAGAGTGGACCATTACAGGGGAAATTTATACTAATTTTCCATTGAGCTTCAGTATGGAGAGGAGTGTGTTTCTTGCAGGTGTCTCACGAAGGTCTTGTGACACCTCGTTCATGCATCAACACATGTAGTTGATGGAGGCGCTGTGGATCTTGATAGAGATTTGGAGGATGGACTCATTCTGAGATGAAGCCATGGGTCAGGTGCAGGAGGTTCACAGGGTTGATATCTTCCAAGACTATTCTTCACAGAATATTACAGTTCACTTCCTGATATGGTATCCAGAGGGTGGAGTGTGCTATTGTTCATCATTGGATGGGTTCTACTATGTATCCCTCAAGTGGACATGGGATCCTGGTATTTTACTTGTGATGCAGGAGCATCGCCAACTCAGGAAGCGTGGAGCCAGCGCATGTGTTTTTAAACACATGACATATAAGCTTGATAACTCTTTTTGAATTTTCATTTAAGATGAAGCATCATATCCTTCAATGAAACATTTATGAAGGAGCGCCTGTTGTATTGTATTAGACCTCGAGCCATACGCTCTTGTCTGAAATAGATAGGAGGCATTTAATCTAGGTAATGCAGGTAGATAGATGTTTAAGTCTACATTAGACAGTTTAGAGTTCGAGAGGGAAAAATGATATAGAAACCCTCCTTTGTACATTATTCAAGATTCAGAAGCATTCAGAAGAGAGAGAAAGAAGAGAAATTGTGAAGAACACCCATGTACAAATGTTTTTGAATTAATAGAAGAGAGTCTTTGATTCAACTTCATGGCTGGTGTTATTTCTCTGTGTGTATTGTTCATGTACTTATGAATGTTTGTTTCTGGTGATGCATTTGCTTTGAATATGCTATGCATGTGATTTTAGGGTTTAAAACGAAGTCTGAGAGAAGCAAATTAGTTTCAATTGTTTCTCTGTCTGAGTCAGCAAATTCCTACATAGAGTGCAGTCGAATTCATCTGCATAGAGTGCATTGATGAAGGCTCATAAGTTAAACACTTATTCTCATTCACCCAGAAGTTATAAGATTGTTGAGGAAGCCATGTGAAGAGCGCATAGGCGGAGTCAGAGGTCTCAGTTGTTAAGCTAAGCAAAAGAAGGCAGAGACTAGTGTGGTCGGAGGTGCACAGAGTCTAAGAGACCTAACACTTTGAAGGGTGTTGAATGTCGAAGCACCAGAAGTGTGCGCAAGGTCTTTGAGAGAACTAGAGTTGATAAGCTCAGGAGGTATAGCACCTTCGTGACAAGAGTTGAAGGGAAGCACAGGGGCCGTACCAAGGAGGGTTCAAACAAAGAGTTGCAGACCCAAGCGTCAGAAGACAAACAATCACTGATGAGGAATACTTAGCCTTTCTCAGGAGATCCTCAAGAGGGAGGAATTGACGGACAAGATTTACCGAGAGAACTAGTGAAATCCCACCAGCCGTCAGATCGTGCGGAGTTGTGTAGGATTTAAGCCCCAACAGACAGAGGAGGAGTCATCGGGATATTGGCGATATCAGGGTTTCATAAGGTAAGAGAATAAAGCCCTTGAAAGTCTCGAAATCCCGGGAAAGGATCTCAGCCGTTGATCGGCAGAACACGTGTCAAGGAGCCAGGGAGCGTCGGGGTTCAGTCCATCGGGATATCAGGGTTTCCGAGGACGTAGAAATATCACATCAAGAAATCGCGATCCACAATTTCCCGACGAGCATTTTGGACCATTCATCGTCAAGGACACATGGCGGAAGATCTCAGCGAGTCGGCGTTTGGAGGCATCGGGGTTTCCAAGGTTGTGAAATGCTTGCATATTGAAATCGCGATCGGCGATTTCCCGACATGGTTGAAACCGTTGATCGTGGGAGGACACGTCGAGAGAGATCCCGAGGAGTCGTGGTTCGGCATTTCGGGATTTCCGGAGTCGAGTGCATTGTGTAAGTTGAAATCACGATTCGTGATTTCTTGATAGGATTAAGACCGGTAGTGGAGGATAGGTGTCAGAGGATTGAGCCTTTCCTTGAGGAGAGGACAGGTGGCATCGGAGATCGGGGATCGGAGATTCTAGGAGTGTGAGTTCTTCACATTTCAAACTCGTGAACTCCGAAATCCCGATAAGTGGGGAAGGACACGGTCATGTGGGTTGGCAAGGTCACATGCTGAAAGAGTTAGCCTGAGGGGCTAAAGGGTGCAGAAGGTGTCATCAGAGTTCGGGAATCAGGGATATGAGAGGTAAGGAACTTATGACCTCGCAAGTGTTGATTTCCCGACGAGAATTTTCCCGATAGAAGCAAAGAACATGTGGGTGAATGTCCATCGGGTTTCAGGGTTTTATAATCCCTGTTTTTCACGAGTGCAGGACTCGCGATCCCGCGAGGTCTGATTTCCCGATATAACACAAGGGAGTCATAAGGATAGTTATGTGGGTAGAGAAAAGTCCCGATAGGGGATTTGGAGAGGGTATCAGCTCTTCAGGTCTAAGGGGGAAGACGGTCCTGGTGTTGCAGACATGCTCTGGGTGGCGCGTTTGCGTCAAGTGGTATCAAAGCGGATTTCTTTTCTGTATATTTCAGGCAAGAGGGGTGAAGAAGAGAAGGAGCACTCTGATACACATCAAGTGGTATTAGAGCGAGAAAATATCTCTGTTTTCTGTAGCAGAGAAGAAATGAGAGTTCACCATGCCGCCACAGAGAAGAGATAGACATTCACCCGAGCCAGAGGGGGAAAGGGAATCGTCCAGAGAAAGAGGTAGGCCAGGGCAGAATCTGGAAGTAGAAAGACAACTACACGAATTATGCTCTATGATTGTGGATATAGGAATAAAGAAAAGGCGCAAAGTTGATGCAGGAGATACCAGTGAATCCGAGGATGAAGGTGAAGCCGAACAGGAAGCAAGAGAAATCCCAGTGGAAGACGCAGCAAATGAGCGTTTGATGAAAGCCATAGCCCAGATGAGTTCAAAGACAAAAATGGACATTCTGAATTATGAAAGAAATATGGATGCATAAGAGCTGTTGGATTGGATTAGAGCTCTTGACACCTACTTTGATTATGAGGATATCGAAGAGGATAAAAAGGTCAGACATGCTGTCACCAAATTGAAGGGACACACAGCATTATGGTGGGACAAGCTTCAAGAAGATAGATGCTGCAAAGGTAAGCAAAAGATTAAAGGTTGGGATCGAATGGTTGCGAAGATGAAAGAAAAGTTCATCGCAAGGGATTATCAAATCACACTGTTCAGGAGGATTCAGAACCTGAGACAGAAGTTGATGACAGTGAAGGAGTACACCGAGGAATTTTATAAGCTCAATATCAGAGCAGGTCATTGGGAGAGCGATGATGAAAAAGTTGCCAGGTATATGAATGGCTTAAGATACGATATCCAGGATGACATGAGTATGGAAACCGTCAGAACGGTTGAGGATGCGTATTAGATGGTGTTAAAAGCTGAGGAAAAGCTAATCCATAAGCAAGGACAACGAGTCCGAGGCAGGAGCCAACCAAAAGGTAAGTCCGTTTCTCAAGATAGATTCTAGAAATATAAGGATGACTGGAAAAATCCTGAGATGAGAACAGAAAGAGGCGGAAGTTCACAGCAAGGTCAGCATGTTGAACAACAAAGGCAGGTGACAGAACAAGGCGGAGGATACGCTGACGCAAACACATTTCCTCGTACCAGAGGTAGAGGAAGAGGCAGAGGTGGAATCATCACATGTTACACATGTGGGAAAAGTGGACATAAGGCAGTTGATTGTCCAGATAGGAAGACAGAAAAGGGAGAAGCTCACATCGCCCAATCACAGAGGCGAGATGCTGAGGAAGAAGACACAGAAGATGGAAGGTCAATGATGATGCGTAAGGTTCTCTTAACACCCGAGAAGGAGGTGGACGACGTAGTTCAAAGAAACAGGCTTTTTAGAACCACATGCAAGACCAAAGACAGGAAATGAAAGGTCATTGTGGATAGCGGAAGCACAGACAATCTCGTTTCGACCGAGATGGTGGAGAAACTGGAGCTGGAGACAACAGATCACCCGAGTCCATATAAATTTTCATGGCTACAGAAGGGACTTCAGGTAAATGTCACTAAACAGTGCTTAGTTGACATCAAGATAGGAAGATACAATGATAGGATTTTATGCGATGTTATTCCTATGGATGTATGTCATGTATTGCTAGGAAGACCATGGCAATATGACAGAAACATAATTCATGATGGGAAGATGAATACGTACACTTTGGAGAAGAATGGAAGATCACATACGCTGAATCCAATTAAGGATAAAGAAGTAAAACCAGAACCGAGGAATCCTATACTTCTCATGAGTGGGAAGGAAATTCTGGCAGAAGTAAAGAAGAAGGAAGATCCACAATTATTTGTGGTCAGGAAACTACAAAGCATTTAGGAAGATTTGCCAAAGGAAATTCAGGAACTGCTGGAAGAGTTCGCTGATATAGTGGTGGACGAATTACCTCATTCATTGCCACCGATGAGGAGCATAAGCCATCATATAGACCTCATACCAGGAGCAAGTTTGCCCAACAAAGCAGCGTACAGGTTGACGCTGCAGGAGAACGAAGAGGTCAAAAGGCAGGTACATGAGCTGTTGGATAAAGGACTGGTCAAGGGGAGTCTAAGTCCGTGTGCTGTTCCAACGGTACTAAGTCCGAAGAAAGATGGAGGTTGGATAATGTGCACTAATTCCAGAGCCATCAACAAGATAACCATCAGGTACAGGTTTCCACTATCGAGGATGGATGACTTGATGGACTACTTGAGTGGAGCAGAGTTTTTTTCAAAGGTTGATTTGAAAAGCGGATACCATCAAATTCGCATGAGGGAAGGCAATGAATGGAAGACAGCCTTCAATACTAACGAAGGTTTGTATGGAGTGGTTGGTCATGCCGTTTGGCTTGACAAATGCACCAAGTACATTCATGAGGCTGATGAATGAAGTGCTGAAAGAGTTTATTGGTAAGTTTGTCATTGTTTATTTGGATGACATCTTGATTTTCAGCAAGTCAAAAGAAGAGCATCTAAAGCATTTAGCTGCAGTAATGAGGAARCTACAGCAAGAGAAGTTGTTAATCAACATGAGGAAGTCTTCATTTATGAAGAGAGAACTCATTTACTTGGGGTTTGTCATATCGGCAAATGAATTAAAGATGGATCCAAGTAAAGTAGAGGTGATTAAGAATTGGCCATCACCAAGAAATGGTTTTGAGGTGAGAAGTTTCCATGGACTGGCGAGTTTCTACAGGAAATTCATTCGAAATTTTAGTGGAATTAGCATAGCAATGATGGACACAGTCAAGAAAAGACATAAGTCTTTTCATTGGACTGAAGAGGCAGAAAATAACTTCAATCTGTTGAAGTGGAAGATCACAGAGCAACCAGTGTTGGTGTTGCCATATTTTCAGAAAGTTTTCCAGGTAAAGTGTGATGCGAGTGGCCTTGCCATAGGAGCGGTCTTAAGCCAGGAGGACAGACCAATCGCATATTTCAGCGAGAAGCTGGATGAGGCAAAGGTGAAGTATTCAACGTATGATAAAGAATTTTATGCCATCATAAAAGCGTTGAAGAAGTGGAGGCATTACTTGATACCCAAGGAATTTTTTCTGTATAGTGATAATCATGCACTACAGTTTGTAAGTCAACAAGGAAAGTTGAATCAGAAGCATGCTAAATGGGTAGAGTATATGTAGAATTTTACATTTGTAATTAAACACATTTCAGGGACTGCTAACAAAGTGGTTGATGCTTTGAGCAGGAAATGTTTGTTGTTGCAGGAATTCCGAGTCAAAACATTGGGTTTTGAAAATCTAAAAGACATGTATGCAGGTGATGCAGATTTTGCAGAGGCATACGAGGCAGCTGAGAATCCAGTTCTTAGAGATAGAAGCCCGTGGATGGATTACATGATCCAAAATGTACTGTTATTCAAAGGCAATCAGTTATGCATTCCACATTGCTCCATGAGGGAGAATTTGCTAAATGAAAATCATAGTGGCGGATTAGCAGGACATTTCGGCCACAATAAGACATTTGCAAAGCTGAGTGAAGCCTATTTTTGGCCGAAGATGCAAATAGATGTCAAGAAGTTTGTTGACAGGTGCAGGATTTGTCAGCATTCAAAGGGAAAGAAGTAGAACGTGGGATTCTATCAATCCTTACCCATACCTGACAGACCGTGGGATGAAATCAGCATGGATTTCATATTAGGATTTTCGAGGATGCAAAGAGGACATGATTCGATCTTTGTGGTGGTCGACAGGTTCTCAAAAAATGGCACATTTTATACCATGCCATAAGACCAGCGATGCAACACATATCACAAATTTGTTCTTCAAGGAGATTGTTAGACTTCATGGTTTACCCAGAAGCATTGTATCGGACAGGGATACAAAGTTCATTGGACATTTCTAGAGGACACTTTGGAAGAAGATGGGAACTAACTTAATGTTCAGTTCTGCCTATCATCCACAAACAGATGGGCAGACAGAGGTGGTCAACAGAAGTCTTGGAGATTTACTCAGAAGCCTGGTGACAGAGCACCACAACAGCTGGGACAATGTGTTGCCACAGGCAAAGTTCACGTACAATGATTTAGTGAATCGAAGTACAGGAAAAATCCCATTTGAAATTATATATGGTAGGCAATTGAAAGGAGTGTCTGAACTGAGGGACTCAGAACAGATAATCACAAAGAGTTCAAGCGCTGAAGAATTCGCAGAAGCGATGGAAGAACTTCACAGCAGAGTGAAGCAGCGATTGCTGGAGTCGAACCAGGAATACAAGCGCAGAGCAGATCAACATCGGAGACAACTTCAATTTGAAGTTGGTGATCTGGTTCTGGAACATCTGAGGAGAGAAAGGTTCCCAAGGGGAACATACAACAAACTCAAAATGAAGAAAATTGGGCCATGCAGAGTCCTGAAGAAATTGGGGGAAAATGCTTATAAGATTGAATTGTCAGATGACATCAGAATATCTCCGACATTCAATGTTTTAGGCTTATATCCATATAAGGCCAAGGAAGAAGGAACTGGAAATGATGAACAACTAGAGATCCAGTGGCAGAAGCAGATGCCGATGGCAGAAAGGCCACATATGGAGTGCATACTTGACAAGAGGGTCAGCAAAAGAACTAGGCGAAAGGAATACTTTGAATACCTAGTCAAATGGAAGAACCACCCAGTGGAGGATGCCAGCTGGGAGACAGAAGCACTTATCCAAAAGCATGGACAAACCATGCAGGAGCTCATGGATAGGATCCCATGAATATTTTCAAGTCGAGGAGTATGATGCAGGAGCATCGCCAACTCAGAAAGCGTGGAGCTAGTGCATGTGTTTTTAAACACATGACATATAAGCTTGATAACTCTTTTTGAATTTTCATTTAAGATGAAGTGCCATATCCTTCAATGAAACATTTATGAAGGAGCGTCTATTGTATTGTATCAGACCTCGAGCCATACGCTCTTTTCTGAAATAGATAGGAGGCATTTAATCTAGTTAATGCAGGTAGATAGATGTTTAAGTTTAGATTAGACAGTTTAGAGTTCGAGAGGGAAAACTGATATAGACACCCTCCTTTGTACATTATTCAAGATTCAGAAGCATTCAGAAGAGAGAGCAAGCAGAGAAATTGTGAAGAACACCCATGTACAGATGTTTTTGAATTAATAGAAGAGAGTCTTTTATTCAACTTCATGGCTGGTGTTATTTCTCTGTGTATATTGTTCATGTACTTATGAATGTTTGTTTCTGGTGATGCATTTTCTTTGAATATGTTGTGCATGTGATTTCAGGGTTTAAACCAAAGTCTGAGAGAAGAGAATTAGTTTCAATTGTTTCTCTGTCTGAGTCAGGATATTCCTGGATAGAGTGCAGTCGAATTCATCTGCATAGAGTGTGTTGATGAAGGCTCAGAAGTTAAACACTTATTCTCATTCACCCAGAAGTTATAATATTGTTGAGGAAGCCATGTGAAGAGCGCACAGGTGGAGTCAGAGGTCTTAGTTGTTAAGCTGAGCAAAAGAAGGTAGAGACTACTGTGGTCGGAGGTGTACAGAGTCTAAGAGACCTAACACTTTGAAGGGTGTTGAAGGTCGAAGCACCAGAAGTGTGCGCAAAGTCTTTGAGAGAACCAGAGTTTATAAGCTCAAGAGGTATAGCACCTTCGTGACAAGAGTTGAAGGGAAGCACAGGGGCCGTACCAAGGAGGGTTCAAACAAAGAGTTGCAGACCCAAGCGTCAGAAGACAAACAAGCTTTGAGGAGGAATACTTAGCCGTTCTCAGGAGATCCTTGAGAGGGAGGAATTGACGGTCAGGATTTACCGAGAGAATTAGAGAAATCCCGCCAACCGTCATATCGTGCGGAGTTGCGCAGGATTTAAGCCCCAGCGGACAGAGGAGGATTCATCAAGATATTGGCGATATCGGGATTTCATAAGGTAAGAGAATCAAGGCCTTGAAAGTCTCGAAATCCTGAGAAAGGATCTCAGTCGTTGATCGACAGAACACGTGTCAAGGAGCCAGGGAGCATCGGGGTTCAGTCCATCGGGATATCGGGGTTTTCGAGGACGTAGAAATCTCGCATCAAGAAATCGCGATCCGCGATTTCCCGACGAGCGTTTTGGATCCTTCATCGTCAAGGACACGTGGCGGAAGGTCTCGGCGAGTCGGCATTTGGAGGCATCGGGGTTTCCAAGGTTGTGAAATGCTTGCATATTGAAATCGTGATTGGCGATTTCCCGACGTGGTCAGAACCATTGATCGAGGGAGGACACGTGGAGAGAGATCCCGAGGAGTTGGGGTTCGGCATTTTGGGATTTCTGGAGTTGAGTGCATTGCGTAAGTTGAAATCGCGATCCGCGATTTCCCGATAGGATTAAGACCGATAGTGGAGGACATGTGTTGGAGGATTGAGCCTTGCCTTGAGGAGAGGACAGGTGGCATCGGAGATCGAGGATCGAAGATTCTAGGAGTGCGAGTTCTTCGCATTTCAAACTCGCGAACTTCGAAATCCCGATAAGTGGGGAAGGACACAGTCACGTGGGTTGGCAAGGTCACATGCTGAAAGAGTTATCCTGAGGGGCTAAAGGGTGCAGAAGGTGCCGTCGGAGTTCGAGAATCAGGGATACGAGAGGTAAGGAACTTACAACCTCGCAAGTGCCGATTTCCCGACGAGAATTTTCCCGATAGAAGCAAAGAACACGTGGGTGAATGTCCATCAAGTTTCGGGGTTTTATAATCCCCGTTTTTCACGAGTGCAGGACTCGTGATCCCACGAGGTCCGATTTCCCGATATAACACAAGGGAGTCATAAGGATGGTTCTGTGGGTAGAGAAAAGTCCCAATAGGGGATTTGGAGAGCGTATCAGCTCTTCGGGCCTAAGGGGGAAGAAGGTCCTGGTGTTGCAGACATGCTCTGGGTGGCACATTTGCGTCAACTTGGAGGGATTTGGGTATTTCTTGAGGACAAGCAATTTTCTAGCAGGGAGGACTGTAATGTCCCCACTTTGGGACATCATCACAGGGTAGAGATTTATGATGACCAGAGTAGCCAGATGGATGCTATAGCGAGTACAGGGGTATTTGAGAGGCATTGTGGGGTCCATCCTGCATTGATGATCATATTCCATCATTATGAGATATTCCGCACAGGTTGGCTTTGGTTTCGTTGCATTCCGACGATTTCCAGGATTTTGACTATTTTGAGCTATAAGTCAATGGAATTCACTAAAGAGGTCATTTTGGGCACATTACTTGGAGGAACCTCTCAGTGTAATATCTCAT
>ML796733.1:220815-245710 GCA_009831015.1 Picea engelmannii
GACGAATCCAAGCAAGGCCAAGTGGATTGAGGTTGGAAGGGTGAGGGAACTATACCCTCATCTTCACATAGACTGAGATAGTCTTTTGGAGGTCCAAAAGCTTCCTAATGGGGAGGTGTGATCAGGGGATCAAAATTTGCTCATTTTTCAAAGTGCTCGGATTGAGACAAAAATAGTGCCATTGCGTCCGTCTCGTTTTCCTGATTCCGGCGGTATATTTATTTTCGCGAATGGAGTACGTATGGAGGAGATATCGCGATTTGACCGCCAAGTCAAACAGGGAAACATTTTGGATGTTGACTGTACCTGTCCGTACAGTCCGTATGGCCACGTGGAGGGCCGTACCATCTTGCTGACATGGAAGTATGATGACGTGGTGATTGGTGGTTGGTTGTTCATTGACGAATCGTGTGATGACACGTGTCCAGTTGAAGGCGAATAAGAAGGAGACACGTGGCCCAATTCATGGGCGCCACGTGTCCCCATTTGGTTGGTTTATTATGGTATGCAAAATATATTGGAGGTCGCGGGGTTCGACCCCTGGACCTCCCCCCATTGTAAAGTCTTAACACACATGCGCTAGCCAATTGTCCGTCACATGTTTCTTGTTTAAAAGGCGGGAAAGTATGTATTTAAGTTTGATGGTTGTGTTATATTGAAAGGGGGGCGGGTTGGGGCTTAGCCCCGACCCATATGTTATACCATATATATAAACCATATAATAAAAAGCGCGCGGGAAAACATATATTCAACATATTATATTATGGACGCGGGGTATTTAACCTTTGGCTAATATGTATGGACCCGTGGTTTGGTTGGTTGTAACTTGCGTGGGAAGTTTAATCCGTTGCACGGTTTTGAAAACGGTTAACTCCTTTTACACCCAAAGTTTGGTCGCATGGACCATATGACCCAGTGCCGAGGCGGTTAAGGGCTGGAGGCACCCTAACCATTCTACGGTTTGTACCGGTGCGCAGTTGCGTACGGGACTGGGTTCTTTACACTTAAATGAGCGTGTGTGCCAGGTTTGGAGAACAAGGGTGCAGATTGTAGAACCAGAGACAACAAAGAAGAAGGGGAGACTTCAATGCGGCTATCTTCTTCATTTTTCGACCGTTGCAGGTGCCAAAAGAGCCCAGACAGGGGTTTTGGGACACTGCGGAGCCATTGAAGCAGTCAGTTTGTTGATTTGAGCACTGTAAGACATATTTTTAAGCACTTTGAGCAATTTGATATAAAAGATCCATTTGGAGGCTGGACCAGGAGATGTAGCCCGGAGTGGGGTGAACTCCTTTATCAAGTTGCTGTGTTTATGTCTGATGTTCAATGATTTATGCTACTATCTATGTTTATTTCTACATAAGTAATCCTTTAAAATGTGTTGCAAATTGATCCTATTGCATTAAACACATAACATTTCACTTGCAATTAATTTAATCAAGTTTATCAAGTCTTATTCATTTTTAGATCATTGAGGGGGCAACCTCCTAATGAGCTTTAGCTCCAAATACAATACTTATCTTCATGCCTCATTACATTTCTTGAACCCCTTTATATAGTGCTACCATCACCTAAGAACATTCTAGAGGAGGAATCTTCTAGAAGTAGAACCTTCTAAGAAGTCCTCTTACATTTATTATATCTAACTACCATAGTGGGCCTTATTTAATAATATAGTGAACCTAGTCCACCTTACATTGAATGACCTCCACTATTATCACTATGGGCCCTCTGCCCCCCCCCACTACCTCTTTAGCTACCTTACAGTGCTTTTCATTTCCGTAATGAGTTGTGAGTCTTTGATAAGTTTTGCAATCTATGATCTGGGTGACCCTACTACTTTAACGCCCATACTAAATTTTTATCTGTATGCCAATTTTAAAGTTCTTCTAACCATATTTAGAGATGGTGTAATTTTTTCTTGTCCTCGAAAAGAAGATCATATCAGCAACACTAACACACCTGAGTGCCTTTGTTGGGATATGGAGTCTTTATTCACACAAAAACTAACTAATCAAATGAAAACAAAAGAGGAAAGAAACTATGGTACAAGAGGGGCCTTCTCTTAGTCTTTCAATCAAAATAGTGTTTCAAGAAGCACCCATTTACTAGGCCTCCGAAAATCTCAGTATCATCCAAATTGTGTAAAACAAACGTATTATTGTGCATAACCTCAACCACCTTAAAAGGAGAAAACCAGAGGCTATCGAACTTACCATTCTTAGACTTTTCTTCCCTTCTGGCATCCCACCTCAAGACCAGGTAACCTTCTTGCAAGATCTCCTTCTTGGTTTTCTTGTCAAAAGATGATTTGATCTTTCTTTGGTATGCCTCAGTTATCTGATTCAATGCTTCTCTCTTTTGTTGAACCTCAATAATCTGAAAGATTCTTTTATTGATGTCATTTGGATCCTCTATTTCTTCTTGTAGGAATTTTAGAATTGGTAGACTAAGTTGAGTGTGGAAGAAAACATGTATCCCATAGCCCAAGTTGAAATGGTGAGGTCTCCAGGGATCTCTTGGTGTTGATCCTATCATCCCACAAGGAATACGTAATTTTAGAGTCCCATGATTTATTTTTTTCAGTCAACAATTTCTTGAGGATCCTAATGAGAGTCTTGTTTGATGACTCAACCATTTGTTTCCCCTGAGGATAATAGGGTGTGGAATGTGCCAAGGCGATGTTATAGCTGCCAAAGAAATCAATCATGGGTTTGGACTTGAATGCATGGGAATTGTCTGTTATAAGATTTCTAGGGCAGTCGAATATGGATAAGATATTGGTTTCCAAAAATTTCATAATCACCTTGTCAGTAGCATTCCTGGTGGGCACATACTCAATCCATTTGGTAAATTATTCAGTGGAAGTGAGGATCTGCTTGTGTTGCCCACTAGAGGGAGGATTTATATCACCTATGAAATCTAATCCCCATTTTTGAAAGGGGCCATTGGTAGTGATAAGTTTCAAAGGAAGTGAGAGTAATTTATGCTTTTATACAAAATTTTGGCATTCATTTCATGCCATTACTGTAGTGAATACATCAGAGAAAAGGGTGGGCCAGTAGTACCCTACCCCTAGTATCTTGAGGGTTGTATATTTCCAATGTTGGTTTCCTCCACAAACTCCCCTGTGCATTTCTGTTGTGACTTGTCTAGCTTCATTTTCATCAAGACTTTCTAGTAGGATGTCGACAGGATCCCTCCAATACAGGTTCATATTTAAAATACAAAATTTTATAGCTTTTAATTTGAGAGACCTAGCCCTCATCTTCTTCAAATTTGGTGGACATTCTAGGTGATGCATAAAGTAAATAACATATATGTACCTAGGTGAAGAAGAGTAGTTTTCAAATACATGCATGTCATCTTGTCTAGACCGCGTCATGGGCACATTGGATTGGGTGAAGGTCTGATGCAATTTCAGTATCTTATAGTTTGATTTTGATAATAACTTGGCAAGTCCCCTCCCCTTAAACATCTTGGTGGGATTTATGTGCAGATCATATTCCATAAATTTGACAATCCATTTCCCTCTTTTCCCTTCACTTTCTAGATGGACCAAAATCTCTTGGACATTGTTGCTAGGAACATAGGCTATTATGTTAGACTATAAAACATACACCATGAAGTATTTCAATCCTTTGACCAATGCACAGGCCTGCTTTTCTAATATGTCATACCTCATCTTAGGATCTCAGAGGGCCTTGTTGAAAATGTCTATGGGTTGTTCATGCCCTTCTTAATTCTTTTTCATAAGCACAATAAAAATGGTCTCCTTGTAGGTGAAAGAAAAGATAAAGAATTCTTTGTCATAGTCAGGGCTGACTAATACAGGGGCTTCAACGAAATCTTAGTTGATACTTTGGAATTTTGATTTTTCTTCCTATGACCACTTGATAACTACATATTTCTTTAGCATATTGGTGATAGGCCTTATGATTTCATCAAAGTTTGGCACAAATCTCCTTAAAAAATTTATTCTTCCTATAAAAGATTGAATAGACTTCTTGTTTTTGGGGATCACAATTTCCTGAATGGCCTCCACTCTCTTTGGGTCAATTTTTATACCTCATGTTTATATGATGTGACCTACGAGTTTACCTTATGGCATAACAAAGTGGGACTTCCTGTGATTCAAATAAATCCCATACCTTCTGCATTTTCGGAATATCCTCTCAAGGTGTTGTAAATGATCATCATCTAATTTGGAGAAAATGGTGATGTCATCCAAATATAAAACCATAAATTTATCTTTATCCCCCACAAAGGCTACATCCATAGCCCTCCGAAAGGTGCCCCCTGTGTTCATCAGCCCAAATGGCATCCTTTTGTACATAAATGTTCCCCATGGTGTGGTGAATGTTGTGTTTTCTTTGTCTTCTTCACATATTTTTATATGGTTATAACCAGAGTACCCATCTAGCAAATAAATCATGTGGGAACCTACTACCCTTTGAAAAATATGGTCCATCTTGGGCAGGGGGTAGTTTTATTTTAGATAAAACTTGTTGATATTTCTGAAATCCACACACAAGCATATTTCCCCACTCTTTTACCTCACATATACCAAGTTGGCCACCTAATATGAGTACCGCAAGGGCACAATATTTCTAGCATCAAGCATTCTTTTCATATATTTTCCAATTATGGACATCAACATGGGATTAAATTTCTTGATATTATGTCCGAATGGATTAGAACCAGCCTTCAGATGGATCTTGTGTTGGATGATGCCAGTGTCGAATGTCTTCAAATCCTCATAAAATCATGCAAAAATATGAATGAAATTTTTCATGAGGTTGAAATGCCTGTCTTTTTGTTCTGGAGGTAGTGCCTTGGATAGTTTAACTATTTTGGGATTTTTAGTAATCCAACGTTGCAGACCAACACTTGTTCTTCATTTTTTGTAGTAGCTCCTCTGGAGTACATTGTGACTGTCAAATAACCTTTCCATTGGCACTAGACCCCTGGGGATGTGGTTTGTTTTAAGTTCCACAATGTTGTGTCTAGCCACTTTCTTTAGCATATGAGATGTTTGATGATAAGACGATTCATTATCTTCATCCTATTGATCTATTGAGATACTGGAGAATTCTTCAATGGTCTATAGAAATATTTGTAGCTCCAAGTCATCACTAAAGATATGCTAGTGATTTATGTTGTCTAGTATGGTTTTCCTATGTCTGACTTCCACCTGATACTTTTTATTTGGGACAATGGGAGGTCTAAAGTTGTTGATAGCCAATTCCAAAGAATCTTCCTTCTTATTTTCCTTTCTAGGAATGAAGGAGACATTAAATGCCAGAAAGAAGTTGTCAAATAGGTCCCACACCTTGTTCCTGTATTGTTTGAGCCTTTGTTTCTTAGATTGATAGATCTTTTTGACTTGATTGATGATTAACTCAGAATCACTAAAAACGGCCAAACATTCAATGACCATGTCTTTGGTAGCCCTCAATCCAAGCATCGGAGCTTCATACTCAACTATATTATTAGTATTCTTGAATTCTAGCTTAGAAGAGAGTGTTATAACCTCCTGCACAAGGGAAATGAGGATTATAAAAGATCCATAACTTTATTTTGTTGAAGATCCATTGAAATACATATTCCACACTTTGCTATCTTGATCTGTCAAAGACTAAGTTTTTCATTTGTTGATTGTAATTTTTGGTTCCTCATTATTTAGATGAAAAAACAGATGAACCAATCTCATCCTCAACAACGTAAATTGGGTAATTGCTCGAATTCTGAAAGTCATTGAAAATATAGGATAATATGACATCCCTGCATAACCTCATGTGCTCTCCCACGAAAACTGGGATGGTGTCATATGTGAGGTCCATTTTTAATGATCCTCCAACCTTCTTGGCCCATGTCCTGGACAAAAGCATACCAAACTTGGGGGGAATGCCATCCACCACGATGCCCATCACTACACTCTTCATGGGTAACTATTCCAAAGAAATCACCATATATTTTATTAATCCCAAACATTTTACTCTTTTGGAGTCAAAGTAGTAAAGGTCATGGTAGGGTTTGGTGATCTCCAGACCTAGTTCCTCCATAACAACTTTAGGCATGACATTGTGTGAGGACCTTAAGTCTATGAGAAATTTATGTATGATATTTTCATGGATATTTAAAGATATGTATAATGTTTGAGAGGAATTAGAACCATCCTCGATATGTGGGCCCACAGTAACGGTTGGTTTAATCTCATCCTGCAGACTAATTACATCAAAAGTAGGTGGTTTTAGAACCTTCATAATGGATTGTTTGAAAGGCTCATTTTTCAACAATTTTGAGAGAGGTACAAGGATCTTGATATTTCTCAACTCATTCTCTTGGATAAAAATTCTTGTGGCCTATTAGCTTCGCTTAATTTAGGGACACCAGGTTTAAATGGAGGAGGCTGGTGAACTTTAACCAATGCACCCTTGCTAGGATTTGGCTTCGAATGAACCTTTTTTTTTCTATTCTAATCAGAGGTGGTGGCTTTGGGAGAATCTTTTCTAGGCCTCAATTCATATTTTTTGGGGGGATGGCCTTGAATAATTCCCTCTTCCCTATCTCAACATAAAATTGATTCGATAATTTTGCTAGCTCCTAATCGTGTTGCGTTAAGTGACTGGTGTAAAAATATTTTTCATTGAAAAGTACATCAATATCGTCCATAGAATCACCATCTACATCCATCTCCTCAATCTTATTATTTTGGAAAGGAGGTACTAATCTTTAGTCATCATCATTCTTCCTCTCTCTTTGCATTATCTGAAGGGCAACATTCAACCTTCTAAATTGGTAGGGATTTATGTTCCCATCCCCATGAAAATCTATGTTTGGTTGTTTATATTCCCATTTCAACTTAGCTATTTCCGATGTCAAATCCTTCAAATTTTTGGTCATTTCATCAAGTTTGCGATCAGATGTGGCTGGGTTAGAGGAGGTAGGGGAATCCTATATCTGTTTCTTCTTGTCCTTTTCAAATCTAGTCTTTAACTTATCTGATGCCAAGATGTTGGAATCACCCTCAATGGTTGCTTCTTGCATGGATAACAATGTGGTGGATCTTATCTCCCTCAACATAAGAGAGAATTATGCATAAAATGCATTGGCATAACTGATCTTGGTAGAGGATTCAATTGGTTTGATTTCATCTGGGATTCTAGCATACATCTTATTGAATCTCTTGGTGAAGTCTGAAATAGACTCACCATTCTTTCTCTTAAGGGATCCAAACTCAATGATGTAATACATGTAATCCTTTATATCTCCCCATTTATTTATGAAAGCTTCATCTAACACATCAATATCTGTAATGGAGGCTAGAGGGAGGCCTCAGAACCATTTTCTTACCTCCACATCGAGGCTTTATACAAACAACCTCATCCACATATCTACATAGTCAATGCTAAAGTTGTCTGCAAAGTTGTAGAAGGCTACTCGATGTTCCTTAGTAGTGGCATCCCCTTCCCCATTATATCTTGGAAAATATTTCATGTAATTTGTAGCTAGGAGTGCATGTAATCCTACATGCAAAACTAGGGGTGCATATCTGGCAGCAATTATGGCATTCATCCTGATAGCAGCCATTGCTTGGGCAAAAGAAATCTAAAGATTTATTGGAGCTACAGGGGTGGATGTTGGACTGGATGATGAAGTAGACACAAGAGTTGAAGGTGTTTTTGGTTCCTTTGAATTGTGATTGTCAGGGATAAAATTCAAGCTACCTGTGAAAATGGACAAAAGTAGATTCTTTAGTTGCAAATTTACCCTTCGGGGGTGAGGTATATCTCTGAGCTAAGGTGGATTTTTTTAGTTTCATTTTTGGCTCATAGAATATTTTTTCCTTCTTAGGGTTGGGGTGAGCCTTAGTGGATTTGATGTGATCAGACTTGGATCTCTTGAGTCATTTTATGGGAGCCAGTATTTCTTTTGTTAAGTTTACTCAATGGAGTCTCCAGGTGAAAGATGGAATTCTGAAGGTGTATGATCTTTGTTCACCATAAAAGGTCAAATATGATCATTTTTGTTCTCCCAGGGAAATATATTTTGTTACTATGTTCCCCGATAGTGATGCCAGAAGATGTTGGTCCTAAAGTCTGCACCTGACTGCTAAAGGGAAGAGCTAAGCCACCTCAATTTTAGAATGATTGGTTTTTTTGTTTTGTTGGTGAGTTAGAGGGTTGGTTTTACCAATACAAGAGCATGGTTAGGTTGGAAAAATGATATGGATGAGGATCCTCCTTGTATGGTGGCACACAAATGACATGCAAGTGACATAATAGAGGTAAAAACAAAGGGAAACAATGAATCACTCAATGAATAATCTGTTGAAGAAGTTTAATACTTAAAATATCATTTCAAGACATTAAATCTATATCAAAAACATAATTACTCCCACAGGTTGCATATTAAAAAAAAATCTTCACCACAACATTTGTTGTTTCACATGTTGCATATTAGTAAATACAAGTTATACAATAGCTGAAGGAAATGAAATGTACTTCACACAAATCAAAATTGCATTCAAGATAATATAAAAGACACATGAAGATTTGGACAAAACACTCTCATCAAAAGTATATTCACCTAGTAGAGAGATTTAATACGTGCATAGAAAAGGTTCAACTAGATGATGTATTGATATTATTCTCCCAAAAACTGAACCCTAAAAAACATATAAAAACTACATATTTATAAGAGTTGTAGAGGCTCTCATCCATCTGGGACTGAGGCTTAACTCTACACCACTAGTTGTAAAAAAACTTATTAACTTAGCTAAAACATTGTTGGATTACATTAAGGTATACTATGAGCTCAAATTAATAAAAAAGAGTGGTTCTTATCACACATAAAAGACCACTTATTAACTTAATCTAAATAGTCTTGAACATTTAAACAACTAAAAACTGTTACTAGGAATAAAACTAGATTGATGCACATACTACAGTGAACTAATATTTGACATAAAATTACTAGAAGTGGCAGAACTGAGTTCTATATCGAGCACTGGCATCCAAGCATGTTATTGGAGGCCACTGGGAGATAACTAGATGTGTTGGAAGAGTTTTTGACGCAGGGGCACACCACCCAGGCATGTCCTTGCAAGGGACCTTCTTCTTCTCAGCCCGAAGAACTCGAAGGTTCTTTTATCTCCCTATCGGGAGATCTGCACCCACAACAATCTGTTCTGAGGTCTCTCCTTTTACCACCGGGAGATCCGCTAAATCTCGCTATCTCGTGAGTTTGGGACTTAAACCCTCCAACTCTTCCTTTCAAACCTTGCGGTACCCAATCAGGCGATACGGGTATAGCTCCCTTTCTCTATGCGTGCCTTCACCACATGAAATCGTGGGCTAGGCTAATGTTAGTGCCTCTCGCGCCTTCGTGACCTCACAACCTTGAGACCTCGCCGATTGAACCGTCGAGTTTTCACCCTCCTAGTCCGTGAGTCCCCGAGATGCGTGGTCCCACCTTATGCTCTGCCACGCGTCCACAAGAATCTCGGCTCCTCGGTGCTTCACGACTCGGCATCCACATGCGTCTTGCTCCTCGACACTTTGTGGGTCGCAAATCCTTTGTGCCACCTGTATTCCACTTGTGCTCCACTATGGCCCACACTGCTCCAGCTGTCGGGATATCGCCTTCTCGCGACCTCGCAATCTCCGTGCCCAAATTCTTGAACCTTTTCTTACGAGGTCCCAAGACACGATCCTTCGTGCAGATCCAGTGGTCCTCCTGTACTCCGAATCCAACGACTGTCCTTCTCTCACCACCTCACCACCTCGCAACTTGGAGTACCCAAATGTTGGACTCTCAACCTGCAAGCTCCCAAGTTCACGAGATCTGTCAATCTCTCGCCACCTGTCCTCCTCAGATGGACGGCTACGATCCTCTTGCTCCTTCATCGCCTTGCATCCTCGCGCCTTGCGACTTTGCACACCCAATACTTGGGTATTTACCCTGCGAACTCCCGAGTTCACGAGATCATCAATCTCTTCCACGTGTCCCCTCAGATAGACGGCTCCAAATATCTCACTGCTTCGCCACTCACGACTTGGAGTACCCAATACTTGGGTTTTCAACCTGCGAACTCCCGAGTTTGCAAGGCTTCCTGATCTCTGCCACTTGTCCTATGCAGATGAATGGCTCACAGCCTCTCGCTACTTCGCTGCCTTGTGACCTCGTGTCTCATAACTTTTAATGCAAAACACTTGGGCGTTCACCCTACGAGCTCCCGAGATACGAGGTGCCACCTGTCCGCCAACGGTCAAAATCTCGCTTCTCACAACCTCGCAACCTCCACGTCCAAACTCTTGATTCCTTTCTCACGAGGTCCCGATACACGATCTCATGAAAAATCCAACGGCTCTGACCGATTTTGATCAATGGTACTACCCCTCTTGAGCTTCAACCTCTTCGGAATATCCTCGCTGTAACCTCCTTGCACTTCTGCAAGATCTGGTGGTCCTCAGAATTTCGCGAAATATCTTCAGAATATTTCGACCATCCATTCACCTCCTTGCACCTCTGCATGATTTAATGACCCTCGGCCCCTTGTGAAATCTCTTCAGAAGATTTCGACGGTCCATTCTTCCTTGTATAATCCACGAGATGAAAAAGAGTATCTCTCCATGAGATTCTTTCACATTTTTCTCCAACCTGCGATGTTTCTCCCCTGACTTTAAGTCACACTAGTTTATGCTAATCTTCGATGACCTAGAGGCCTATCCTTCCTGAGCTTTGCTAAAATGACTTCAACCTCAACGAGGTTCTTTGCATGCACTCCTTTCGGCAAGCCTGCGAATGCTCCAACTGTTCGAGTTTTGTTTGACTCTGCATATACCCTAGCAGTAGTCCTTCAATACTTCTTCTCAGTTTCACGACTGAGACTCTCCTTAGCCTGCACACTCCTTGCACGGCCTTAACAACCCACTTTCACTTCTGAGAGCTTCAAGAACAAGAGCTTAACTCCCTGAGACTTCTGTCAATGCACTCCTTGCGGACGACTTCAACTGCACTCCTTGCAGGAATCCTTGCTCAAGAGAGAAACAATTGTAACTCACCTCACTTCCTCTCAGATTTTGATCTTAACACATGAAATCATACACACATGATAACCGATGCACAACAGGAAGTAATTCATTAGCAGAGCATTCCACACACATACACAGAGAATAACACAACAATCATGAATCTGAATCAACTTCTTCTATTAATTCAAGATCTGTACATGGGTGTTCTTCTACAACTCTCTGCTATTATCCTATGCTCTAGACTCTTATTTCTCCTATTGTTGAACTAACTTACAATGATACAAATGAGGGTGTATATATTCAGTTTTCCCTCTTCCTTCGAGAACTATCTAATCTAAGAATTCAATTCCATCTACCTTCAACTACTACTATAAATGCCTCTGTCTATCTTAGACGAGAGCGTATGGCTCGAGGTCTGAGTACAATTCTTCCAAGGTGCTTAAATTAAATGATCTCATTTATATTCAGCGCATCAACTTCAAGGGACAATTTAAAATTCAAAAACTTGCGTTGGACGTCTTCCAGTTGAATTTCTGCTTCCACGTTGGCTTTGCTTTTCGTGAGGGATGCTCCTGCATAATACTCCCTCGCTTGAAAATTTGCATGGGCTCCTGTCCATGAGCTCTTGCATGGTATGTCCATGCTTCAAAATTTCTTCTTCAGTTTCCCAGCTGGCATCTTCAACTGGGTGTCCTTTCCACTTAACCAAATATTCAAAATATTCTTTCCTCCTGGTTTTCTTACCCACTCTTTTATTCATCATTTGCTCCATCTGTGGCTTTTTTGCAACTGGCATCTGCTTCTGCCACTGGACCTTTGGTTGATCATCACTTTCTTCTCCTGCTTCATCATCTTTGTATGGATATAAATTCGAAACATTAAATATCGAAGATATTCCAATGCTCTCTGGTAACTCAATTTCATAAGCATTCTGTCCCATTTTCTTCAAGACCTTGCATGGCCCAATTTTCTTCATCTTCAGCTTGTTGTATGTTCCCCTTCGGAACCTTTCTTTTCTAAAATGTTCCAGAATCAGATCACCAACTTCAAACTGAATTTGCCTCTGATGCTGATCTTCTTTGCACTTGTACTCCTGACTTGACTTCAATAGTTGCTCCTTCACCTAGCTGTGAAGTTCCTTCACCGCTTCAGTGAATTCTCCTACACTATCACTTCTAGTGTCAGTCTGTTCTAAATCCATCAGTTCAGAAACTCCTCTTGGCTGCATTCCATATACAATCTAAAATGGACTTTTCCCTGTGCTCCGATTTACTAAGTCATTGTAAGCAAACTCTGCTTGTGGCAATAGACTGTCCCAACTGCTATGGTGCTCTGTCACCAGGCTTCCTAGCAAGTCTCCCAGACTTCTATTTACCACCTCTGTTTGTCCATCCATCTGAGGATGATAAGCAGAACTAAACATCAAATTATTTCCTATCTTCTTCCACAATGTTCTCCAGAAATGCCCTATGAATTTTGTGTCCCTGTCCGAAACTATGCTTTTCGGTAATCCATGAAGTCTTACAATCTCTTTGAAAAAAAAAATTGTGATGTGAGTCACATCGCTGGTCTTCTGGCATGGAATGAAATGTGCCATCTTATAAAACCTGTCAACTACCAAAAAGATTGAATCAACACCTCTTTGTGTCCTTGACAATCCCAATACAAAATCCATGCTAATTTCATCCCACGGCTTCTCAGGTATGGGTAATGGCTGCTAAAATACTGCATTGTGTTTCTTTCCCTTTGAATGTTGGAAAATCCTGCATCTGTCCACAAACCTCTTAACTTTTGACCACATCCCTGGCCAAAAGTATGACTCGCTTAGCTTTGCAAATGTCTTATCATGACCAAAATGTCCTGCTAATCCACCACTGTGCTTCTCTTTCACCAAGTTCTCCCTCATGGAGCAATTCAGAATACACAATTGATTTCCTTTGAACAACAATCCATCCTGGATTATATACTCTATCCATTGAATTCTATCTTTGAGAACTGGATTCTCAACTGCTTCATAAGCCTCCTTAAAGTTTGAATCATCTGCATACATGTCTTTATGATCATCAAAGCCTAACGTCCTGACTTTGAACTCCTGCAACAACAAACACTTTCTGCTCAAAGCATCAACAACTTTGTTAGCAGTACCCAAAATATGTTTAATTACAAATGTGAAATTTTGCATGTATTCTACCCATTTAACATGCCTCTGATTCAAATTTTCCTGTTGAGTCACATATTGCAATGCATGGTTATCACTATATAAAACAAATTCCTATGGAATCAAATAGTGTCTCCATTTCTTCAATGCTTGTATGATGGCATAGAATTCTTTATCATACATGGAGTATTTCTCTTTTGCCTCATTCAACTTCTCCCTGAAATATGCAATCGGTCTGTCTTCCTGACTCAAGACTGCTCCTATGGAAAACCCTCTTGCATCACATTTCACCTGAAATGTCTTCTGAAAAGTTGGCAACACCAAAATTGGATTCTCTGTAATTTTCTGCTTCAACAAATTGAAGCTCCTCTCAGCCTCTTCAGTCCAGTGAAAATATTTATGTATTTTTTTCACTGTATCCATCATTGTTGCGCTAATTCCACTGAAATTCCTGATGAATTTTCAGTAGAAACTAGCCAGTCCATGAAAACTTCTCACCTCAAATACGTTCCTCGGTGATGGCCAATTCTTGATTACCTCCACCTTATCTGGATCCATCCTCAACTCATTTGTAGATATAACAAACCCCAAATAAATTAGTTTTGTCTTCATGAATGAGGACTTCTTTCATGTTTATCAACAACTCTTGTTGTAGTCTCTTCATCACAATAGCCAAATGCTTTAAATGTTCATCCTTTGTCTTGCTGAAAACCAATATGTCATCCAGATACACGATGACAAATTTCCCAATGAAATCCTTCAGGACTTCATTCATCAACCTCATAAAGGTATTCGGTGCATTTGTCAAGCCAAACTGCATGACAAGCCATTCATACAAACCTTCGTTTGTCTTGAATTATGTTTTCCATTCATCACCTTCTCTCATACGAATCTAATGATATCCACTCTTCAAATCTATCTTTGAAAAAAAAAATTCCCCACTTAAGAAATCCATCAGATCATCCATCCTTGGCAATGGGAATCTATACCTGATAGTTATCTTGTTGATGGCTCTTGAATCAGTGCACATCCTCCAACCTTCGTCTTTCTTCAGACTGAGTACTGTTGGAACAACACATTGACTCAAGCTTTCCCTGACCAAACCTTTGTCCAACAACTCCTGTACCTGTCTTTTAACTTCTTCATTCTCCTGCGGCGTCAATCTGTACGCGGCTTTGTTTGGCAAACTAGCTCCTGGTATGAGGTCAATATGATGACTCACACTCCTCATCGGTGGCAATGAATGAGGTAATTCATCCACCACAATATCAGTGAACTCTTCCAGCAGTTCCTGAACTTCTTTTGGTAAATCATCCACTCTTGTGCTAGTCAGAACAATTCTCGGCTTTCTGACCACAAAGAATTGTGGATCCTTCTTCTTCTTAACTTCTGTAAGAAGTTCCTTCCCACTCATGAGAAGTACTCTGTTGTTCACTTCTTGTTTCACTTCTTTATCCTCAATTGGGCACAACATGTGAGTCCTCCCATTCTTCCTCAGGGTATAGGTGTTCATCCTCCCATCATGAATTACATTTCTATCATATTTCCATGGCCTACCCAGTAATAAATGACAGACATCCATAGGAATAACATCACATAAAATTTTATCATTATATCCTCCTATCTTGATGTCAACTAAGCACTGTTTAGTGACATTTACCTGATGTCCCTTCTGTAACCATGACACTTTGTATGGGCTTGGATGATCAGTTGTCTCTAGCTCCAAATTTTCTACCATCTCGGTTGAAATGAGATTATCGGTGCTTCCACTGTCCACGATGACCTTGCATACTCTATGCTTGGTCTTGCAAGCAATCCTAAAAAGATTGTTCCTCTATGTTGAATTCTCCATCTCATTTTCTGGCGTCAAAAGGACTTTTTGCATCACTAGCGATCTTCTGCCTTCAGCATACTCTGCCTCAACATCTCGCCTCTGTGCCTCAGTGATGTGAGTTTCTCCAGTTTCTTTCTTTTTCTTTGGACACTCAAATGACCTGTGCCCATTCTTTCCACATGTGAAGCATATAATTACTCCACCTCTTCCTCTTCCTCTACCTATGGTACAAGGAAACCTAACATTATCAGCATATCCGCCTCTTTGTTCAATTTGTTTTCCTCGCTACTCAGCATATGGACTTCTCTGTGAACTTCCACCTCTCTCTATCTGAGTCTGAGGTTTCTTCCAATCATCCTTTAGTTTTTGGTATTTGTCTTGGGAAACCGATTTGCCTTTGGGCTGACTTCTACCTCGGCCCCTCTGACTTTGTTTACGGCTCAACTTCTCCTCAGCTTTCAGAGCCAATTGGTAAGCATCCTCCATCGTTCAGATGGTCACCAAATTTAGTTCATCCTGAATTTCATAACTCAGGCCATTCATATACCTGGCCACCTTTTCGTCATTGCTTTCGTGATGACCTGCTCTAATATTCAACCTTTAAAATTCCTCAGTATAATCCTTCGTTGTCATCATCTTTTGTCTCAGGTTCTACATCCTGAATAGAGAAATTTGATAATCCCTGGGAATGAATTTTTCCTTCATCTTTGCAATCATCCTGTCCCAGCTCTTAATCTTCTTCTTGCCTTGGCAATGCTTGTCAGCTTGCAGTTCATCCCACCACAAGGCTACATGTCCTTTTAATCTTATGATGATATGTCTGAATTTCTTATCATCTTCGATATCTTCATAATCTAAGTAAGTATCAAGAGCTCTAATCCAATCTAGCATCTCTTCTGCATCCAGACTCCCTTCGTAAGTTGGAATGTCCATCTTTACCTTTGTACTCATTCTTGCAACAACTTTAAGTAAGCGTTCACTCGCTGCATCTTCCGTTGGGATTTCTTCTCCTCCATGTCTAGTATCCTCTTCATCTTCAGATTCACTGGTGTCTCCTACATCATCTTTGCGCCTACGTGATGTCTCCATGTCCTCCATTCTGGCACAAAGATTTCGTATCTCTCTCTCCATGTCTGGATTCTGCCCTTGCCTACCTCTTTCTCTGGACAATTCCCTTTCCTCCTCTGGATTGGGTGATTGTATACCTCTTCTCCTTGGCGGCATGGTGTATTCTCCTTTTCCTCTGCTACAGAAAGAAAAGAAAGTTTTCTATGCTCTGATACCACTTGATGTAGGGGCGCGCCACCCAGGCACGTCCTTACACAGGAACTTCTTCTTCTCAGCCTGAAGAACTCGAAGGTTATTCTATCTCCCTATTGGGAGATCTTCACCCACAGCAATCGGTTCCAACGTCAACCCTTTTACCATCGGGAGATCTGCTAAATCTCGCTATCTCGCGAGTTCGGGACTTAAGCCCTCCAACTCTTCCTTTCAAACCTTGTGGTACCCGATCAGGCGATACGAGTATATCTCCCTTTCTCTATGCGCGCCTTCACCACATGAAATCGTGGGCTAGGCTAATGTTAGGGCCTCTCGCGCCTTCGCGACCTCACAACCTCGCGACCTCACCAATTGAACCATCAAGTTTTTACCCTTCTAGTCCGCTAGTCCTCGAGATGCATAGTCCCACCTTATGCTCTGCAATGCATCCACAAGAATCTCGGCTCCTCGACGCTTTGCGACTCGACTTCCACATGCCTCTCGCTCCTCGGAAATTATCGGCTCGCGAATCCTTTGTGCCACATGTATTCCACTCGAGCTCCACTATGGCCCACACTACTCCAGCTGTTGGGATATCACCTTCTCGCGACCTTGCGATACACATGCCCAAATTCTCGAACCTTTTCTTGCGAGGTCCTGAGACACGATCCTTCGCACAGATCCAACGGTCCTCCTGTACTCTGGATCCAACAGTTGTGCTTCTCTCTCCACCTTGCAACCTCGCGACTTGGAGTACCCAAATTTTGGACTCTCAACCTGTGAGCTCCCGAGTTTGTGAGATCTGTCAATCTCTCGCCACCTGTCCTCCTCAGATGGATGGCTACGATCCTCTCTCTCCTTCATTGCCTCGCATCCTCGTGCCTCGTGACTTTGCACACCCAATACTTGGGTCTTTACCCTGCGAACTCCGAAGTTCGCGAGATCACCGATCTTTGCCACTTGTCCCCTCATATGGACGGCTCCAAATATCTCGCCGCTTTGCCACTCGTGACTTGGAGTACCCAATACTTGGGTTTTCTACCTGCAAACTCCCGAGTTCGCGAGGCTTACCAATCTCTGCCACCTCTCCTACGTAGATGGATGGCTCACAACCTCTCGCTACTTCACTACCTTGTGACCTCGTGTCTCACAAATTTTAACGTCAAACACTTGGGCGTTCACCCTATGAGCTCCCGAGATGCGAGGTGCCACCTATCCGCCAACGGTCATAATCTCTCTTCTCGCAACCTCACGACCTCTGCGTCCAAACTCTTGATTCCTTTCTCACGAGGTCCCAATACACGATCTCATGAACAATCCAACGACTCTGACTGATTTGGATCAATGGTGCTACCCCTCCTGAGGTTCAACCTCTTCGGAATCTCCTCGTCGTAACCTCCTTGCACTTCTGCAAGATCTGGCGGTCCTCAAAATTTCACGAAATATCTTAAGAATATTTCGACCATCTGTTCACCTCCTTGCACCTCTGCAGGATTTAACGACCCTCGGCCCCTCGCGAAATATCTTCAGAAGATTTTGACTGTCCGTTCTTCCTTGTATAATCCACGAGATGAAAAAGAGTATCTCTCCACAAGATTCTTTCGCCTTTTTCCCCAACCTGCGATGTTTCTCCCCCGACTTCAAGTCACACTCATTTACGCTAATCTTCGGTGACCCAGAGGCCTATCCTTCCTAAGCTTTGCTAAAATGACTTCAGCCTCAACGAGGTTCTTTGCATGCACTACTTGCGGCAAGCCTGCGAATGCTCCAACTGTTCGAGTTTCATTTGACTCTGCGTATACCCTAGTAGCAGTCCTTCAATACTTCTACTCAGTTTCATGACTGTGACTCTCCTTAGCTTGCTCACTCCTTGCACATCCTTAACAACCCACTTTCACTTCTGAGAGCTTTGAGAACAAGATTTTAACTCCTTGAGCCTTCTGTCAACACACTCCTTGCGGACGACTTCAACTGCACTCCTTGCAGGAATCCTTGCTCAAGAGAGAAACAATTGTAACTCACCTCACTTCCTCTCAGATTTCTATCTTAACACATGAAATCATACACACATGATAACCAATGCACAACAGGAAGTAATTCGTTAGCAGATCATTCCACACACATACACATAGAATAACACAACAACCATGAATCTGAATCAACTTCTTCTATTAATTCAAGATCTATACATGGGTGTTCTTCTACAACTCTCTGCTATTCTCCTATGCTCTAGACTCTTCTTTCTCATGTTGTTGAACTAACTTACAATGATACAAATGAGGGTGTCCATATCTGGTTTTCCCTCTTCCTTCAAGAACTATCTAATCTAAGAATTCAATTCCATCTACCTTCAACTACTACTATAAATGCCTCTGTCTATCTTAGATGAGAGCGTATGTCTCGAGGTCTGAGTACAATTCTTCCAAGGTGCCTAAATTAAATGATCTCATTTATATTCAGTGCATCAACTTCAAGGGACAATTTAAAATTCAAAAACTTGCACTGGACATCTTCTAGCTGACTTTCTTCTTCCACGTTGGCTTTTCTTTTCGTGAGGGATGCTCCTACATCAGTTTTTCCTGAATTTATTTCCTGGGCATGTTGTTTCTCCACTTCCCGATTATAGTGTTGTTGGACCTACAACTTTAGTTATATACCTGTTGACTATCACCGAGATGTTGTCAGACGAGCAATATGATGCCTTTGAATGGATCGACGTTCCTAGTTTGGCACCATTTAAAAAAATCAAAATATGCAATAAATGAGCATAAGACACTTCATAAATTCGTTGTTCGAGACCTTTGCAGTGTAGAGTATACATATCTCTTGGAGGAACGAACTCCTGGATTCATTAAACAACACTTTTTTCTAATTAACCCATGATTAAGACTTTAATCATTTTGATGTTTTGACACTTCGACACTTCAGAGCTTCGGGGAACTGTGTTTTCTCTAGATGAAAATATCGCAAAATCATTAATTCATTCTTATCCTAATCTAATTAACATGAGGTTAATATATTTTTACCATTAAATATTTTGGGGGTTGAGGACTCCGGCTCTTCGGGGCTCTAACACTTTAGAGGTTCGGATAACTGTGTTTTCTTTGAATTGAAATCCCCCGGAGTGGTGATCTCCTAGATCTGATATGACCATATGATGTCACATTCATTGATGTGTCAATTAAATAAGAATGACATGTGTCACCTAGAAATGAGTAGATGGCGTACCCATAGGTACCTAAAATGAGTGCCACATGTCCTAACAGATGAATGCCATGTGTCTCAATAGGTGAATGCTAGATGTCTGCGACAGATCAATTCCATGCATCTTCTGTTCTTTGGCGTCCAGATATTTGGGGAACTTTTTTTTCTCTGGATGCGAATCTTCTAGAGTGATAATCTCACAGAGTCATTAACCATGCTTATTGCTATTTAACTTGAGATTAATCTTTATCCTTAAGCATTTCGGGACTTTGGGACTTCGTAGCTCCATAGTTCAGGAGATTTTGAATGCCAAGTATTCATATCTCCCAGACTAACAATGATGTGGAGTGACATGGCCACATGATTTCATAGTCACTGACATGTCAATAAAATAACAGTGACACATAACTGATTTACCAGATATGAGTGCCATGTGTCATCTTGAATCAACCGAACGGTGCCATATGACATTAGTTGAAAAAGACTTTGGCAATTTGGCACTTCGGTACTTTGGGTCTTTGTTCTTGTTCTGGATCAAAACCTCCCAGAGTGATAATCTCATAGAGCGACGAGGCAGTGAGAAACCACTTCGAAAATTCGTGGCTCCGACCTTTCAGAGCTCTGTCAATTTAGATATTCTTGACTATAGAGTATGAGTATCTCCTGGATAACTCACCTCACAAACTGATGTGGTAGTTTGGAGCTTTGGCACTTCAGGGCTTCAGTACTTTGGGAATTCACATTTGTTTTGGAGTGAAATCTCCTGAAGTGATAATATCTCGGAGTGAAAATGCAATGCTCATTGTTAAACCTCACGCAAGTTTGGAACTCCAAATGCACAATATTCATTGATCTTAATGGACTATTGGATCTCCACCATCCAAAATTTAACCTGTCAATTTGCTCACAATCTAAGCCCGAGATTGACTGCTCTGATTTGCTAGGTTTTTCTTTTGGATGTTTTCTATGAAAAAAAAGGACTTGGTCAACTTGTTCCATTCTCAATCAATGGTAAACATGTTGACAAATATTTTGAACCCAAACCACGATATGCAATTATCCTTCAAGAAAACATAAATAATTTTTGCAAAGAAACAATCAAGAAAGACAATGATAAAAACTTAGTCATTGTAATGGGAAACTAACTTAACCAACCAGAAGAGGAATGATTTTGATGAAGGTATAGGGAAATGAGACAGGAGGGGAAGAGTTTCATACTTAGGTCTCAACAGATACTATGGTATCACACTCCCTTAGGAACCCTTTCCTGGTCATGGGAAGAAGGTTCCTTGACATAATACAATTGGAATACTATTGGTATTTTTGTATCCAAGCCTATCAATTGATATGTGGAGGAACATGTGAATTTCTAATAATAAAACTATGTTGGATTATAGATTCATATTGCAATGATCCTTCACATGGAAGCAAAATCATATTGAAATATCGCTAACATTTTTAAGATATCACCTATTATTGTTTCATAATCTCAATAGAACTCCTATAGACTACCCTAACCTTCACACAACTCTTCAACATAATTTCCCAAAGAAAATATTCTCATAGATCTCAAATATTCTCCCTCCTTACTCTTTCCTCCCCAAGGTGAGAGTTCTCTCCTCCTTTTATAGGAAAATTATGAGTAAAGGATAATAATAGGAGACTATTAAAGTTTGGAAAATTCCAATAGCTAAAGGAATCATGACCCACGAATCAAAAGGTACCTTTCACATGTAAAGATAAGTGGAGAAATATTGAGGGTGATCTAGTAAGTCAACAGTCATTAGAAATAATCTCATTTATTATTTTCACATAAATAAAAATAGACAACATGTGTTCCTACAACTCATAAGTGTTGTTTGATAAAATATACCTACCCCATACTAGTGGGTGACAAGAAAATATTACCAATCACTATTGAAGGATGAATATAAACCTCATATATAATGTATCTAGGGATGATAATATGGAGTTTATAGTGAGATACACAAGAGGGATAAGAAATGTAATGTGGCCATAACCATAGAATAGGTCCACACGGTAGTTAAAAGAAAAAATATAGTGATAAGGGGTGGTTGGCATAGATCCCTATGAATTTTCATGAGAAAGACTAAATGCATGAGTATCATTATATTGATTTGTTGAATGTTGAATGTTATTTATTGTATTGTAACAAGCATGATGTGTGGAGTTATTCTTTCATTAAGGAGTATTTGATGGTGTTACCGTACATGATGGGTTCTCTCTACATTCATCTATCTATTATTGTAGATGTATTTTTGTAATTATGAAGATGAGAGTTTGTATTATATATTATATCTATCAAATTTTACTACAAGAGTTATTGGAACTCTTTCTTGGGTAAAAAATTGGAAGACTTTTTGTTTTTCTTTTCACATATTTTTTTAATGAAGAGTGAGTATGGCAATATTCAAATCTAGTTTTTAAATTTGTTGTGTAGAATCTAAAGAAACAAGCCATATTGGTGGCCCTTGGTTATGGAAGAAAGAGAAGACTAAGGAAGTAAGGAGAAGTATGAGCTACATGGAAGAAACATTGACTGATATTGGGTCGAAGTGGCCATAGAATCGGAAAAGAAGGAGCGAAGTAAGAGAAAATGAGCCTTTGGATGAGAAGATCGAGGAAGAAATATCAACAAGTAAGATGGATCGTGGACAACTCAGCAAGCGGAAAAAGCCATCGATGGATGCTTTGGACCACTTCATGGGAAAGAAGGAAAAGCAGGTTGGCAAAGCCCTGAAAAAATGGGTCAAGTTGAACTATGGTTTTAGACCTAGGGTTTTGGATCTAGGGTTTTGACACCTAGACTTTGTCATGTAATGTATAAATAAAGGTCGAGAAGAGTGAGAGGGTTTTGTCTCTTGTTATTGTTTCTAGTGTTGTCAAGGAGAGAAATATTGAGAGAGAACTATATTGAGTCTGTATTGTAATATCTTCAGCTGGGTGCGAAGATCAACCCTACATTTGGGTGTGCAGGGAGGGGATATAGAGAAGAGAGAAAGAGAGAGAGAGAACTGCAAGATAAGCGTCCAGATAGAATTGTATGTTTTCATCTAGTATCAAGAAACAAAGTTATGTGGATGTAGCCCTAGGGAGAGGGTAAACCGCATATATATTTTTGTTCTGTGTGATTGATGTTATGTTGTTTTTATTTATGTTATTTTCTTATTGCATGATTGTGTTAGATATAAGATATAGCTTGCACAGTAGGCCTAAGGGAGATAAATAATAACTATATCTCTCTGTGTTGTTCCTTTGAATCCACTTTCATTTCCTCTGGTTGTAGACACCTTTGTCATGAAACCCCCTATTGGGTGAGATTGAATCTGCTTTGCAGGTGTTGCCAAAAGGGCCAGTAGTTAGGGGTTGTTGGTGCATTGTTAGATTTGAACCCTGGGTCTGCCCCCGTGCCAACAAATGGTTCCATTGTCGGGACCAAGATCTTCTTGAGGGAATGTTAAGGTGGTTTCCATCGAAGAAAAAGATTCAAAAGTCAATAGAAGAACAATAAAAGGACTTCGTTGAGGCTCAGAATAAGAACCCTAATCTTAGCACAAAGGATTGGTTGGGAAGGTATATATTTACTGATATACACAAGATTTTCTTTGGAGGAATTCATAAAGAAATATACGAGTGGTTAGCCAAATTAGAAAATACCCAGTTTGAGATCAGATTTAGAACACCTATGGTTTGGATGTCGATGTTGATCACGAAGGTCAATAGAGTTGATAGCGTCACGTTAAGAAAAGTAGACCATTGGTTCGATAGCACTATTGGAGGGTACATTACTGAGTTTTGTATTGACATAGTAGAGTCATATAACCAAGTAGAGAGGTATTTATTTAAAGGACCGAGAGGAAATTGTTTTCACTTTTTGAAGTTGAAGATCAAGATGTTATTGCATGATAAGAACATATTGAAGATACAGTAATTGGTTGGATTGAAGACCTAGTGTTAAAAAACTCAGATAGAAACAATGACACAGAGGTAGGACATACATGCAGTGGGAGAACCTTCAGAGAGGTTCCTCTAGTAAACATGTTTTATCAGAGCCACAAACTACTAGCATAGGACAAAGGGTTCTACAGTGGAGAAGAAGAAGAGATATTAAAGGAGGAAAAGCTAGGATCCACTAGAGAAGAGGAAAAGAAGACTGAAGAACCTCTCTGAGAAGAGTCATTCACTTCAGTAACTGCGTTGAATGTGAAAGTAGGTATTATTACTCCTCTTGTTGTTTAGAAACATTAAGTAACCAGAGTAGTCAGAGTTACCAGAGCACTCAGAGCACTGTTACGAGACATTCAGTACATACTCATTCAAGAAACCTAGAAATATCTATGGAAGATTAAATGAGGTTACCTATCTTTAGAGGATATGTATCTGAAGATCCTCATCAACACTGGTTCTTATGTGAGGTTTTATGGAGTATTAAGAAATTCAATGATGAAGCAGTTAAGAGAGCTCAATTTAGTACTACCCTGAGAGATTGTGCATTGAGCTGGTACATGAAGTTTGTTACCGGAGTTGCACAACCTAAACCGATGAACGAGATCAAGACTACATTGAGTGCATAATTCAAGAAACCCAAGTTGATGTCACAATGCATTACATAATTGAAATAAATCAAGAAGAAAGTAGCTTAATCTATTTGGGAGGTTGATCAGAGGTTTAAGACCTTAAAAGGCCAATTGAGTTTTCAGATCCTAGAGGAGCAGAGCAAGGAATGGTTCATTTTTTCCCTCCTACCACACATCAAAGTTCCTCTAATGCAATAGAAGGTTGCTTCGTAGGCTTAGGAATTGGATATTTCCATGAAACTAGATTCATCCCCTATGGGATAATCCAACTCGTGTATGAGTCAAATTTTGAGTCAGTTAACTAGGTTATCTCTACAGGTCGAAGATATGAAGAAAGACAAGAAAAAAGATAAAAGAGATGAGATTTGGTGTATCAGATGCAAATCAAAAGGCCACGATAAGGAGCATTGTCCCCTATTTCATGAGTACTTGGCCTCTAGGGCTCTGATCCCTTTGAAGTAGGTTACTCTACCCTGGTGCAAGATATGTAGAAATAGACATCGCCCTGGTGAATGTTATTACATGAAAAAATATGTCCATACATCTACAAACCTTTACTGCACATTCTATAAACATGTGAGGAATGATGAATGTTAACTCCCAAAACAGCACCATTATTTTGCTAACTTGTTTTCAAAGGTTCATTATGCGCTGTGGAGAGTGCCCACTTTCAACAGCTAAGGAGATCGTTTCATCAGTCGGTGCGCTGTTGAAAGTGTCAAATCTTTAAAGGTTCTTAAAATCAGTTCTCGGATGGCGTGCTGTCAAAGATACATGCTTTCAACAGCTAAGGAGGGTCTTC
>ML796734.1:0-23955 GCA_009831015.1 Picea engelmannii
AAAAAACCCTTCATCACCAAAAATTACAGTATCGCCATGTTTATTCGAGGGATGTAATTATTGAATTGCCTCAGGGGGAAACCAATTCATCCAACCTCCCAAGTCAAAAACTAGTGTTTTAGATATCCAGTCAGATAGCATAATTGAGCAGCTGAAGCGGAATCGCCCCGTGGGAAAAACAAGGCTTCTAGACCCTCTAGGACTGACACAAGACAATCAAAACATATTTTAACCCAAACGACAAGTGGAAAAATATAAACAAAACAATCAGCAGGCCATGAAGTATGACACATGTGCATCTCATGTCGTGGACGTGTTGCATGCTACCATACCCGAGGTGGGTGTTTGGAGAGCTGGAGCTGAGCCTAGTGCTGCGTCGTCCACTGGAGATTGTTGCAGATCCAGGACCAATATCGCCTCTAAGTCCACTGGTGCACTTGTTGGAGATCCAGGACCCATAAGTTGAGGCACTAGAACAAATAGAACCACCAGATCAAGACAATTTCAGACTGGTAGGAGTAGCATGGATTCCAACAAATGCAAAAGAAGTGTGGATGAAGGTGGGAAAGAATAAGAAATCTCCATCGACATCTCAAGTAGTGGTGACAAGAAGTTGGACCCACAATCCAGTATAATTATTTATTGTTTTTGTTTTATATTATGTAAACGATTTGTATGAAGTAAGAAATTTTGGAATGTAATTCTTAGTATCGGGCAAACCTGGGGCGCACAAACTTTTTTCAATGAATACAAATTCGGTTTAGATTTAAAAAAAAAATGTTAATTAAGAAACTAGGGTGTGCATGAGCTATGGAATCAAACAATTGAGAACGTTGTTTCTAATAGTACTAGTGGAAATACAAGTTACTCTTCAAAAACCTTCCAAGAAATTACTGATAAGTTCATTTCTAAAATAATATAATTACTCTTATTAAAAAAATTATTTTATATATATAAAATTACATTAATATATTATAATTCTAAAATAATATAATTACTTTTATTAATATATATAATATTAATATATTATAATACTTAATGTAAGAAGATATTTTTTTGGAACATAACAATGTTTTTATTAATAAGTTTATGTTTCTTAAATAATATAAATTTTTAATTAATAAATTTCATTTTAAATTTATCCAATATTATTATAATATATTATACTTTATTATTTTTATGATAATATATTATTTGTATATAATTTTAACATAAGTCGAAATATTTATCAATAAATTTCATTTTAAAGTTATCTAATAGTATAATAATGGTATTATGTTTCTTAAATAATATAAATTTTTAATTAATAAATTTCATTTTAAATTTATCCAATATTATTATAATATATTATACTTTATTATTTTTATGATAATATATTATTTGTATATAATTTTAACATAAGTCGAAATATTTATCAATAAATTTCATTTTAAAATTATCTAATAGTATAATAATGGTAATGGAGATGATTATTAAAAATAATATATTATTTGTTTATAATTTTAAGATAAGTCAAAATATTTATTAATAAATTTCATTTTAAATTTATCTAATAGTATAATAATGATAATGGAGATGATTATTAATATACATTGAAACTAGCTTTAATTTATGGAAGATTAAGAAAGAATAACATTATAATCAATTATTTTAAAATGAAAATATTTTTGTCATTAAATTTATTTAAAAAAAATAATATTTTTCTAATTAAAATGGTTTTTTTAATATCAAAAAACATATAAAAAATTACTAACAAATTTAATTTAATAAAAAATGTTGATATCAATATTGTCACGTCCCCACAAGATGTTTACTCACCTTACGATTGTGCATCTTTTAAGGGCATGCAACACTGTGATGATTCCTATTTGGCTTCTTGGCAACACCAAGGATACTTTGTCTGGATTACGCCTCTTCACCTAAAGAATACCCATACTTTGTTCTAGGCTACAAACGAGTCACCCTCCTACTCTAGTGCAACTTGCTTGTATACTTAGAAAATTTGTTAAAAGCTTAACACTTAGTCATTTAAGCATACATCCACAAACATGTGAAATAGACAAGAGACACACAAATATAGTGTGGGTGGCACAAGAGGTGCCTAACACCCGACTAAGTCTTATTATTGTGAAATAGTTCCAATATGAGCATTATTAGTTTGGTTTACAACTTGGGAAGAGTCACATGAGTCGCCTCACTTCACCAAGACACTCATATACAAATTCATCATGACAAGAATAGTTCACTTTCACAACTCCTGCAGTGCACCCCAAACTTCCATGCACCACAAACTCACCATCTCTTCTGTGTTGCAAGACTTCACACAGACTTGCGGTTCTATCTCATAGCATGCCTCACCCAGACCTAGAACAAGACTTCCCCAAACACCAAAGTCGCACTACCTGCTACTAGAATCAATCCAAAGAAGGTCTCCCCAAATCTATCCATAGAATCACCTCAAGGAAGCAGAAGTCCTCCCATGTGGAGTGACTTGGCTCCTTGAGGGAGCTCACCCCTCCTTGTTTGAATCTACCCCAAAACCTCAATGTTGATCTTTCTCTCTTACACTCTTGACTTCTTGGTTGTGTGCCTTGTGTTCTTATATCAACTCCAAATGTCACATTTGCAAACCATCATGTCCTTTGGGGGTATCATTGATCCAGGTGGATATCAGTGGCCACCCACCTATTCCAACTGGCTCATTCTGGCAGTTTCAGTTTGGCAATTTTGCTTCTAGTTTCTGAGTCCCAAACTTTCGGGGTCGTTTTGAGGCCCTAAAAATTGTTTTTAGGGCTTGCCACAGTTAGATTGTGTACAGAGTTAGAGCCCGATGGCAACATGTACAGTCCTCATGTAGACCTTTCTAACGGTCTATCATGCACCTAAAACAGAGGTCGTATGAAACAGTTACGCCCCCAGGAAGTTGATACACCAAACTACCCAAAACGGGGTCCACAAAATTGTTGCCTTTTCATCTTCTGGGGTTAGGGTTTTGGATTTTATTAATGTTAAGAAGGCCTTTAGAGCCTCAATGTAAATAATATTATTGTGAATGTGAGTAACCATCACATCTCTTCTCAGAGATAAGCTACCACCATTCTAGTGAGTCTTTCACTCTGTATTTTTATAGTCTTTGTGCATTTTCGCTCATTAATAGAAATTGTGTATTATTGTATCTTTGTGTTTATGGTTGCATCTCTGATATATTTATGTTATATTGTTGGATATCTGATACATCTATGTACATTTATTTATTATATCTTCGCTCTCATTTTGTGCCGGAAATAATTTGGATTAGTGGTATCAAAGCACGTTGCTCTTGATCGTTTTTCAGTGCATGTCCCCGACGAGGTCTAAGTATAGCAAGTTGGGTCTCGAGATTGTATCTCTTGAGGAAAATCACTCTCGCACGCCCAAGAAACCCTCCATGGCAGAAGAAAATAAAAATGACAGAGAAAACGATTCTATTAATCTGTTGCTTGAGAAAGCCCTCACGCGACAGAGGGAGGAAATGATGGAGAATTTTCCCACATTCTTCAACACCTATCGATAACAATAGGGTGTCTTCATCAAGTAGCTACTTTGGAGGCACCTCACCTTTCAAGGTACAAGTTAATTTTGATATTCCCATATTTGAAGGACAAATAGATGTGGATGCCCTAGAAAAATGGTTAAATCTGCTAGAAGGTTATTTCTATGTTCATAATTTCTCTGACAAGGAAAAGATCACCTTCTCACTCCTTAAGGCTCTCCCCCATGTCAAACATTGGTGGGAAACTTATTGGGAGAAAATTTCCACAGAGGAGTCTGGAATATATGGGGCCAAGCCCACTTGAGATTTTTGTGTGGATGCGATAAAGGAATAGCATTACCATGTTGGAAACTATGAGGACCAGTACATGAGATGGACCACACTATGGTAAGAGGGGCCAAGCAGTGTCGGAGTTCACCAATACCTTACATACCTTGCGCCCCAAGATGGGTATCAAATACTCCGAGTGACATTTGGTTCTAAAATACCACAGGGCTCTACACAGATACATCTAAACTGAAATGGATTTTTTGGACATCTAATCAATCGGTGTTGTTTATCGATATGTTGTTAAAACCGAGCAGAAATTCAAGCACCAGAACAAGCGTAATTTTGGGTCTGCGAATCCGCAACAACAAAAGTATGATAAAGATGGCCCTAACAAATAGTTTCCCGAAAACCGGTCCAAGCCACAGGAAAATAAGGGTCACAGAAAGACGAAGAAGGACACCGGAAAATGGTGTGATTTCTACAAAAGCCCCTGGAACAAAACTGATGAATGCGCTCAAAACAATCATTGGTGGTTAAGATCAAAGAAAAGGAGTCAAACCCTAATTCAGAATCTGATTCAGAAAGTAATGATAGAAGATCGATCATCAGCCTAGATCCCACTCCTATTGTCGCGACCACAACAACTCAACTAGAAGAACCAACATATCCTGAAGAGGGGGAGCACCTTTTTCATTCACAAATGTGGGTGAAGGGGACCCCACTGCATTTTATTGTTAATAGAGGAAACCAGAAGAACCTCATCTCAACAGAGGTCATCAAATAGTTGGGATTGTCGACAACACCACACTCGCAACCATACAACATAGGGTGGCTTCACCAAGGACGATATCTTTGTGTCAGCCGACAGTGTTGATTTCCATATGACATCCATCCCTTCAAGGATGAGGTATTACATGATGTTTCCCTATTGTATGTCTGTGATGTTCTCTTGGTCCAACCATATATGTGGAAGCATTGTTCTATTTATGAGTCTCGACCCCGTAGTGTCATTGTTACTCTGGTGAGTCATCTCTACACAATACCAAAGATAATTCTGACTATTGTCCCACCTAAACAGTTCTGCAAGGTAGTATCTCACACTACAAAATTTAGCTTCTTCACAATCTATTCAAAAAGTGAACAGAGGGACACTACAACCACGACAACCTCGATCCAAGCACCTTCTATCCAACAGAAGTAGGTCGACAAGATTGCAACAAAGTGCAAAGATTCCTTCTGCACACATACATCTCATGTAATCCGACTAGTTGAATAGATTCAACCCCACCAACAACAAGTTCATGACAACCTTCCATAAACCAAGCAGCGCGACGTCTCCAACAAGGCAAGCAACGCACCGAGATTGTGTTACAATAATTGCTTTCCCCTCTCCCCCAGGAACTCAACGCAATGGAGACCATTGCTTCCTAAGGAGGGAGGATTGATCCAGGTGGATATCGATGACCACCCACCTATTCCAACTGGCTCATTTTGGCAGTTTTGTTTCTAGTTCCTGAGTCCCAAACTTCTAGGGCCATTTTGAGGCCCTAAACAACATTTTTAGGGCTCGCCACGATCAGACTGTATAAAAAGTCAAAGTCTGACAACAACATGTGCAGTCCTCGGGTAGACCTTTCCAACGGGATATCGTGCACCTAAATGGAGGTCATATGAAAAATTTACACCCCCAGGAAGTTGATACACCAAACGACCCAAAACGTGGTCCACAAAACTGTTGGCTTTTCATCTTCTGGGGTTAGGGTTTTGGATTTTCTTTATGTTAAAAATGCATTTAGAGCCTAATTATCAATCATCTTATTATGAATGCAAGTAGTTGTCACATCTCTTCTCAGAAGATAAGCTTCCACCATTCTAGTTAGTCTTTCACTCTGTATTTTTATAGTCTTTGTACATTAAGCTTCCACCATTCTAGTTAGTCTTTCACTCTGTATTTTTATAGTCTTTGTACATTTTCGCTCATTAATAGAAATTGTGTATTACTGTATCTTTGTGTTTATGGTTGCATCTATGATATATTTTTGTTATATTGTTGGATATCTTATACATATTTGTACATTTATTTATTATATATCTACTCCCATTTTTTGCTAAAAATAATCTGGGTCAATCATGCCCTTTGGCGGACTAACGCGCCCAAATGAACTAACGCACACCTTCATGAATTGATATTCCCATGAACTCATGCGCTTGTCAATATTCATGTCCCTTAGGACTGGCGCACCCCAACCTTGGGCGTGCTCCTCATACCGATGTGCACCAACCTCTTTGGTGTGCCCCATACTTCACCTCATGTTTGGGCAAGCCCCTTGGCATGTTCACGCACCCAAGGCACCCACTTTCCCAACTAGTGCGACTCTTGGGTGCCAGAGCAACCCAAAATTATGTCTCCTTGAGGACTTGAGCAAGGGTGCATGTTCCCTTCTAGCCGATAACCTTTCATCCTCCCCCACCTCAAGTCATTGACGTCCCCAACAACATCCACAAAATATACGATCTCCAAGTCTCCACTTAAACTCATGTCCCCATCGCAACCAAGTCTGCTAGAAACCCCAAGTTTCATGCCAACTGGAAACCCCAAATTTCCATCAAAGTGGAAACCCCAAGTTTCCAAATCACACTACAATCATCCTCAACATTGTGCAACCATCCACACTTCTCTCTACCCAAAGTTGTGTGCAACCAATCTATCTGCTACATTGGAAAGGCATATCTTCCCCAACTCTGTCCACAATGCCCAAGATGCCACTATCCTTATATGACGATCACACTTTGTTATTTTGTTTTTATTTCCTCAAATGTTATTGCAACCTCAATCAAAACTTCAAAAATTTATAAGTGTTGAACTCCTATGAACAATTGTTCCATCCATACTTCAACCAAATCTACCATGTTTCCACACATTGTGCATCTCAAGTCCTATACTAGTCAAGTGATTAATCTAACTGTCACGTATAAGTCTTGAGATGTTCCTCCCCATGCATAAACTTAGTCATTTATGTACACATCTTTGTCACTCCATCCAACTCCAAAGACTAAGGCAAGTGTCCACCCTTGCCTCATTGCTTCCACATCCAAACTTCGTCAAGGATATCATCCACAATGTCCAAGTGTCGTGCTTCCAAACTTACTAGCATGTCCGTACTCTCGACCCCCTTTTCATGTTGTTGTTCTCGCCCAAGTCATCAACTTGTTGAATGGCCAGTCCGATTGTCACACTCCTTGATTCTGCACACCCTCATGCACAAATTGGTCACTTCATTTCACAATTTGGTTTGTCCACACACGTCTCTTGATCAAGGAAAATTCACCCCTCTCCTTGCTACACTATGAAGCCACCAAAAAAAAAGTCATCTATTGCACCTTGACTCCACTTTCCACCTCATGGAACGATTAGACAATCTTCTACAACCACACACAGTCCACACCACATCCATGTCTGCAAAGACTTAAGGGAAATAATTGTGCATATGTTCTCTGCACGTCCAACCAAATCTTCCCTTGCGACTCAACTTGCAATAAATTCCACAAGTTTGGATTCCTTGGATGAATTCTCCCCATCTTCATTTGCATATTTGGATATGAAATGTCTCATCTGCAATAAGAGTTTCATGTCCAGACTACCTTTCCCCATTACTTCACCACCCAACCATGTCGTTGTGTCCACCTCTCTATGCCTTGAAATGGTTAGGTTTCACTCTCAACCATGCTGCCCAAAGTAATAGAAACTCCCATGTCCAAGTAATCTCTTCATGTTGCAATATACATGTCCACACAATCCTCCAAGGAAAGTCCTCAACTCGCCTTCTTCTATTGAATCACCTCTCCACAACTCAACATCTACAATGAGTGTGTCCAACAAACCCACACTCTTCAAATGTCCCAACGAACTATCCAATGTTCTCCAAGTAGAATGAGTTACCTCAAAGAACTTCCATGCCTTGGTACGTTCAAAACAATACTTCTTCCAACCTCAACCAACGACCCTGCCATATATCTTAGTCATTACACAATCATCCACAAGTCACCAAGGTATGCTCTGACTCATCTAATGTCCCATACCAAAGGTAACCAAACACCACCCGAGTCACTCGGTCCTTGTTCTTCCCATTCAGGTCGACTGCCAATAATTCTTGGTCGACTTCTTTGTTGACTCCATCCATCTCCTAGAACGGAAATTCCTTGCAACTCTACAAGTGTCCAAGCTTTGGCATGATCATTGTGATTGTCAAGTCATCTCATGACCCAACAAATCTGGATAATGCACCAACACATTAAGGTACCTCATCTAAGAGTTAGGAAACTCCTCGAGTCACCTCCACAATTGCATCCAATATGTTGAATTCCACCACAAGACTCATCCAAGTAGGTCCCTCAAAGCTCTCTCCACATTAACCCTTGAGTCAAGGTGTCCCAACTGCTACATGATTACTTCAAATCTACACCACTTGACCCGCCCTCAATTCTGTTAGTTTTCACCATGGAGATAGATTACACTTGAACTACCAAGTCATCTAACTTCCCTTCAAATAAATCACTAAAACACTTAGGAAATGAAAGAACTCAAAACCAATCATACCTTTCCCAACGACATTCTCGGTTGCACCCATGGTTCAAGTATGTTTTCTGAGGCCTTCACTTTCCCAAGCCACCGACTCTGCGTATGAACTCCCATCAATCACCATCCATAACTCCACAAAATTGCATAGCACCTTCACTATGAAACAAGGTTAAGTCCATCCGTCCACTTTAGAAATGCATATAAGTCCCAAACTTCCCATGCAACTATTTGAACTCATCTCCAATGTCCTTCCATCTTCACACCTTGACTGCTTATACTTCAAGGAACTATGCACACACTACCCAAATGCTAATCCATATTGTTGCTAACTGTATATTATAACTCTGCAAATAGATACCTCATCCGAAGGATATGGTTGACCCACTCATCCAACAACCTAGCTCAACTCAATTGTTATTCTTGGCAATGCCATGACACAAAGATGTCATAATGAAAATGTGCCCAACCAACTACCTTGCTATGAAGCTGCTCTAGGTTGCATCAAGTTTCCCAAATCACCCAAGTGATTCAACTCATTGCATGTCCACCTACCTTGTCTCGAGTCTACACAAAGGTGCATCTGCTTCATCAAAACCTAGAACTGCTCCACTTCACAATCGCTATTGTGATCACCCTATGGGATCAATGTTGTGATCAGATCTGGGACAAGTATTGTGATCGTCCACCTTGTCCAAGTGATCGGCTCACCCCATGCAATCCTTGCTTCATCTTCTCAAGGTGTGAGAATAGGTCTCGCACTTACTTCCATCGCAAATCAAACCAACCAAGTATGCACCCAAATTGTCTCTACAAAAGGTCAGTCCACCTTACTGAACCAATCACCAAGTTTGCACACAAATTGTCTCTACGCCTCAACACCATTGTTCTGACTACAGTAGCGGTGAAGAGACAAATCTACTCTAACACCATCTATCTTCAAGATAGTGGTGAATATCTATCCAATCTATTCACCAAAATCAACTCTGATACCACATATCATATACCCACAGGATACCTACCCAAATCTTACGATCATGCACCTCCTAAAGGCGTGCGACCCCACGACGGTTCTCACTTGGATTCTTTGAAACACCAAGGAGACTTTGTCCAGACTACACCTATTCACCTAGAGCATACCCATACTTCGTTCTAGGCTATGATCAAGTCACACTCCCACTCTAGTGCAACTCACTTGTATACTTAAACAATTTGTTAACAACTTAACACTTAGTCGTTTAAGCATACATCCATGAACATGTGAAAGAAAGATAACACTTGTGAAATAGATAAGAGACACAAAAATATAGTGTGGGCAACACAAGATGTGTCTAACACCCGACTAAGTCTTATTATTGCAAACAATTACAATATGAGTACTACCGACTCAGTTTACAACTTGGGAAGTATCGCACGACTTGCCTCACCTCACCAAGACACTCGTACACAGTCGTCAGACCAAGACTAATTTGTTGCAACAACTTTCACAAATCCACCACATACTCATTGTCTCTTCTCTATTGCAATACTTCACATAGAACTATATTTATGTCTCATAGCATGCCTTGTTAGAAAAATAGGTGTGCTTGTTTCACCATAGACAATATAGAAATATTGTCACCCAACCATAGGCCGAAGCCACCCCTGAGCACCTTAACCTTGATAGAGAGAATAATTCTGGAAGTAAGCCCTAGACCCAATAGACAACCAAGGTAGTGTACCACTCTCTGGAGCTAGCGTACCAAGAAGAAATTCCAAACCATAACCAAGAGAAAGTCCAAGCCTAAAACCAAAAATACAAGTTGCAATAGCTGCAGTTGCAACTACTCTCCAAACTTGCACACTTACTAAATTTCTGCAGTTGTGAGCTGTGTGTGTCCAAATGAGCTTTGGCATCCTGTATTTATATTGCTCTTCCTTAGCTGTCTAGGTCGACTTCTCTTTCTGGAGGCTAAAAACTCAATATTAATTATTTTCTTTAGTCGATTTGTCTTCTAGCGTTATGTCCAATGCTTTAGGGTTTCTTCTTGCTTCCTAGAATATTCTAATCTTGTCAGGGTTACACGTGGAGGTTTAATATCTCTTGCAACTACCATAATATCAACACTCCCTCCTAGCTAGGGAGGTATTAAAGGTAATGGTCTTGAGCAGAAACATACCATTCAATTGATAGCATCATCATAGCCACGTAGGTTATCTCATGATCAAATCATGAGAACCATCATCACTATCAATATCATCTGATAGCATCAATTGCATCATCTCTTGAATCCATACTCTAGTTGAGTAATTAGGCATGATGCTGAATAAGTCACTCACTCCACAGAGTGATACAAGAATCATTCTTCTCATCTGGACATATGTCCTAGAAGAATAATTGTTCCAATCATATGTTGGAAGCCTCGTCATGGGCTACAAGGAATATTCTTCTAATATGGACATATGTCTTAGAAGAATGATTGTCTTGGACCATTTTCCATAGGAAGAATGTCTGTCCACCAATAATCAGTCCTTCCTGGACCATTCTTCGTCTAGAGAATGTCTTTCCACCAGCACACTGAATATCCATCTAGCTGGAAATCATCTCCAACACTAGTGATAGTCTCCATGGAAATCAGAACAATTTCATCCAATAGAACACAATTGTGTCTATTCATAGTGTTAGCGCTGGAAGTCACCCCTGGATTGCTTTGCAGGAGCAGAGACCAATGCCCATCAGTTTTTATGTCACGGTTTAATAGAGGGGTGATCAAATGGGGAGAGACTCGAACAGGTATTGCTTCACATTAGGAACTGTGTCTGATAGGAGAGGAACAAAGGAGGTCTTGACCCAACTTCAGTCAGTGAGTTGATTTAAAAATAAGCAGGTGGAAGACTTAGGAGGAGAATGAACAAACTACCTCAGGCAGCAGGCCTTTCGGTAGTACGTAGAGGAAAAAATCTGAATACAAGATCCGCTCGGTTCAGGGCTTCAAGAAACTGAAGGTAAGACTTGACTGGATCCTCCAATTCCAAGTCGTTCAGTGCTGAGAAATTTACAGGGACTGTCTAAAGCAACATAACCATTACAGTGATCCAACATACATCATCCTATAATAGTCAAAGCTCGACTGGATCCTCCAATTCCGAGCTGCTTTAATACAGTATAGACAAAGGAATGAAAGAAACTGACATTCATCGGGCAAGAAGTCTCAAGAGTCCAGAAATACCAGAAAAAGGTTCTTCATTAAAGTTTTACCACTGGGATCTCTACTCAACCATCGATCCTTTACAAAATACAAAAACTCAATACATATACCTGGGCAAACTTGCTCAACAGAAGCGTTCTCGCCCCCCAAGGTGTAACGTCTCTTCAATCGATCTTCGGGCGGAAGTCCTTCGTCAGACGTCTCCATAACTTCGCGTGGACTTTGTAGGGGAGGTAGATGAAACATTAAAGGCCAAAATGTCATGTGCAGACTTCTCTGCCTAATCGAGGACTTTGGCATGGCTTTTCTGGAAAAACCAGTACACAACACCCGTTCGAGAAGACCGCTTGCCAGACCCTCCATAACTCAAACTTATTGAACGAAAGGAGGTTTCAACCACCCGATCACATCTTCATTTACTTCAAGCAGAAACCAGGAGAGAAATCGCTTCTGGCGGCACCTGGAAATCGTGACAATACTCTCGGCAACTGGACACGATGCCTTTAGGCCCTCTTCTGCTTAGCCCTTTAATTTCTTGAGTGACCGTGGACCGTGACCCTGCCTTTATTCCCATGGAGGTTTTCGGCGTTCGCGAATAGGGAGGACTGATTCTTGCTTCTTAAAATCACAATGAGTGAAACGCCGAGACGGCTTAATCTAGCGCCACCCGTCCTTCTAGATCCGACGGTTCTGAACTCTTCCCATGCTGCTGTGGGCCCAGGCCCTGAATGCTCTCGGCACCTCGCGCATCGCGAAGTAACGAAGCTGCTCTTTGTACCTTGAAGTCGCGATGGGCGAAACGCCGAGGCGGCTTAATCTCACGCCAGATGTCTATTGTAGATGGACGGCTGAGATCTTCACGGCAATATTGTGGGTCCGGGTCCTAGACGCCTTTGGCACTTCGTGTCTCGCGGCAAGGAGGAGGCTGCCTCTTATGGTTCAAAGCTACGATAGGCGAAACAACAACATGGCTTGGTCGCGTGCCACGCGTCCCTCTGGATGGACAGCTGAGATCACCTTCGCGATACTGTGGGCCCATCATTAAAAGCTCTTTTCACTTAGCGATTCGCGAGTTCACGGGTCGAAGACCCTCGACGCCCCCTTTTTAAACTCTCGCTCTCCGAGATGGCGATACGAACCGGGCTTCTTTCTCAATCAGCGCTTTTACATGTAACCGTCGGCTGGGGCCCAGGTACTAACGCCTCTCGCAACTCGCGACTTCGCGAGTTGGAGTATTGAACTTTGGCATCCTCCCTTCGCGAAGTCCCGAGACGCGATGGTCAGCGAAGGTTGACCCCCTCCGGGCACTTTTCGCAACTCGCTATCTCGCGCAACCCAAAGACGTGATCCGCCCTTCGAACTCACGAATTCCGAGTTCAAGAAATGACTATTGCTCTTATACTGATCGCAATTGACGCCCCTTTAAAACATTTTTGCGCCATACTTGGCGCGACTCGATAAATCTGTGATTTCCCATCAACCGCTGCTCTGCTCTGTTGCTGAATCCTTTTCACTGAGGAATGAAATGCCCGCTTGCTTGATTTTAAGTCTGAAAAGGACTTCTTCTGTGTGCTGCGCTTGGGTGCTTCTCGTGTAACCTGCAGATCTGAATGCTCTTGTACCCCGAACAAGAAATGTTACTAACACATAGTAGTATACAACTATTATCCAATGGTACACAACCACACCAAGTAGCACACGACTACTAACCAGTGACACATAGTCACAACCAGTGGAACACATCCACCACAGTAGCATACAACTACTATCCAGAGACATACAATCTCCACAACAATTATATCATATGATATTAACCTGCATAAAACAATATCATGATATAAATTGAGTCAACTGGGCCATTCTTCCACTCACATATGTGATATCTCGAAGAGCATATTCCCTCAGAAAGTAAAGCATCATCTATGGGCTATCTGGACTATTCTTCTTAAGCATAGAATAATAATTGTCCTTGATTTATGAGCCTGGACCATTCACTTAACTGGGCCATTCCTCGTGCACTAATTATAGTGCAACCTGGAGAGAATGAGTCTTCCCTAGGGAATGCATGTCCCTGATTATTGAACCTAGACCATTCACCTAACTGGACCATTCCTCCGGCACTAATCATAGTGCAACCTAGAGAGAATGAGTCTACCTTAGGGAATGACTGTTCGGACCATTTCCTAAGGAAATGATTGTCCTGCACCAACCTCCAAAACGGACCATTCTTCGAAACTGCTCACAACTGTGAACTTTGAAAGAATGATTTCCTAATGAGGTGGACCATTCTTCTTGACCACTTCTCAGAGTGTCTGACAAGAAGAATGATTGTCCTAGACCATTCTCCCACACTATCCATAAGGGGAATCGTTGTCTATGGTACATCAACAACCTATCAAACCATTTTCATTACGAAAATGATTGTCCAATCTGGACCATTTTCCAAACTGGAAAATGCTTGTCCGTTAGAAATATCAAACCACTTTCCCAATTGGAAAGGAACTGCCCATCCTGGACCATTTTTCGAAGTGGAAAATGATTTTCCATGAATCAATAACATATCAGTGCTCCCTCCCAACCTGGGTGTAATCACTTCCTTTTCCAATAAGGAATTCGTCTCCACGATCCCTAGCTTGCCTCTTAAGTACACAGACTTTTCATCCTTGAAAAAAGGCTTTATCAAAATATCTTTTATTTTCTCTTCGATGGAGATATACTGGAGAAACACTTCTTTCTTCTAGACTTTATCATGGAGAATATAATGCTTGATCTTAATGTACTTCGGTCTTGTCATGGAACATTGGTTTTCTCTGGAGGCTTCACATAGCTCTGATCATTACAATATATTATGGTTGAATTCAACACTTCTATTTACTGCTAGCTCATCACATCGTGGCAAGTCTCAAACTGAAACATATCCAAGTAGCACTTCTTTTTTCATCATGAGAGTTTGCCATGGATTAGCAATCCATCATCCCAGACTTCTGAGTAACCATTTTGATACACTATTTCTATCATAGAAGGTTTTTACCACGCTTTTGTTGTATATGAGATACCCTGCATCAAGTTGCTTGAATCCATACAAGGTCTTCTTTTGTTTTCATACATGGGTCTCTTTCTGATATAAGCTTCTTTCTCAGTTTTCTTTATTAGGAAGAACAATCTTTTACATGTAAAATTCAATCCATGGATACTGCAAGAGGTATATCTGGTTTACTAGAACAAGCTATCATCATAGTCTTCTCCCTCCTTCTAGAAGAACCTCTAGTTCTAAATCTTGCAATGCTTCCATTCATAAGTCTTTTTCACATTTTCTTACATACATTGTTCTTCATCACAACTTCCATTTCTTCTAGTTGATTTCTTCTAGTGGGTTCAAACCAGGCTAGTAGTCTTATGATTTTCGGTATAATAACTGATTGTTCTGGATTTTCTTTCTTTCTTGGAATCTTCATGTTCTTCCTCATGTTCCTCTTTTATCTTTTGGGTTCATGGATTCTTCTATTGATTCCATGCCCTTCCTTCCTGAATATTCCAACTTCTTCCTTTCATCATAGGAACATGGGTGTAGATGAACAACCAAGGATACTTAAGACTTCTTTTCGAAGAAGACTTCTTCTAGAGTCAAACTGAACATGTGCTACTTATCATGGTTTCTACTTTCAAAGGGAACTGATCCAGGTGGATATCGGTGGCCACCCACCTTTTCCAACTCGCTCAAAACAGTTTTCTGGCAATTTTGGTAATTTACTATTTTTAGCAAGTTTTAACTTCTAGGGCACTAAACAATGTTTTTTGGGAAAATAGGTTTTCAATATGGAATTTCCTTCCATATTGCACCTAAAATGAATCTCCTTGACGATACCTTTCCAACGGGCTATCATATTCCTAAAACGGATATCATATGCAAAAGTTACGACCCCGGGAAGTTGATGTATTGACTTACCCAAATGGGGCCCACATGACTTTTGGCGCTTCATCTCCTAGGGTTAGGTTTTTGGATGTATACGGTTTTTGGCATTCTTGTTTATTGTAAAAAGGCTTTCAGAGCCTCATTGTAATCATCTTCTTGTGAATGCGAGTAGCCGTCACATCTCTTCTCAGAGATAAGCTGCCACCATTCTAGCGAGTCTTTCACTCTGTATTTTTACAATCTTTGTACATTTATTTCATTAATAGAAATTGTGTATTATTGTATCTCTGTATTTATGGTTGCATCTCTGATACATTTCTATTATGTTATTGGATATCCGCGATATCTCTGTGCATTTCTTTATGATATCTCTGCTCTCATTTCGTGCCAAACATAAATCTGGATCAGGAACATGGATAGATATTCAATGGATCATATCATTTAGGATTATCTCCCTCCTAATTCTTGCTTCATGCATGAATTCATGATCTTATTTTGGAAATATGTAATCATCTCCCTCTGTCTAAGAGAGTCCACGCTTATGTCTGCATCCTTATTGCCTTTTGCAAGGTGTCACAAGTCTTTTTCTAATTTCCTCTTGATTGTTGACTTCTTTCTGTTTTGACTTCTTCTTGGTTTCTTTAGGTTTGATTTTGATTTCGGCTTATCTGACAGTTGTTACTTATATAATAACTTCCACAGGAATTGCTACCGAAGATTGTCAACGTACTTCATCTTTTCATGTGTATTTCTTCACTTGAACATCTTATCTTCTAAGAAATAGATATACATGATATGTATAGGAACTATGTAAACATGGTATTTAGATGAACTTCGAAGAATATTGTTACCTTGACTTAGAAGAAGAAGTTTGTTTTATACTACTTGGCCTTCTTTGAGGGTTCCCTTTCTTCGACAACTGATGCTTCGTCTGTTTCCTTCCTTTTCTTTAACTCAGGACAGTGGTTCATGTCATGACCATATTTTTGACAGTTGAAGCATTGTATTTTTGACAGATCTTTTTCTTGATTTGGTTTCTTCCTCAAGCCAAACTTCTTATTTCTTAAATTCTTGAACTTTTTTGTGAAGGCTTGATCTTCATATTTATTTTGGGATTTTTCTTTTGCGTTAATCCTTGATTCTTCTTGTGCACAGAAAGTCCAAGTTCTTCAAATGTGGGATACTCCTTTCTTATGTTCATGCTTGCGGAAAATTCATCCCATGTCTTGGGAAGGCCATTGAGTACTATATTTACCAATTCCTTTTCTAAAATGATTTCTTCAATATCTTGTAGTTGATCTCTTAACTGAGAGATTCTTACAAAGTATGATGATATGTTGTCATCATCATTCATTTTCATTTCACATAACTCATCTTCAGACTCATTACTTGTCCAGTGTTTCTGACTGAGAAGAGATTAGTTAGGGAATCATACATCTTCTTAGATGAGTCAAGATGAGAGATTTAGGGTATCAAGTGTTCTTTTACAAAGTCCACTATTATACTCATAGCGTTGATGTCATTGTCCTTGAACTTCTCCATAACTGCAATCTTCTTAGGTTCCTTCTCTTTTCCTTTTTCAAATTGTGGTTCCACGATCTTTCCTTTCACGATATCCAATACTTTATTCTTGGCAAGGATGAGGTCAATCCTTGTCTTCCATGCTCTGAAGTTATAAGCCCCTTCTAACTTGTTTTCTGAATTCATAGAGTAAGTCATGATTTCTTTGACTTGGTCAACCTTTGACTTTAACCAAAAACTAAAACTTGATGTCTTGACTTGCTAAGAGTATCAGGAGGTGCGCTAGGCTAGGGCGCACTAGGATATCTAGGAATTAGGTCAAGCTATTCACTTTAGGTGCCTTAACAAGAGGGTTAGGGTTTTGTTGTTGCAACAAAATTTTGACTACAACTACAACTGTAAATAACCAAATCCTCCCAATCTATCTTCTAGCAGTTAGACTATATGAAGATAGTGTGGGTCCATAACCTGTTAGAAAAATAGGTGTGCTTGTTTCACCATAGACAATATAGCAATATTGTCACCCAACCATATTCCAAAGCCACCACTGAGCACCTTAACCTTGACAGAGAGAATAATTTTGGAAGCAAACCCTAGATCCAATAGCCAACCAAGGTAGCATACCACTCTCTAGAGATAGCAGACCAAGCAGAAAGTCCAAACCATAACCAAGAGAATGTCCAAGCCTAAAACCGAAAATACAAGATGCAGTGGTTGTAGCTGCAACTACTCTCCAAATTTGCACACTTACTAAATTTCTACAGTTGCGAGTTGTGTGTGTCCAAATGAGCTCTGGGTCGAATTCTCTTTTTGGAGGCTAAAAACTCAATATTGATTATTTTCTTTAGCCGACTTGTCTTCTAGGGTTATGTCCAATGCTTTACAGTTTCTTCTTGCTTCTTGGAATATTCTAGTCTTGTCAGGGTTACACATGGAGGTTTAATACCTCCCGCGGCTACCATAATATCAACATGCCTCACCCAGACCTGTGACAAGACTTCCCCAAACTCTAAATTTTCCCTGCTTGCTGCTAGAATCAATCCAATGAAGGTCTCCCTAACTCTATCGACAGAATCACCTCAAGGCAACACAAGTCCTCCCATATGGAGCGACTTGGCTCCTTGAGGGGGCGCGCCCCTCCTTGTCTAAATCTACCTCGTAACCTCAGTGTTGATCATCCTCTCTTCCACTCTTTCCTTCTTGGTTGTGCACTTTGTGTTCTTATATGGACTCCAAACGTCACCTTTGTGGACCATCATGTCCTTTGGGGTATCACGCCCCTTCGCGGACTAATGCACCAAAATGAAATGAAACACCCCTTCGCAGACTGATGTGCCCATGAACCCGTGCGCTCATCAACCTTCATGTCCCTTGGGACAGACGCACCCCGACCTTGGGCATGCTACTTATGTCAATGCGGCCCAACTTCTTCGATGCACCCCATGCTTCGCCTCATGCTTGGGAAATCCCCTTGGCGTGTTCGCACACCCAAGACACCCACTTGCCCAACTAGTGCAACTCTTGGGTATCGGAGCAAACCCAAATTCTGTTCCCTTGAGGAATTGGGCGAGGTTTCCCATACCCTTCTAGTCGAGGACCTTACAAATATCAACAATAAGCTAAATAGATCACGTCAATTACATTAACAATAATCTTTCCTATTAAAATTCAATTTGAATTACAATAAAATTAAATTATAATGATTTTTTAAATGTTTATGTTATGCAATTATCAATCGGGTTTAGCTCAGGTGGTTGGGTAGAATTATTTTTATCCTCCCCACTCAGGTTCAATTCCTTCAAGTGACATGTTGAGCTCATATTGAAAATGGCTTTGAGTCCTACCATATTTTGAACCAATTTTGTAAGAATGGTAACAATATGAGTGGATGCTTTGGTTAACAATATGAGTGGATGCTTTGGTGTGTGTAAAGGTGAATTGAATGCATATATACCCATTTAAACATAAATTTTGATATGACACACATTTATTGGTAACAAGTAAGCTAATACAAACAACAAGTGAAATTAGAAAAAAAGCTACTTATACCTACCTTTAAAATTGCTTGATATAATAGTTGCATGTAGTCCAAAACCAAAAGTTGAAGTAATCATGAAACAATTAAAAGTTTAATAATGTGTTACTTATGCATAACATAAAAGTAGAAGAAAAGTGATAGCTGCTACTCCATGCCTTACAAAATCATTGTTTGTATCAATGTGGCCACTCCATAGCTAATTATTTGGACATTCATGCTCCTTAGAATCCATTTTTCCATATGATAGTTCCAATAATAACTACAATCAAATTGGAGGTCTGGTATTTGTAAGAATGAATTACCTCTTATTTGTCACAAATAAATATGATAGTTATATCCTTATCACAAGTAGCAATTCTCATTACAATGAACTATAAGACATAGACCATATTAAACCAATGAACCATATTAAACCAGTGTTATTATATATACTCTTGAACATATCAAAACATATTTTTGTTGAACATATCAAAACATATTTTTGTGATGGGTTTGATTAAATGTTAATCTCTTTGATTTAAACCTTTAAATATTTGTCAATAGCTTATATTTTAACATTAACCTTTCAATTATTATAAATTGAGTATAACTATGTTTTATATATATAAAAAAAATTCTCTAGAGATGATTAAATTTTCATTTCTTTAAATTTTAAATTATTTTTATTATTATTTAAATTATTAATTCAAAGTGTAACAAAAGTTTAAAAAATATTATTTTTCACAATTTGAATTTAACAAAAGGGAATATGAATAAAGGGAAAATCATGTCAAAAAGAATATAAATAAAGGGAAAATCATGTTAAAAAAAAAGATAAGAATAAAGAGAAAATCAAAACATAAGGATATTAAGTTAATTTTCAGTCTAAATATTTTAAGAAATTATTATTTTTTGGTAATTTTTTTTTGAACATTTGCTCGAAATTTTGTAAGAAATTATTTTATCTTCATATTTGAGTGATTATATTTTTACATTTAGAAATGGATTATAAATAAAAAAATAATAATTTCATATAACGGGATTTAAACAACGCATTCACATAAATTAAACAACACACTAAGTTAAGTTAAATTGAAAACTAAGTACTCAAACAAAAGGAAAAATCAAATTAATTGTTGGAGGATTTCCACGGGGGCTTTCGAGACACTAGCAAACATTGAATCAATTGGCATCACCCATGTATTTGGGGGCTTCTTATTCCTTACACCATTGTCTTGGTGAGTATTTTCATTCAATTTTCTTGAATCATAATTTGGAAGCAAAAATTTTAAGTTGTAGTATTTTGTAAAATAAATCTAAATAAATACATCTTAATTATAAGTTATTTTTCTGGGAATACATGTAGCTTTCTAACTTTTTAAAGAAAAAAATTATACAAATTTCAATAGATTTAGCTATAATATAGTTGATTAGTTGAGTCACACATGGTCATCAATTGGATTTGGCTTGGATGGTTGTGAGGAATGTTTGTTATCCTCCCTACCCTGATTCAATTCTCAGAAATGACATGTTTAGCTCATAATGAGTATGTTGTAATGGCTTATTCGCAATATATTCCACAAACACCAATGTTAAAATCTCCAAGATGTGAAGGAATAAGTCTTAAAACTTAAGATTCAACATTTTAAATTTTTTTATGGAATTTGTGAAATAGATTTTGGTGAAATCTTCATTTTTGTTGTTGTTTAAATTGCATTTTTTAATGCATAAATGAATTCAACACTTTTAGAAACTATTATTATATCATTCTAATTGTACACACTAAAACATAAAATTCCAATAATTTTTCACTGGATTTGAGATAAAATTATTCTCAAAATATACCTTAGAAATTATATATTTTTCGGTTTGATTGGGAAAATTTACTTCTGATTGTGATCAGATGGCTTCCAGTATATAAGAAGTCTATTAGCACATAGAATTGTAGTCCAATAGTCTCTTTGAAGTGCGCCATTGATTTTGAATTTGGCGCTCCGAACTGGTTGAAGTGGAGAATTGGAGGTTTGACTACTTGTAGACATTCTCGAGCAATTTCAAAGATACTAGCATCAAACTCAGGACCATGAGGTACTCCATGATGGTTTTCATCATGTTTGAAGATCAAGAAAGTGGTTTTGGATGTTTTTTCCTTTTGGAGCTGCGAACTGGCAGACATGGGCACTGCGAACTCATTTCCTATAGCAGTTTCTTCTAAACATTTGATCATAAATCCAAAACGATGATGTGGGTTTTTCTGAAACTTTTTGTGGAGGGGGATGATAATGGCATTGACTTGCTGACCAAATTTCAGCCTAACCCAATTTGTAATTCGAGATATATAATTAAAACAGTTGCAAACTCTTTGTTTTGCATAGTTGTTGGATATTCGTCTTGTTTGAAGGTTGTCACCTGTCAAGGAAGGTTTGAATGGTCTCCCAGGATTTAGTTGGACATGAGGGACATGTGTTCCATCTCCAAATCAATCAAGATGACATGTTTCAAAAGACATTTATCATTATAGACAAAATCCCCCAAAAATAGGAATTTGTTAGGCTTTTGTTGGAATTTTTTGTAACAAGACTCTTAAGTGAAGGAGGATCCTATTTAACTCCTTGGTTTCGACCTCCTTAGGGTAGATAGAGATTATTCACTACAAATGAAAGAGTTTTTTATGAGAAAAGGGGTTGGATTCATGATTCAAGAGAGAGGGGTTTTTGCAAGAAAAAAATATGTGTGTATGATTGTAAGCATGAGGGCATGTTATTGTTAATACATTTTTGCCATTGAAGATTCATGAGAGTTGTCTTATCAGCATGTTTTATTTCTCTTTATTTCTCCTTCATCTCACTTGAATAAAATTGCAGACTATGAAGATCAGGGTTGCCTGTGATTAGGAGATTCATGAGCTACAAAGGATTTGCATTGATTGCACCCTGTTAATTATTGTTTTGTTCAAGTTTTCTTCAATCCATTCTATAGAGAGGATCTTTGTTTCGTGAACATTATGGTTTATGTCTTTTCCTCTCCATTCTTCTACCTGATAGTATAAATGTGCACGGTGTTATGACTCCATGCCCAATGCAATGCCTCTCCAAACAGTTTGTTGCCCTTTTCTTCTATATTTATTACTGATCCACCAATCATAAACTTGATTTTATTATTTACATTATGATGGGTACTGGGCGTTCACCTATGATAGTCCCATGTCCTATGAGAACCAAAATATTCAGCAGAACGATATGATTGAGCAAGAAAACTGCACATTTTCAAGTCCATCATTGTCAATTCACTGGTCAGTAACAAGATAGGATTCCATATCCACACCAAGAACTTTATCGGAATGCCATTCAAATTAAACGAAGCTCCTTTGGCATAGGCTTAGCCGCAAATGGGTTCAATTCCCATGGCAAGCCCAGATAAAACCGAGTAACCAGTTATGTTGGAAATCCTATACACAAGGATCCTCCTGCAAGATCCATCTCCCTTAGCCTTTCCATGAACATCATCGATGTCATTGCTCTTGCATATGACAGCAAATCCGCCACCACCATTAGCCCTACGATCCCTCCTATATGCCTCACCTCCTTTATCCTCGGTTAACAAAATATTATTCCAACATATCAGAAAATCACTCCAAGAGAATTCAAATTAACAAATCATGAACACTGATAAAATCGTTACTTGTCTCACCAGCGGTCAACCAACGTGAGATCGTCCTCAAAATCAAGCCTCTCAATGTTCTGTTTGACTCTGGGCAGATAAGCAGGAATCATTGTGGTACCAATAACATCCCCGTTCAAGAATGCGGTTGCTCCATGCTCTTCCCACACTGCAACAGTCTACAGATAATGATTGATCACGATAATACCTCCTCTTCCTCCAATTCTGATCGATGGATTCGGTGACTGCTTGGCTATCTTCTGCTTAAATTTTCAAGTGCAGTCTGACAAAATTTTCAAACCGCATCCAGTTTCTCGCAAAGCCGGGCCTGCATTGTGCTGTTTCATACACTAACTTCAATTTGCTTTCAACGCTTGCTAGGTATTGAAGAATAAAATCGGATAATGGTGTGGGGAATCGATCTCGTCCAGATTTTTTTATGGATAACTAAACCAGATATTCAACATGCTGGTTAACACAAAACAAATGCGTTGGCTAAACGTTTTAAATTCAACATGCCGGTTAACACAAAATAAATGTGTTGGTTAAACGTTCTATTTTTTAGGTTGCTAGACAAAATCATTATTTTTTATTGTTTAAATTATATTTTTGAATTAAAATGAATTTAGTTTGTTGAAAAACTTCAAAAACACTCAGATTATATAAACTTAGCCACTCAAATCTACAAATCTAACCATTCAAATTTCAGACAAAATCAAACCAAAAAAAATACCTAAAAACAATCAAAATATAAAACGCTCAAAACAATTATAGAACAGTATCCGATGGTAAAGCAGGACAGCAAAATTCAAATTCAAATGGACGCAGGGAGACAGCAAAGTTGCATTCATGATAGCTGCATGTGCTGGTACATGCATCCACCAATCTCTAATAAATTAAGGACGCTCAAAACTAGGTGGCACAGACTCCAAAGGATAACGGAAATGTGAAGCCTGTTGGAATCGCCGGACTATCGATGGCAGGAGTCAGGTGAAGAGAAGTAGTCAGAAAGAGGGTTGGCCCTTTAGACTACGCCAGAAGAAATTTTCTAAGTCCCTTGCGTCATTGGGAAAGTCCATGATTGCAAGTCCGTGATCAGATTAAAACAGAATCAGTTTACTCTTGTTTTCCTTAGTCTGATTCAAAGTGTCTTAACCCAAACCCAATTTGCAGCAGTTAATGTCATCGAAATTATTACAAGGGATTACATAGCTAGATTTTTTTGGGTGTTTCTTCCTGATTAAAAGTATTGAATTTGGATTTTTTAACAAAAAAAAA
>ML796734.1:53480-66470 GCA_009831015.1 Picea engelmannii
TATATATATATATATATATATATATATATATATATATTTCATAAATTTAGAATTCAAAATAACAATTATTGTCTCATATTTGATTTTTCAAAATTGATGGAAAAAAAGGGGCAAAGTTAACTAGTAATGAACTAATGTTTTGTATATTCTCTTTTTTACAATGCATTAAATTAAGCATCAAACTTTTAAATACTTTTTTGCTATGTATTAATTTAAATGTTTCATTTTATGTTCACTGTGTACTGTCGAAAATATGATTCTACTGTCAAAAAGTGACAAAGTTAACTAGTAATGAACTAATGTTTTGTATATTTTCATTTTTACAATGCATTTTAATTAAACATCAAACTCTTAAATACTTATGCTTAGTGCTTTGGAGGAGCTTTCTTATTTTGTATTGATTATGATGACCATTGTTTGGAGGACCTGTCTCATTCCTCTTTTAGAAAGTTTGGTAGACTTTTTTCTCATTGGAACCGACATTATTTGTTGGGGTTTGTATGAAAAATTGTATTATTAATATAATTAGTGTGAATTTTCTGCGGGAAAAAAAATAAAAAATAAAAATAAAAATAAAAATAAAAATTAAATGTTTCATTTTATGTTCACTGTGTGCTGTCAAAAATATGATTCTATTGTCAAAAAGTGGCAAAGTTAACTAGTAATGAACTAATTTTTTGTGTATTCTCCTTTTTACAATGCATTTTAAATTAAACATCAAAGTCTTAAATATTTTTCTACTATGTATTAATTTAAATGTTTCATTTTATGTTCACTGTGTACTATCAAAAAAATGATTATATTGTCAACAAGTGGCAAAGTTAACTAGTAATGAACTAATGTTGTGTATATATTCTCCTTTTTACAATGCATTAAATTAAGCATCAAACTCTTAAATACTTTTCTTAATTTAAATGTTTCATTTTATGTTCACTATGGACTGTTAAAAATATGATTCTATTGACATATCATCAAATAATTTTGGCAGAATAATTTTAGCAGATTCTAGTTACTAATGAAAAAAAAAATCTATTTTTTTAGCAGATTGGTAGATTTTAGCAGATTCTATTTTAATTTTTTCTAGTTATTAATGATTATGTTGGTTACATAGATGCACTTAACCAATAAAAAAAATTAAAGGAAAAACTATTTAGGAAAGAAATGCACATGAGATCTGCTAAATAAATTGGTTTAGATAGATGCACTTAACTAATAAAAAAAATAAAGGAAAAATAAAATGAAAAATAGGCATATGATCTATCATAGATGCAAACTCATTGAATGTGTTGTTGTTTAAATATATTTAAGAATATGCAAACTCAATAGATGGACAAGAAAAAAGTGAACTGTCAAACATACAAGATTGTATCATTGCATATCTATTTAAGAATATATGATAGTAGACAAGATGTTAAACCATGCAAAATTTATTTGAAAATATATTATGGTAGTAGAAAACACTTTAAACCATGCAAAACTTATGCTGGTATGAACTGCACTAAAAGGGAAAAAAAATCATGATCTACTAATTTACTTTCAAAAAACTTGTGTTTGATTTTGGAAGAAGGTAACCAATGTGGAATTCAAGGGAGGAGGTATGCATTCAAGCATTGTGTTTTAGACATATCAATGAACAACACATACCCCTTGTACAACTCAGATAACATGTATGAAAGAGAATTACATTAAGAAAACAATTTGCAGGCTATGGTTTAGTATTATTCACATAAACCCACATTTTTGTAAGGGTCTTCACTTGACTTTAGGCAAGATTGTATTAATTTCCTTAAATTTGTTATAGAAGAGATCTATTAATTACAATTTAATTCACTTGACTTTAAACAAGGTTGTACATTAATTTCTTTAACATTGTTAGAGAAGATATTTATTAATTACAATTTAATTCTAATGATTAACACTTCTAAAAAAGTTTACATCAAAATCAATTTAATTATTAAAATGGATATTCTAAATAATTTCAAATTTTAAATGTATTTATCAACTTAATAATTATAATTGAGATATTAATATATATATATATATATATGATATTATTAGTAAAGTGTTATTATAACGAGTGGAAGAGATGTTTAAATTATTTTTAGTTGTTAGTTCATATTAATTTAAAAAATGAAAAAAAAAAAATTACGACTTAAAGAAGTCAATGCTCTCAAATCAAAGGATAAAAGAGATGTTCAACTCTTCTTTTACCGGTGCAATAGTAATAAAAATAAAATTATCAAGATAGAAGAGATATCCAAATTAATTATAGGTAATGTTTATACAATAAAATCTTGAGATTTGGTTTGTGTGTTAACGATAAAATAAAATGCTCAAAATGATATGATAATAAAATAAAACCTTAAAATGGAAGAGATGATCAACTATTCTTTAATTTTATCATGTAGTCATTAAAAAAATGTTAAATCTATAAGAGATTGTTGGCCCTTGACCAAGTTTTTGGAATTCCTTGGTCAAGTTGACCTATTTTGAAACTTCAACAGCCTGTCAAAGGAGGAGCGCAAGACGAAGCAAAGTTCACGGGATCTTGGCCCCCTTTTTGGGTTTTTGGGAATATGTAACGGGAATGGGATGTCGACCCATGGGCTTACCCATGTTTAGGCCCATTTTGTATGTATATATAGATGTCTAGGCCATATAGAGAAAAAGTAGTGAAATCAGCATCTATGTGATGTAGGCTAAGTGCCAAGAGTTGGATCTGTGTGATCAAGGCTTTGTGCATTCAGTGTAAGACTTGCAGAGCTGAGTGCAAGTCCCTGTGAGAAACTGTAGAAGGCTTGTTGTTGTAACGCAAGGAAGAAGGATCTAGCGAGCTGCACAGATCTTCTGTCCCTTGTGAAGTAAGGGTTTTGAGGCTCTGTGCTTGTAATCGATTGAATGAAGACAATAACAAAGAAGAGTTAGTGGACGTAGCCCCAAGGTGGGGGTGAACCATGTAAACACTATGTTATGTTCTTTTTGCTTTGTCTTGATGTGTTCACATGTTACTTGCTAAGTGCTTTGATATGTTTAGATAGATCTATTCATGCTTTGTGCTTATTATATGTGAGAATGTTAGATCTAATCTAGATAGTCATGCTTAGTGCTTGATGTGCTCACTCTGATCCATTTGTATATGCTAAGTGCTTGAATACTGTAGATTAATGTGAATGTTGTGAAGCTTTGTTGTCTCAACGAAGTGAGTAGTGATTACATATTAAGGAACTGACGGTGCTAAGAGTTGTGTTCAGTATTATAATCACAGATATGTGTCCCAGCTAAGGTTGCAGACACCTGAGTCTTGCAACCACCCCTACCTCTACCTCGGGTGAGACTTCATCTGCTTTGAAGGTGTTTCCGAAAGGGCCGGTAGTTTGGTTTTTGTTGGTGCGCTATTGTAGCGTTGAACCCTGGGTTTGCCCTGTGCCAACAAATGGTTCCGTTGTCGAGACCTGAAATTGTGATTGCTGGGAACTGAGAAAGAAGAAGCTTTGTGAAAAGACTCATCCTGAAATTGTGAAAGTTTTGTGTGTAGATCTGTGCCCTAATGCACAGTATTCTACTTGATTTATAAAGCTCTGTGCTAAAGAAAGAAGCTCGATATGAAGAAAAGAAGATCAGATCTAAAGGAAAGAAGAAAGATCTGAATGCTTGGTGCTCTAAGAAAGGTAAAAGTAAGTTTTTTTATTAAAAGATGTAATATCTGCAAGCTCTGTGCTCTGATAAAGGTAAGAATAGTTAAAAATTTTAGATTTGGAAGCTTTGTGCTCTGTAGAAGTAAGATAAGTGGAATTTTTTTATTTCTAGAGTATGGAACTAGGTATGTTTAATAGAGTCCGTCCTAGTTTGAAAGCTAGGGTATTAATAGATGAAAGAAGGTTTGATATGAGTAGATCTGACAAGAATAGTGAAAGATATATTATACCTATGCATAGAAAGAATGTTTGGACTAACAAATGGATGCAGGATCCTAGAAATAATTTTTTGCAGGTAAGTTACCATGATCCTAGTGCGTAGTACAAGAGAGGCTGGGGATCATTTAAAATAAATAGAGGATTGACCCTCTGTTATAGTTGCATAATAACATGACACCTTGCTAAGGAAAGCCCTGGAAGAAGACCTAGTTGTCTTTGTTGTAAGGCTATGGACCATGAAGTGATGGATTTTCCTAGAATGATCGTTAAGCTTAAAAGAATGACTCTGAACTAGGAGAACCCTAAGGCATATCCTGAAACTAAGGCTATAAAAGAAACCCGGAAAGAATCAGAGAAAGTATTTCTGCAAATAAATGAAACCCTGAATGGTCACCGACATGTCAGGTTATCAGAGATCTTTAAAGAAAAAGAATGCATTGAAGCAAGAATACGAGACTTCGACATTGATTGTATTCTAGATGAAAAAACAAAGGTGATTATTATGACAAAAAGAACTTGGGAAGCTATAGGAAAGCCTGCTACGATCCTTTCATTAGGAGGAATAAGACTATTCAGAGGAAAGCTGGTAAACTTATGTGGGAAGCTCGCTCAGATACCTATGAACGTTAATGGAACTTCGACAGAGGAAGATTTTGAGATTATTAATTTTGTTGAAGACAATTCCCCATTTACCATGTTAATAGGAAAACCTTGGATTGACAGAGCTCAAGCCAGACGAAAGGAAGAAGAAAAATCCTTGGAGTAGAATAAACAAGACTTAAAATATTTCATGACTAGAAGGATCACACAATTAATTGAAGAATAGGAGAACAGATCGAAGTTATTTGACACTAAATACCCTTATGTCGAAGCTGTAGGAACATCAAAGGACTCTTAGAAGACTGAAGTACATGTCCGAGACAAAGAAAAAGTATTACCCCTGAATCCTAGGAAAGAATCTCAATAGCGCGCAGTAACTATGTTAAAAGAAGATAAGAATCAGAATGGATGAACCACGGAGATGAAGCTCACTGGAAAGAAGGCTAGGAAGCAAAGTAAGAAGAGAGCTAAGTTACAGAAGGTTTCAGGGGGAACTTCACAGAAAGAAAATTTTCAAAATTGGAGCTTCACCGGGATATCAGACCATCGACATAAGGCACTTCGCCACGACGAAGCAATATAGCCATTGGGACCAATATATTTGTTCGACTGCTGCCTCGAACATATTGAAAATAATTTATAGCTCGACACCAAACCCCTAGACCGTGCCATAACGGATCAAATAAGTGTTAATAGAGGCTCATAACTGTTGCAAGTGAACCGTTTCCAAGTTGCCTACTTATCCCATCGCACCATGCACGGAGAACACTTTTTCTAACTTAGAATTCGAAGCCCACAGACTAAGTGACTTGTCTACAGTGATCATTGCGCCCTTGCTGTTATTCTAGTGCAGTATTGTGACCCAGATAATTTTAATCCCGAGCGCATATTTCCGACGAGCTCACCGCAGTTGAAGAATCAGTAACAGAAGTTCTCCTTGAATTGATGATAGAGAGAGTCATGTCGAAAAGAGGAGTTTCTACAAGTATACAAGCATCGTCGACGAGAGGATTTTTTACCTCTCCGTCCACTGCTCGATCTGGTCCATCTCGACCATCCGATGAGAAGCGAACTAAACATAGGGATGATCTCGCAAATGCTAAGTTGATTCCAAGAATTCTCCCCGCCTACCTACCACCTTTGAGTGATGCAATCAATTGGGACAGTGTACCCAAAGAGTTTGAGTACGCTTTGTTCACTACATACCTCCCGAAGGGGATACGCGCATGGGATGTCAGCCCATGGGTTTACCCATGTTTAGGCCCATTTTGTATGTATATATAGATGTCTAGGCCATATAGAGAAAAAGTAGTGAAATCGGCATCTATGTGATGTAGGCATTGTGCCAAGAGTTGGATCTTTGTGATCAAGGCTTTGTGCATTCAGTGTAAGACTTGCAGAGCTGAGTGCAAGTCCCTGTGAGAGACTGTAGAAGGCTTGGTGCTGTAATGCAAGGAAGAAGGATCTAACGAGCTGTGCAGATCTTTTTTCCCTTGCGAAGTAAGAGTTTTGAGGCTCTGTGCTTGTAACCCATTGAATGAAGACAATAACGAAGAAGAGTTGGTGGACATAGCCCCAGGGTGGGGGTGAACCACGTAAACACTGTGTTATTTGCTTTGTGCTTTGTCTTGATGTGTTCACATGTTACTTTCTAAGTGATTTGATATTTTTAGATAGATCTATTCGTGCTTTGTGATTATTATATGTGAGAATGTTAGATCTAACCTAAATAGTCATACTTAGTGCTTGATGTGCTCACTCTGATCCATTTGTATATGCTAAGTGCTTGAATACTATATATTAATGTGAATGTTGCGAAGCTCTGTTGTCTTAGCGAAGTGAGTAGTGATTACATATTAAGGAACTGACGATGTTAAGAGTTGTGTTCAGTATTATAATCACATATATGTGTCCCAGCTAAGGTTGCAAACACCTGAGTCTTGCAACCACCCCTGCCTCTACCTCGGCTGAGACTTCATCTATTTCGCAAGTGTTGTCAAAAGGGCCAATAGTTAGGGTTTTATTGGTGCGTTGTTGTAGCGTTGAACCCTGGTTCTGCCCCTGTACCAACAGAGATATTCACCTAAAGGTTCATATAACCTTGAACCTAATGAAATATTATTAAAATAAAATGGAAAAAAATAATATTGAAAAAAGTAAGTGTCAATGGAAATGGTGTTTAACAATTTTTTAGTTTAAAATAAAATGCTCATACAAGAGGTATACAACTCAATTTTGATTGGTGTAATTCTCATAAAATAATTTTGATTGGTGTAATGGTTGAAAACCATATATAAAATATGGTTGAACCATATTTTATCTGTGTTTTTTAAGAATGATCTAGAGTTTTTTATACATAGTACCATTTTTATAAATATCCTATTTGGAAATATGTTTGAAGATAGTCAAAATAGGTCATCAACATTTGGAATGTACTTTCAATGAAAAATAAAAAAAATTGGATAGTACGTGTGCCACAAAAACACCGTGATGGTATTCCATCTTCAATTATTCGTTCATGATCGACTTTGGACATTTTCCATTTTCTAACTTTTTTTTTTATTATTGAATTTCTATTAACTTTATGCGCGCTTCACATACCAAATGACTATATTGACAACTTGTGACATCTGACTGGTAGTCTTGAAAGTGAACATGAGTATCGGTTTGGTGGGTTTCTTGAAAAAAATATCCTTTCAATACAATGGATCCTCTTTCATATATAAAACCATTATCATCAAAATCTTCTAATAGCATCATCTTTTGTTTCGTGCATCGCATCAAATAATATTTCACATTTTCAGTGTTGTCTACAGGTGAAACCATGAAAAAAACATCTTCTGCCAATAATTGGATATCTTGGAAAACAAATAATCCATGTTAGATTATCACACAAATACATCTACAAGTTATTTGAAAAAATTTAAACATAAAAATTACCTTTTCTAACAAGATCAAAAACTCTATCGCCATCAACTGACACTATAGTTTCATTTGATTCCATCTCCTCTGAGCTTGCAAGTGGAATTTTTCCTTTTATATTAAGTTTTGTATGTCTCCAAGCTTTAACATATCCGGCATTTTAGTTCTTGCAAATATCTATGGATTATATGTCCTCTATGCAAACTGAACAAAAACAAGAGTCATTTCTTCTATCAAATGCAAACCCATTTTGAAAATGTTTTGTTTTAATTGAATGTATTTTTCGTGTCCCGGGTATTGTACTGGTGTCATATGAGATTGATCTATTTACATCTTTGATTCCAACATACAAAAAAAACCTGCACAAGAAAAGAATTTGTTAACTTGAAATCTCTTAAGAAAATGATTGAAGATTGAATATAAATTTGAATACATTCAAATTTATATATATTGTGTACATACATGTAACATTTATATATAGACACACCAGTGCACATCCCTTAACGGATTATATTCATGGCTTAAAGCCATTTTTCACCATTCAACAACTTGTTCAGCGGATTCAAATCAATCGGCATGAGGGTTCAGCTGATACCTTCGAAGTGCTTGTTTTATACATGCCCCTGCACTGTCATGCTCTCCTTTTCCATGACCAGTCTCAAAAAAATTCCAACAATGTGTAATTTTTAATTTTTTATGAAGACGATGTAACTAATAGAATGATCATGAAGATTTGAACTGACCTGCACACCCATATGACCATATCCAATGTCAATCAAATTTGATTTCGCGTTCTTTCAATGAATCATAAAATTTATCAAAACAATGTTGTACATAATGTGTGTCCTGTGCTCGATCATCACTTATATAAAAGTGATATTCTTTAATAACATGTCGATTGTCATTGGTGCTTTCTATGTTATCAAGACTCTATTGAGCATGTCTATATAGAACATGGACAAATATCGTGACCTGATCAGAATGATAATATTCGCTCTGTATTTCTTTTTGTGCAGCAAATGTGTAATTCTCTGCAAAATCAACTACAAACAAAATTATCCATGGTGGAAACACTTCACGAGATTGTTTGAATTGTAGACCTTGCCATCGAGCTCTATGTGAATGCTTGGTGTATCTATAGATTTCTTCCTCAAACTTCTTCAAAAAATCTATCACACAGATTTGATATACCGTCAAATCAATCCTTTTGGAAATAACATTTGAAGAATGTGGAGCCGTGTTGCTCATATATTCATATCTCTTCCAATTGACTCTTATAGTAGAAAATGATTGATCATTCATATCAATATGATACTTTGAATGAAACAAACTTAGATTTCCACAACGATCACATTTCTTTCCACCAACACATTTTTTTTTGTAAAATAAATCATCTTCTCTTTCACATAGAATTTCAGATATAAAAACACGGAATTGAAAATCTCTCTGGGAGAACGATTATGACCAGATCTAGTCTTTGATGGTGAAAAAAGACCACACACTTTCAGGCTACGCATCATTCACCTGACGAATCCATGATTAAAGAACCTGATGGCAACTCCACTGGTTTGAAATGGACAAGATCTTATATCATAGGTTTGCTTTCTATGATTTTTCAAAAATAGTTGGTTTCCCTAACCCACTACCTAGTAGAGATGAATGGGAAATTAAATTTCCTAAATTTCAAGGAGAAGAGTGGGAAGTACCAGCTAAACAGTTTTTGAACTTTCATGTTTTTATTCATTGACTTCATATCGTGCATGAAGATGTTCAAATTAAGATTTTCAAGTATTCATTACAAGGGATTGCTCATGATTGGTGTTGATCTCTTCCTATTGCAAGCATCATCTCTTTGATAGGTTTTCATGTAGCTTTCATTTCGTTTTGTAAAGATTATTTTTCAGCTGAGTATTTTTATGAAAACTGTTGTGATGAGTTTTCTTTGCTTTATAAAGATTCTGCTTATCATAAATACCATATTTATGATGAAGTCATTATTGTGGAAGAAATCATTTGTCATGAAGAGCATGAGGTGTTGAATGATATTCATTATGATAGAAATAATATAGAAATGTCTGGCATTATATCAGACGTCTCTGTTGTTTTAAGCATTCATGAAGATCAACATGTATCTTCTGAATATCCCAATGTCGAAGAGCAAGTGTATTTTGCAGAAGATTTTTCTCCTGACTATGAAGCTGAGATAGATGAAAAGCTAGCAGCAAAAGCTAGGGAAGATTCCTCTATGTTTTTTCCTAGTTTTTCAGAGTTGAAGGCAGAGTTTGTTTGTTTCTCTTATAAAAGAGACATAGAGGATATCCCGATCCTCGAAATAGATGTTCTTGGAATCCCTACTTATGACGAAGAAGTGATTTTAGATACTGGCTAAGAACAAACAACTTGCGATGGATATCCTAGTGAAGATGACAAAGAACAAAGCCCTCCCATGGTTCCTGTTTATTATGATTATGAATCTGATCCTTGGGAAAGCCATGAAGGAGAAAAGGAGGAGCCAAATGAGAAGATATCACCTAGTACCATCTAACCCGTGTATGACGGCTTTGAATCAGATTCTAAGCAAGATATGAAGGATTTCCAAGAGCATGCAACATAACCTTTTCCTTTATACATTGAAGGAAAACATTATGTGGAAATCATTCATCCTGGGTCTGCAGAAGACCAAGAGCAAAGCTTTCTCATGGGTCATGTTTATGATGATTATGACTCTGACCCTTGGGAGAGCCATGAAAAAGAAGAGGGAGAGTCAAATGAGCAGTTTATATCCTGCCCTGAGCCTGTGAGTGAGCAACCATCACCTGGGATCAATCAGCTTGCACCAGTCGTTCACTCACCTATGCTTGCCAAAGACATTCAACCGCATGTTAATAGCTTTGGGACAGAGCATGTTTTCTGCCACTAGCCCAATAAATTTTCTCACTCATTCTATGAGCCTGTAGGGGAATACATGGAGTTTATTTTCCTCCATGATTTGAAGCCTCCAAGTCTTATCCCACCATTTCCATTTGGAGGAAAGTTGAAGGATGTAATCATCATGTTTTCATGGTTGCATCATCTTCTATCAATCACTGACAGAGTAAAAGAGCTTCTAGTTAGGAAGTTACTTGAATGGCTATGGTGGAAGTTTGTTTTCACCTAGCACTTTGTAAAAATCAATTAGTCTAGGAATGTACATAAATAAGATCCTCCTGTAGCCCATGTATTTTGATTTCGTTTTTAGGATAGTTTGCTTGTCGGCCTTTAATCCTCAGCAGGATATTTTTTTATCATGAATCCATAGCCCAAATCTAAGGCACTGGAACTACTTGTTCTTGGCATCTCGCAGGGAGCATGCCATCCCCTGTGGAGCCAAATGTTATCACATAAACTTGTCAAAGTCTTGTGAATCTAGGGTTTTTGCCTAAGTTTGTAATTTTTCCTGTCTCTCCTCCTTTTGCAGACCCAATCGTAAGGTTTCTTCCTTTTGTCTTATAGTTTTCTTCCTTTGTCTACCTGAGAGGTGTCGACCCTAAGCCTTTTTGTTTTCTGTGAGGTCGATCACTTCTCTCTCTTCGTCTCTATCACTGATCCTTTAGCCTTATCCATGTGCCTTCAGTCAGTCATCCAAGTATTCAATTACAGAGGCCGCAACCATAAGCACAAGAAAAACACTTAGAGCGGTCTGATATAGACTCAAATTAAGCAAGCAAGCAAGATCAGCTTTCAACAACGGAGATCCACCAGGTAGATCAGATCAATGACCATCGAGCGATCGAGATCATAGAGTTACATGAATTATAGAGTCAAACAGAGTTCTGAAATCGCAAGGCCAATCCTAGTTGTTGATCTTGGGAAGGACACGTTGCGTAAGAATAACATTTCGCTGACCCGCAGAATGGAGGAGTCAAAGGGCAGAGTCATGAGGACTTGTGAAATGTGAAGTCACGAAATGATCTGGGTCATCTATTTCAGAAGGACGTGGCGCAGGATCCGCAGAGAAATTCTTTTCGGGAAGGCTGAGATGAGAAGTGTCGATGGTCCGAGGTCCCAAAATGCCAATATGATCTGGGTCGTCTGATGCAAGGGGACGCGTATCAAGCAATCGTGACTTCATGATTTGGGGATTTCAAGATGGAACACAGTGTGAAATCGCAAAACGCAAAGTCCTGAAATGCCTGGGAATTAGGCGCACGATCACAACCCAGGCTCATAAATAAAGGTAGGCATCTGATTGAGAGACAGACAATTGTGGCCATTCGAGGAGATGATTGTGGCCTTTGGGTTCAAAGAAATTCCAACCGTTGATCCAAATGAGCAGTTTAGCGATTTCGGGCATCGAGATTTTTGAAATCAAGGGGAGTGAAAACTCCTTAAATGCAAAATCTCGAAATTTCATATGGGATAAGCACAGGGTCATGGCTCGAGGTCACGTGGGGCAATGAAAAAGAGCTACGCAAAAGATCAAAGCGCTCGAGTTGGTCACAGAGAAATATCTGCGTGACCTTGAGGTGCCAAAATTGACTCGAAGGAGTCATGAGCTCACATGGAGCATTCATGGGTGTCAGACCTCGCCCTGATCTTGATGAAAGTAGTTAATGAAAATGGGGAAGGTGGTTGAAACCTTGTTTCACCACTTAAATGGTAAGAATTGAAACACTGGTCATGGAGGATAGATAGTTAGCCGAAAGTTCCCCTGCCATGAATTTTTCTTGTGAAGCCCATACTGATATGATCTTGCATCTGACGAAAGAATGCAAGTGCAATCTGACAGAGGAAGATGTGTATGCCAAGCCTTAAATGCTATGACTAGAATGCGTTCAGAGGAGATCTAGTAGTTCTAAGTATAAAGAGTTAGTTTTGATATTTTGTTAGGGTTGATGGTTGAGCTAAGCTCCCAGATTGTAAAGTTTTAATGAATCCTCTGGTCTTCTGGTTATGTATTTGTATTTGAGACTTCTTGTTTAATGTAAGTCAACTTCTTTTCATATCTATGTAAACAACTGTGTTAGAACATTCGGGCATGGAGGATCCAGCCGACGGTAGTTATGTTTTTGTGATGTAGGTTTGATCACAGTGACATCACGACCAGTTTTAATCAGTTTATGTGTTGTCTTTTCCTTCCAACGCTGAATGACTCGGGCATGGATGATCCAGTCGGGTTGTTTTTATTGAATTGTGATGTATGTTTGATTTAAGTTCAGTGATAATTTCATTCAGTTCCTTAAAACTTTGAACCAAGAGGATCTTGTCTTCTGATTTTTTCCTCTTTAGGTTGTTGGCAGACCGGATGTCCATAGCAGACCTCTTCACTCTCCTCAAGTTCTTCCCCCTACTCACCTTTATTACAATTTACTGAATGAAGTTAGATCAAGACCTCACCTACTTATGTATGTCACCCAGTTTTCTGAGTTGAAGTGATATAATCCTGAGACTGGGCCCATTAAACCACCCTTAAATGTATTAATCGTGACTTAAAATTGATAAATACTAGGCTTACCTCTACAGCTATCCAAAAGTAACTTCTAATGCTAACACATTCTATAAAATAAAATAAAAA
>ML796734.1:69643-80928 GCA_009831015.1 Picea engelmannii
AATGCAATTGATCTTAAGGGGTGGTTTGAATAAATAAACCCTTATTTTTCAAAGAACCCCGACATTTAACTTGGTTGCTTCATCTGGGGAGAGTGTCATCTTCTCGATTGAGTTCCCTTAGTACCTAGAAGAAGAAAACCTCAAAGAATATGGAGATCTGCTTTTAAATCCTTGCTATGAGTGATGTTATATTGGCATCATAAGAAGTATGATAATCAATACTTAGAATCATTAATGATAATACTTAGAATCATTAATGATAATCAAAGACCTTACTATGTATGCATTTATTGAGATTAGACTTTGAAGAAGAACATAGATTTCAGCTTCATTATTTTTAGATGTCCTTAAAACCCACACATGAATCAATTCTGGTTGTCCCTCAAGATCAAAGATAATCCCCATACCAACCACCCTTAAGAATAATCCTTTTGTTAATAAGAAAAAAATATGTTATTATTACATCGAAAAAACAATATTTACAAGATTGTAAATAAGTAACATTTATTTGTAGGGTTGAAAATAATTAACATGCTAAATATCAAGCATAATCATAAAAATCTCCATGCTAACCACCCTTAAAAATAATCCTTTTGTTAATAAGAAGAAAATATGTTATTATTACATCGGAAAAACAATATTTAGAAGATTGTAAATAAATAACATTTATTTATTTGTAGGGTTGAAAATAATTAACATGCTAAATATCAAGCATAATCATAAAAGCATAAGCTTATAATGATTCTTGATTCAAAAACTGTGGAGACATAAATATATATTTGGATGCCAAATATCAAGCATAATCATAAAAGCATGAGCTTATAATGGTTGTTGATTCAAAAAGTGTGGAGACATAAATATATATTTGGATTCCCATACTATGGATTTAGATTAGTAAATCAATATTTTGAATTATAATATTAATTTCAACATTTTATTTTGATATGTAAATGTATATCATTATGTCTTCCATTGTTTATTATATCAAAGAAAAATAAAATAAAAACAATTATTATCATTGTATTACATAATTTTACTATTCATTTTCATTGATATTTAGGGTAAAGGATCATTGCCAACATAATCAACATTTTCATTGATATTTAGGGTAAAGGATCATTGCCAACATAATCAAAAGTAACTCATAAATATCCATAAATACAAAGAAAGGACTTTGAGTGAATTTGTTATCAACTTTGTTATCTTATATAAAAGCACCACACAAAACCCATATCTTAGGCATGTAAAAAAAAAAATGGTTAATAGTTAAAAAATAATAATAATAAATAAAAACTATCTATGTAAATTCATTTTTACTCTATAGAGAGTGGGAGGGGCATATTTTAGGCATGTATAAAAAAAAGAAAATTTTGGTTAATAGTTAAAAAAGTAATAATAATAAATAAAAATTATCCATATAAATTCATTTTTACTTTATAGAGGGTAGGAGGGGTATTAATAGATAACAAGTATATTATATATATATATATATTATCATGTTTCCTTCCACCCTCTCATTTTTAATTACATTGAAGGTGTTCTTTTAAGAGGAGGTTTCCTCTGAAGCCTTCATCGTCTGTCTAGAGCCTCTAAAAATCGATCATCTATCAACTTTTAACAACCATTTTGAAGGTGTTATTTTAAGGGGAGGTTCCCTCTGAAGCCTTTGTCGTCTGTCTCTCTCGAAATCGACCATCCATCAACTTTTAACAACCATCTGTATTTACTCCTCTTATTGATGATTTGATAAGATCCCGCTTCCCGCTTGCTATTTGATTATTATCCCTTTCAAACCAGGTGGCGGAGGATGCAGACGGGTATTGTGTAGGAAGAAGGTCCATCCAGAGCCTCTCGAAATTCGTCATCTGCCAACGGTCAACAACCATATGTGTTGTACTCTTTCCGATGATTTGACAATATCCTTGTTCCCACTTGCTATCCAATTCTACCTTTCAAACTAGGTAGTGGAGGATTTACTTTAGCATGCGGCTATTGTGCAGGAGGAGGATCCGCAAACCTCCGACCTGGTGATTCCGTACGAAAAATCAATAGATGAACACAAAATACCACCCAAATTTAACAATATTTGGGCAAGATTTACCAACTCTTTGTCTTCGGAAATGCCAAAGCCCCCTGCGTTCACCTCCATAGCCAGATCCCTATATGAATGCACGAAATTGAAACAAAATGCAACAAGGTTATGCAAATTGAGCTGAAAAATATACCTGTTGAATTTACATCGGGAAAAAATCTACAATGGTGCACTGAACGCTGTGAAAAAATCACGCGAGGTCAAAATATCGCAGTGCTTGTAGAAACGACATCTAAATTTTGTTTCTACGTCTAAATTTTGGACAAGATGCAGCAATCAGTCTCCCAGTCAGCAAATTGATGTACCCAAAAGGGTCAAAATATCGCATTGCTTGTAGAAACGGCATCTAAATTTTGTTTCTACATCTAAATTTTGGACAAGATGCAACAATCAGTCTCCTAGTGAGCAAATTGATGTACCCAAAAGGGTCAAAATATCGCATTGCTTGTAGAAACGACATCTAAATTTTGGATAAGATGCAATAATCAGTCTCCCAGTGAGCAAATTGATGTACCCAAAAGGATCAAAATGTCGCATTGCTTGTAGAAACGACATCTAAATTTTGTTTCTACATCTGAATTTTGGACAAGATGCAACAATCAGTCTCCCAATCAGCAAATTGATGTACCCAAAAAAAACAAAAGAAAACCAATCCATGTATCCTTCTATCTCGTTAAACACAGATGAACAGACACACTAGTGGAGCCCACGTCAATGGCACTCGTGTTCTTCGTTTTCAATTTACCGATATTGCTAATGTCTCGTGCCTCCAACTATGATTGGATGATGTACAACAAACCTCGGGCGCTCGTAGAATTTCTTTTCATATAACATTGTGGATGTCTTTGTTTCCTGGTTGCGGATCATCTGGCTTCATTGGAAGAGGAGACATGGTTGGGATTGGCAACTTATCTTCATCCCTCATGGGTTTTCACAACCAGCCATTGGAGTAATGAAGAGAACAACTAAAACGAGAACGCTTTTGTTGGGCAACCATAATGCTAATAAAATTTTCAATTTTGGATGGAAATTTGGTGAAAATATTTTTCATTGTTCTATGACATAGGGTAAGGATCTTGAGTTAATTACAGTTTAATTTGGATGGATTTAAGAATTTTCAATAAAATATTAATAATGATAAATAAAAAAAATTAGGTAATTAAGATAATAAAAAATGTTAGTTTTAATTTTTAAAATTGATTTATTAAATTGATAATTTTAAATAAAATTATAGCAAAATATTTTGTTTGATAAAATTATTAAAATGAAATATATTGTATAATGAAATATAATAAAAAAAAATTAAAATTATTAAATTTAATTATATAATTAGAATTTGTAATTTCTATAGAATTACATATGTAAAATAAATAAAAAATTAAAATAGTATATATATAAAAAAATAGTAACTAAAATAATATAAAATTTTAACAATTTTGTCTTTATTAATATAGGAAAAATAACCATTCGTTATTAGTTAATTAAAACTATTAATTTGTATAATTGATCATTTTTTACATAAACTTGGAAAAAAGTTTACTAAAATTGTTAATATGAAATGTTTTTAGTGTGTCAATACTTTTAGACATTCAAAATATTGTGAAGTTTTTGAAAATCTCAATACACTAAACATAATAACATAAACACACAAAATATTAATCACAACATGGCTAATTAATAAAATTTATAATTCTGCTTTCTCCATTAACATCATAAATCTATTTTGTCATTAATCACATAATTATCTATAATTCAATTATTTTCATAAATGACCATCCTTACATGGATATGAGTAATTAATACAATCTAAACTCCACTTCCTCCATTCACATTTAAAAACCTATTTTGTCATTAATTACACAATTACCTATAATCCCATTATCTTCATAATGATATAGTCGTTCTACGAAATGACCCTTCTCCGATGTATTTTTCGAGGACATTTAACCGAAATATGACGATAAATTGTTAGATCCATAGTTTTGAGTGATTATTTTTGTATAATCTGAATGCCCCAGGGGTTTTTCAGCATGCTGAATCCATTTCTATATTCAAAAATGGATTTTAAACAACAAAAAAATAGTGATTTCGTGCATATTTATGTTGTCAGATTCTGGTGAAAATAACCATTTCATAGAACAATTAAACAATGCTATATATATATATATATATATATATATATATATATATATATATATATATATATATATAGAGAGAGAGAGAGAGAGAGAGAGAGAGAGAGAGAGAGAGACCAAAAATTATAGTTCTATGTAGCATTTTTCTCATGTTATGTATATACTTTTATAACATCAATAAAAGAGACTTGAAATCAATAAATTATTTATTCTAACCAAATTTTGTGTATAGATTGATTACAATGAGAAATCATACAAAGAGCACTGTGGAGGTTTATTGTTTCAATGGTTATCTCAACTGGAAGATTTTTCCTCATCCTTCTATAAGTATTATGGATGGAACTCCATACTCCATTCTTGAGAGCTTTCCATCTCAAGTTAATGGGTCATTATACAAAACAACAACCCTTCATTTTCTCATTACACCAAAGGTGTTATTTAAGGGGAGTTTCATCTAGGGACCTTCGTCGTTTGTCCAAAACCAATACAAAATTTCCATTTGTTCATCAACAATCGACCAATCTTCTATCTCCACGTTTTTGTTCTTTCACCGACTCCAAATATTCTCACCGACTCCAAAGTGTTGAATAGGCTACAACGTTGTTCACAACTCCTATACACACAGTCTCAACACTCAAAGTGGAACTTATTCGTTGATCAACTTTGTGTTTGTGGTTCTCATTGGAGCATGAGCATCGCGTTGGGAAGTGGTTGCAGAACTCATTGATGTTGAAGCCATGTGAGCTTCAACCATTGTTGTGATCTACCAGACATTAGCCATTGGCTCCTAAATTGGGCAAATGACAACCAAAGTAAAGGATCCTAGATGTTGAGTAATATTTGAAATCAAATAGGTGATCATTTTGGTCATTCTGTAATGAAGAATAATTTTATATGTTGGTATTGTGCAGTTTAACTTGCCACTTTCGATGCTTCTTAAGAACCATCTCCAACATTTTAAAGAATATGTTAATATATGAAGCCTTCTTGATGTGCTGAAATATCTAGTTGATTTCCCTTTGCATGATGACACCAATAAATCTAGAGGAAAATCCAGGATCATGCATGATTTTTTCAATAAATATCCTCCCTTATACAGACGGTAGGAGTAATTTATGCAATTCATCTCAAAACTACACTTTGATTATCAAGCAATATTAACACGCTATCTCCAAGAAAGATATGCATCCAATGCACAAATAAAACCCTAATGGCAGTCACTATTGTGAAGGCTTTCCAAACTGCCATACTCGAAGCAAGCCATCAAAGATATTTATATAAAATGGATATATGATCAAGTTCTTAATGTTGGTTTATTTTTCATATTTGCATTTGACGTTTGGATTGGATTCAAATTTCGCTCTCGTTTCTTTATCATTTATTCTTTCACATGAATTTGATTCTCTAGTCTATTCCACCTCTACTGCAAAAGAGCAACAATTTTTTTTTTCATGGTATTGTGCATCTCCTTAGAGCCCCTATGGCTCATAGCATCGTATTGTGCAAGTTGAAAAATGCCAATGATACCAGTCAAGAACAGAATCTCAACATTACCAAAGGTTAGGTATATGTTCATTCATGCCAATAAACTATTAACATTTAGTAAGAAATCATGTCTCTAAAACTATGATGATTTCATTAGTGTAAGTTAGTAACATTAACTGGGGGCACTCAAATTAGGAAAATCAATTTCATTATTCTTAAACTAACTTGGAGTACGATATCATCTCATAAAAACTATTTTGTGTGCCAAACAAAACAGAACCCTAGCTCTACCATAGTTATTTAGAGAATTCAATCTCTTTCAACAAGATATCAATACTTGTTAATAATAATCCTTGGAATATGTAGAATTTTAAATAGTCAAACCCATAGGCTTGGTTCATTCGAAACAAAACGATGGAAAATCTATATACGATAATGAAGACTTTGAAGTTGAATAGTTAAATGAATCACCTTTGTAGTTTTCAAAATTTAGCCATTATTGTAAGTATGACACCCACCTTAACTATGTGCCAAGAGGATGTTAGTGTCAAGTTTGTAATATGAATGTTTTCTTAACTTGGTTGAGAGAAGAAGGAAATATGTTGAGAAACTTGATTCCATTGGCATGGCTATTTTCCTCTAGATTGAAAAGGATTGTTAAAAAAAACAAAATTAACCTCTTAAGATAGAGAGGTTATTCTCAATTCAATGTTGTTGAGAGATTATTCTAGAATTGATGTTGTTGTTGTACATTAAGGAATTTATGATTGAATATTAAAGGTTTGGTGAGAAAAGCTCATAAGAAATTCCATAGTAAATAGAATATCGTCTTGTTTGAAGTGGGCTTAGGCTTAGCTGATTCAAGGAGGACATGGTTTAGATTTGATTTTGGCATTTTTATGTAGAACTTAGATAAGAGGATAGGATATTTTATGGTTTTACATGTTATTTTAATACATGAAAAGATATAAAACGAATATATGATTGAGTTCTTAATGTTGGGTTATTTTTCATGTTTGCATTTGAAGTTTGGATTGGATTCAAATTTAGGCTTTGATTGCGTTATTCCACTTGTCATAGTTGGCATACATGACTCGGAGGACTAAGATTCAATATTTAAACGGACTACAACAAGATTCAAGATTTCTTCAACAACAAGAGATCAGAATATAGTGGATCATGCTTCCTATCTAATGTCAAAGAAAGCTCTTGAATTTCCTTGCAGTGGACACTTATTAAGGATTTGAGTCAATTGGATGTGCAAATAGATACTATTCATCAAGGTAAAGATAAGCTTAAAATGCATATTTCACGTTTTTAGGATTCTACATGTTTTCATGTTCTTATAGTTTTATATGATGTGGATCATGCCGATCAAATGTATGGGTTTTTGGAAATTAGGGATATCCTTCATTCCAGTAGATTGATTTTGGTTACATCTTGGGAAAAACAAGTCCTCAAAAGAGTAATAATATCATAAACATCAATTTATAATACAACCAGACTCTATACACCAAGTCAGAAAACAAACTTGATATTAGGAAGTGATATGTTCGAAAAAGATACCATCTTCGCTCAATTAGTGTAGAAGCTTGAAGGAATTGTGGCTCCATGATTTCCCAAACTTGAAATGTTTATCCAATCCTTATGGAATGTTGAATCGTTTGACAGGGTTGAGGAAAGTGGAATGTGGGAAATTCCATGTGAACCATAGTTTAGGCATTACCCTATCACCCATAATCGAATCAAGAAAAATGTATTGTTGAAAGCTAAAGTTGGAACTTAATGTTAGAATCACATTCTTAAAGAGAAATGTATATATATATATACATACAACACCACATAAATAATTGAACCGTATTTCTTTTATAAATTTGACACAAAATGACCAAACACACTATGAATCCAGGAAGTCTACTTTTGAAAAATAACAAGCAGGAAACCCCAAACATGCCTAAACTTACATGGGTTTCTAATTTCAACCGCCGACTGGAAATTGCATATCCAAATGTTTTGGCAGCTTGCATATCCAAATGTTTTACCAACTTATGTAAGCCCTTTCCCATGCAAACTTACAGGTGTATTTCAACTGTGAACTCAGTGAGACAAATTTTTCAATCTTCTCGAACCAAATGACCAATTGCTCAAAATTGCCCAAAAATATCAAGGGAAAAGTTCTATGGACAAAGTTCCCATAATATAGGTGGAACTCTAACTTCAAACATAATTCCAACCGAATTTAAGATCAAATTTAATTAAAAAATATACGATTCGAATGTTGTTTATTTGACACCCTTTAAGCTCCACTAGCTTCTCCAATATCATGTTGTCATGTAACTCAGTACGTTGGGTCTCTCATACCTGTCCTGTAGGATTCCACCTATTGCATTCTTCTTTATTCTTCATGTTTCCTTCTTGAATTTTCCTATTTTCTCAAAACTCTTGAACAATTAATGGCCATATGTCCCCTGACACTTATATGCTACCCCTCTAATATGATTCAATGAATGGCCATCTTTCCCCTTGTTTAGGAGTTGCCTCCACTGACTTATTTCAACAATAAAGTGTGTTTATACATGTCCTGTAGGAATCCACTTGTCCGCATATTTTTATTGTTTGTGTTGTCTTCTTCTTGTTGCTCATTAAAGGGCATATACCTAGGAAAATGGGGGCTCAAAATTTCTTGATCTCTCTCACATTTTGTAACAATGGAAATAAGTGGGACATTACATGCAGGATTTGGATCAAATGATTAATTGATTCACCATGGCTTGGGTGGTCCACACTGGCTGCTTACATATTTCTTCTTAAAAATGTTTGGATGCAATAGTTATTTCTTCCAAGATTTACAGTCTTAATTGTGATATTGCATAAAAGAAAGACCATTTTTGAAGTTGTGATTAGTTGGAATAATGCTTTGTTTCTTCCTCCCTCCTAACCATTTGATGCATTTGCATTCACCACTGATCAATTGATTAAATCGATCAAACTAATTTGTCACAAATGAAGCTTGCAATAAGTCTAATCGGTGTTTTCTTCTTCCCTTCATTGACCACAATGACCACAATGGTGGCATGAAGGGTTATAAAAGGAAATCAATTTGTTCTCATTATATGTTTGTTTCTTTTGTCGTTGTAGGTCAAAATATGTTGATTCATCCAATTTCACACAAAGGTTGTATAGGCTTCATTAGATGCATTAGATGTACCTGCAACTAAGAATGATGATCTAAATCACTAGTCCAAAACTTTGAACATCGATTGTATTTGGCTACATCACTTTAAATCTTCCCAAAAACAAAACCCACATTCTTTAAAGAACATAACCACCCCAATTCACTTCGGTGTTTCCTTTCCCCTGCTTCAGGGGTATGCTAGTTATTTTTATTTTATGTCTATTCCATCTCACCTTTGGTAACACGACCATGTCCATATGAGGCTAATCATATCAATGGGCATTGTCTTTTTATGTGACATGACCATGTCCATATGATGCTAGTCACATCAATGGGCATTGTTCTTTTTATTAAATTAGTGGGCATTATTCTCACTCCCACCATTTTGTAACATTTGAGTTTGAGTTATTTGTATTACTTGTTATAAGTTATTATCTTTTATTTTCATTCATTCTATTATTAACATCAATATACATCGTTTTTTCACCATTATTTCATTTATTATTAACATCAATGTACATGGTTTTTTCACCATTAACTCATTTTTGACATTTTTTTTATTTTATAATTAAAGTTATAATGAATTTCCACCATTCCACCTCTACCTTATGTTGGATTTACTTCACACACACCTAGGATTTATTTTTCCTAAGGTTATTCCTTGTTTATTAGTCACAATTAATCATTATCTAGTCTCCTATATTTTAGGGGAGAATATTCCACCTGGAGAATATTCTCTTTCAGTTGACACTTCAGTTTGACTAGTTGAGTTGAGTTTAGATGTTGCATTGGTTTTGTCACCATGCAACATTGGGATCATCACCAACTCACTACTCTTTGTTTAGTCAGTTAACTGAAGACTAGTTGACTAGTTAACTCAGTTAGGTGGCAGTTCACGCTCGTAACTGCCTAAGAGACTAGACTAGGTGGCAGTTTACTCTTGTAACTGTTGGTGTGTGTCCAGATCTATCTAGACCACCACTATGGCTCATTAGTTACTCATGTACCCTATATCTATTGTAAATTATTCACTCGTTGAGAGTGGAATACGGTTAATGAGAATTCTTCCATTCTTTCTATCTTGCTTCTTCTCTCTTAATTTCTCTCTGCAAATGTGTGTAGTATTTTCTAGCTAGATCTATTCTATGCAAATTCAACACATTTACATGGTATCAAAGCTGACGGATTGCTAAGCAAAAGCTACACCAAACCATTTTTTGCAAGTACAAAAGATTGAAGACAACAAAAAGATGGATTATTCGTCGGAAATACTTCTCACACCTCATAACTATTTGGAATGGAAGATAAAAATTATGTTTCATATTAGATACAGAGGTTTATACCAAATAACCATGGCAATGGAAGTAGATCATGATTCTATCGATGAGAAAAATGACTTTCTCAATAGACAAGATATGACCATAGGAGGTATCGACATGTTTGTTTCTCCTGAACTTTTCCATCAAGTATATGAAGAATCACAAGGATTAAATCCAAATGAATTATGGACCAGATTGGAGATTCTATTTGGGAATAAATAATATTGTGAATATTTCATGCAGGAGGTCGAACAGATAGAGCCAAAAGAGAAACCGTTAGAAGATCAAGCCTCTTATTCCGAAGAGTCTTCTACACAAGTGTCTACAAAAATTTGTATTCCATTAATTGAAGATGATGTCTACTCCATTTCAGATTTATTTTATGAAATTCATGTGGAAGATATATGGCATGCATCTCAGGAGTCACATGCAGACACTTTTGCATGCACCATGCATGCATCTCAAGAGAGAAAAAGAGAGTTGTGCACATCAGACACCATTCTGATATTTTCAGAGAAAAATTTACAGAAACAAATTGGATATTTGAATTCCTCTCGGGAAAATATCCAATTTCAAAAAAAAATCGTCCGAAACGGAGTCCAGAAAGTGAAGTTATGATCTTTTTAAAATCAACAAAATTTCAGCATTTTTCTGGAAACGGTCCCACGGTTTTCAAAATTTCATCCAAAATTTATTTGGATATTATTCATTACAAGAAGATAAAGTGGATATGTGTGGAAATATCAATGATGCATATACTTCATCAGATCCGTGCAGACATCTACATCTTCAACAAAATCTTCAAAGAGCACAAACTTGCACAGTTGCGAGGTCTTCTTGGAGTGAAGGACATGGTTGCTTAGCAACTGCCTTTTGTTCCTTATCATTTTTTATTTTATGCATTGCAATTTGAGGGGGGGGTTTGTTCCCATGAGTTTTTCCCTCTTTCCTCATTTAGTTCAGTGTATCTTTTGTATTTGGGTACCTAACATGGCCTCGTAGCCGAGACCCATTCTTTATTTTCACCATAGTGATGTTCAGGGGGGGTGTTGGAGTTACTTCACACACACCTAGGATTT
>ML796734.1:81209-98980 GCA_009831015.1 Picea engelmannii
TAATACCTCTTTCTTATAAGAATTAATAATACCTTATAAGAATTAATAATACCTCTTTCTTATAAGAATTAATAATACCTTATAAGAATTAATAATACCTCTTTCTTATAAGAATTAATAATACCTTATAAGAATTAATAATAGCATCTCAAATTCAATAAATATAATACTTTACTCTACCCAATAAAATTTGACAATTTCAATCTCAATTCAAATTAATTTGACAAATTTCAATTTGAATTCAACTTGTGGACAATTTTTCTCGCATTGGATATTGTTTTATGTTGCTGTATGTTAAGTCATAATTTCTAAACATAAAATATATATTTAATGCTTTGGAAGTGCATATAAAAATATTATAAACAAGTGTTTCATGGCAGCGTAGTCCCTGCCAGGTTGGAATGGGAATAAATGCATTGTTATGGAGGGACCGAGGGAGAAATAGAAGTCTGAAACAACAGAGACATGTGGGAAGAAGGTTGAAGTACAGGTGATATCCATGCAGAGGATGACTTGTGCCAGTGTGTCACACGCCAACCATAAGACATTGGGTTGGTAGATGACCCCCCAAAGAACCTCCTGAATTAGTTAATCATAATATTATATTAATATGGGGTTAATATGCGAACAAAGCAGTTTTTTCCTGGGGCGTGTATAGTTCAAATATGGGACTTAGAAAATTTCTGTCTCAATGACTTGAAATAAAGGTTCTTGAAAAAAAGGACCAGGAATCACACACATTAAACAATCAAATATAATAAACAGAATTTCCTGAAATCCAGCATAGTTGAAGAAAAAAAAATTAGCATTCTGAAAGCAGCCCAGAAGGCACTGTCGAAATTGTTCCTAGGCACTGTTGAAATTATTTCCAAATTAGTTTTCTTTGAAATTTATCAAAAATTAATAATGCCTATTACATATTTCTGGAATCTGTTCCATATTTATGGAAATTTAAATGTGTTTGTCATATAGACTGGGATTGGGGCTCTTGTGGACCATAAAATAAATAAGTACAAGAAATAGGATTGTAGAAATAAGAAGTGCACGACGGTAGAGAGGAAGACCTGAAAAGAAGAAATTGGAAGTTATGAGTCTTTGGTTAGAGATTTCTATCTAAAGATGTAGAATAACTAGATTGATAAAGAAAGAAAGATGTGATCAATATAGACTTACTATGAAGTTGATGCATTTTTGTTGCTCTCGTCGACAACCACTGGAATCGTGTCAATTGGTTGTTTTCCTTCATTGGTGAGCTTTTCCATTCTCCTTTGGAGCCATTCTTCTATGTAGATTCTCATGGGGGGCACGTTGATTTCATCCCAAATTTCTATGTCGAAAAGGTTGTTTTCTAATTTCCTGAGATCCATAGAAATACTATGCAGAGCCTATTCAATTTCTTCATTGTGTGCCCAATAATCCACTAGCCAATTCTCGACATCATCTTCACCATATTCAAGGATGTCGTAAAAATTTTCTAAAGACAACCCCTTTAAAATATCAAGTTGTTCATCGAAGGCTTGTTTGGTTAAGGACAAGGATTTGAGGATTAAGTTTGGGTCTTGAACCTCGTTGGTACTTCTGGCTAATTCTATTAGGGTCAAGTTTCTGAATAATTATTCTTTCTCTGATATGGCTTGTTCAAATGATTCGACAATGAGCTACAGGTTCTTAACTTTCTCTTTCCAGCAAGCTTTTAATCGTTTGATCCAGTTTGGGGAGGGGAGATCCTCTTATCTTCTTTTCAGATCCGAGTTGTTGATGACATGGTTGGCAAAAGGGATCACCATCTGTAGATAGAAACATTCTTCATTTTTTAAATTCGTCTCCAAATGTTCGTGCAAATCATTTGCCCTCATTCGAAAGGAAGTTATATTTTGTGATGTTTCCCAGGCTTCAGTAATTAGTTTCATTCTTTTCTTGATATTCTTCTCTACATAGCCTCTACAGGATGTGAGGAGGCTGGAGGATCCTTTTAACTTGGATGCAGGGGTGGCGGGCATGGTTTTTGCTAAAGGAATGGAAAACACCGCGGTAGGAATGAAAGCCTCCTCCAATTCCTTGATTCGGTTGTTTAGTCTAGCATTCTCTACTTCAATTACTCCAATGGACTCATCAAGAGCATCTGCAGTTGCATTTTGAAATCGAGATATTTGGGACGACTGCATTTTCCTAATGTTAATCTCTAAACGATATTTCCCTTTCTTATTTGTTACATCTCTCTTTTCAATAATTAAATTTTTAGATTGGCTATCAAAAACAATGCTCTGGAATACGAAGGATTCATCTTCGTCAAAAATTTCGGTCTTAGCTATTTCCATTGTGGAAATATGGTGCATCGCGTCTACGGGCGGATCAACTTTGCAGAACACGACATCCACAGAAGTTTCAAGTCGCATGTCCTCACTTTCAGTTTCGGGCTCTTCTGCCTTCCCTACAATGTTTTTTCTCCTCTTCGTCATGGGAACCTTGTGACAACTTTCAATTTTTCCGCAAGGAGGGTTCTTATATCCTCCTTTGTTTGAATATTTATGGGTTTCTTTCTTACTGGGGTGGGCCATTGAAGCGATGCTCTGTGATGTCGTGCTCTTGGGAGTGTTGGGTGGGGACTGGAAACTCTTCTCACCGAATCCTTTTCCCCGTTGTCTATACAATTCAGTTGCTCTTTTCAATGTCTCTACATTGCCATCGTCAGAAGCAGGAGTGTTGTCATCACTGTCTTTGTCTTCGGTCAGGCATCTATGGATAAAAGAATTGCTAAAGCCAACTGATAGTAAATGTTCTCAAAAAATCTCATTAGGGTCGAACCCTCTTAGCCTTTCATCATATTTAAGGTTCAAGTTCTTCAAATGGCCTATGAATTCGTCAATCTTGTTGGCATTTTTGAAAACAAAGTCCCCGACTTTCCAGGGCAAAGGAATGAACTATTTTTTTCTCTTTCCATGGAAAAAATGCAACCAGTAGTTGTATTGCCTTGTTATTTCTGTAACAAACATCTTGTCTATGATGTGACATGGAAGGAAAGTAGGATTTTCCTTGGAGCCAAAAATCATTATTACACTGTAATTTTCCTTTCGTTCAAGTGTCCCCTTCCTATCCAAAAACTTGGTTTCATGGCCAGACATTCGGGGAGCATCCTTTCCTAACAATAAATCTTTGAAAACCAAGACAAAGTCATTAAAAACCTCATAAAAACAATGGGAGGCCTTGTGCCTCCACAAGGCCTGATATGAGAATGTTACTAGGTCAAATTCATAGTTTATTTTCTTGGACAAAGACAGTTTTGGAAACAGACAGCAATGTGCTATTGCGAAATCAAGTAGGATGACATATAAAATTTATTCTCTTCTTTGAATCGTGACAATTGGGAACAAATTTCAATGGAAATTATCTTCCCCCAATCAAAAATGAATTGTTCCTTGACTGTGAAGTACAAAATATAAAGAACTATGCGAAAAATGCTTGCCATGGATTCATGTCCCGTTATTCTTGTAAACAACCAAGCAATTTCATGGAATGGATTTCTAAAGGAACTAACCTGCAACTTTGTGATATCTTCAGGAACTGATGTCAGGTATTCAAGGAACTCGGGTAAGAGGTCCAACCAGTTATCATGTTTTTCTAGGAACTGCTTGCAGTCTTTTCCTCTAAAGGCCAATGTTGGCTCTGACAATCTTAACATCTTGCGGAAGACCTGAGGTGACAAAGAAATAAGAGAATGGTCGCACAGTGGAATAATTATTTCGCTTGAAATATTTTTTTCGGCGCACCAAGAGACCACCTCCTTAAATTCAAAAACTTTAGGGACGCAACCTACGCGAGCAATTCCAGAGGTCCAAATCACTTCGTTTTGGGCAGAACAGGAGGAATAGTAAGAGTATAGCCTGGACCACTGGAAGTTTTGGTCCTCACGTCCGAAGATATTCATTGTATATCCACATAATTGTTGTTGAGTTGCTTCCATAAGTTTACGAGAACGTTTGTTTGATCCAGACGATGTTTGAAATGAAGAGTTGGAAGGGCTAATATAACCCTGCGCAAATCTTGGTCCAATGAGTGTGAATGGGAGATCTCCTCGAGCCTTTCTCTCATTAATGACAATATCGATGGTTGTTGCATGATGCGTTGTTAGCATTAAAGACTAGTAAATGCATACCTAGAAGTGTGAAGATGGCGGGTACGACAAAGATAAATTAAGGATTGGAGATTTCGTGAATGGGCCAACGCGACCACCCATGTTTGAGATGAACAATCGGAAGGGATAATATAACTCTCTGCATATATTGGCTTAATGTGTATTAATGGGAGATCTCCTCGAGTGTTTCGCTCATTAATGACAATGTTGATGGTTCCTTCATGATGAGTTGTTAGCATGAACAGTTACTAATTGCATATTAAGAAAGAAGTATGAAGGTCATGGGGACGGGAAAGAGAAATTAAGGAGTGTCTAATTATCGAAAGCGATCGGGTGGGCTTCAAAATAGGGTTACAAGGTACAATCGTTAGAGGTGAGGGCCCGAGGCTCAAATTGTATGTCTCAAAACTTTTTGAGTGCAAAACGTATAACATGGAAGAGGGCATGATGGGACAGTCCAGAGGTCAATTTGTATATTGCGGAACTCCGGGTACTATTTGCAGGCCACAGAACAATGGAAGTGCAATCGTGAGCCCGCCTATCCGGGACCCGCAATCGAAAAAGTGGCTTAAGTATGGAAGGTCGTTGCATACTTTGAAAGAAGTGTGAAGGTGCTGGGCATAGTAAACAGTGACTAAGAATTGGATATTTCGTGAACCCTCCAACCCGAGGATCCGCGTAAGAGATTCCATGAAATGGGAAAGTATGGAAAGAGGTTGGATGGGCTTCAAACTAGGGTGACAATGGTTCCCCAGGAGACGTGACTTCCTGAGGGTCAAATTGTATGTCTCAAAACTTTTGAGTGCAAAATGTGTACCACGGAAGAGGGGATGATGTGGGAGTCCGTCGGTAAATTTGTATATGGCAGAAGTGTTGGAGATCTCCTCGAGCCTTTTGCTCATTAATGACATGTTTAAGGTTCCTGCATGACGAAATGTTAGCATTAAATCTTGCCAGTTGCATGTCCATAAAGAAGTACGAAGGTGACGGGGACAAGGAGAAGCAATTAAGGAATGGCTAATTATCGAAAGCGATTGGTCGGGCTTCAAAATAGGGCTACAAGATACAACCAGCAGAGGTGAGGGCCCAAGGATCAAATTGTATCTCTCAGAAGTGTTGACCACAGAACGTGTAACACGAAAGAGAGCATGATGGTGCATTCCTGTGGATAAATTGTATATCGCGGAACTCCAAGTACTATTTTCTAGTCGCGGAACATTGGAAACACAATCCTAAGCCCACCAGTCCGGGAACACGCAATTGAAAAAGTGTCTAAGTATGGAACAGGGAAATGGTAGGCCGTACTCGATACACAGTGGTTGCAACATGTGAAACCATGGAAATGTACCATGTCATGAACATACAACCAAATTGCAGCTAGGTATTGAAACAAACAACGGACGGTTGGGTTTGTGACGGGGCATTCCAGCAGACAAATTGTATATCGCGAAACTCCGGGTACTGTTTGCAATAAGATTTGAAACACAATTTTGAGCCCGTCAATTCAGGAACCCGCAATCGAAAAAGTGTCTAGGTATGGAATAGGGAAATGATGGATTGGACTTTTTTTTGCTAATATATTCTAATTTGTAATAGCTTTTCCATTGCCTGCAAATATCTTCTCTTCATGTTTCTGGACAAGTTGTGTAGGGATTTTCAGTGTGACTGTCTCCTCGAGGATTTTTCTTATTAATGACGATCTTTACAGTTGTTACATGATGAATTCTTAGCATTAAACCTTTTTTGTTGCATATTTAGAAATAAGTACGAAGATGGCCGACACAGGAAACAATGACTAGGAATTGGAGATTTCATGAACCCGCCAACCCGAGGATCCAAAATAGGGTGACAAGGTTTCCCCAGAAGATGTGAGGCCTCGACGATCAAATTGTATCGCTCGGAACATTTGAATGCATAATGTGTAACACAGAAGAGGGGACGATGTGGGAGTTTGTCAATCAATTTGTATATCGCGGAGGTCCGAGTGTTGTTTGTAGGTCACATAACAATGGAAGTTAATCTAGAGGTTGGAATAATTAATGTGCATTGGGAAGGGAGCTATTCTGGTGGGGATTGAAGGGAGCCATAAATGGTTTGAAACTTTTTATGAGTCCAGGTAAAGTGAAGATTGCGAGTTGGAGGAACTCAGGGTGGAACTGTAGATCATGAAATTTTTTGGTGCAAGATGTATATCACGGAACAGGTGGAAAACTTTGGCCAAGTATAGAAAGGAACGACGGTCATTCTGAGTATTTTAAATGGCGGTTTAATGTGTGTTAATGGGAGATGTACTCGAAGTTTTTTTCTTGTTAATGCCAATTATTTTGTACCAGTGTGTTCAGTTGTCACTACTAAAACCATAATCAATGTGCATTGGGAAGGGTGCGAAGGTAGTGTGGATGGAAGGCAACGACAACTGCTTTGAAACTTTTGTGAACCTTGGTAGAGCGAAGCTTGCGAGTTTGATGAGTCTGCGGTGAAATTGTAGATCACAGAAGTTTTGAGTGCAAGATGTATATCAAGGAACAAGCAACAACAGAGTTCGAAAGCGCCAGCCCTGACAACCACGGCCATAAAATTGGCTAAGTATGGAAAGTAACGACGGTCAATCGAACTCGTCATGTGAGGATATAGATGGAGATGAATATCTATCAGCCCGCCAACCCAGGAACTTGCGATCATAGAAAGGTGACTAAGTGTATAACCAGAAATGGATAATAGACGGGAAGAAGAAAAGGGAAAAAGGGCTAAGTATCTCACAGAACAACATCTACTGTTCGTTTATTAATGCCAATGTTTTCTAACTCCTAGTGAGTTCTCACTAGTAAAAGAACAAATTGCAGATCACGAAATTTTTTGGGTGCAAGATGTATACAACGAAACATGGGGCATAAGTGTTTGATACCGCAAATCTGGGACCTGGTGGTCAGATAATTGGATAAGTATTGAAAGGGATCATCATCGGTTGGGCTCATGGTGTGAAGATATATATAAAGATGAGCATCTGCCAATCCGCGAACCTGGGAAGCCGTGAACATAGAAATGCGACTAAATATAGAACCACAAAGGGATAATAGAGGGGAAGAAAACAAGGAAAATTTAAAGAGAATTTGTTTATATTTATTCCAATAGTATTCATATTAATATATATTAATAGATTATTTCTAGTCCAAATGTAAAGCATCTTCCAATTTGCAGGGTGTTTTTCGGTTTACAAATTTCATTGAAACCCATAAACAATAGAAAGAAAGAAAGAAAGAAAGAAAAAAGATATATATATACATATGACGCAACATTTTTTATATGCATGGATATTATCAAATAGAAGAAGTTGTAATATATGCATAATATTGAACATGAACATGAAGTCAACACCTGAGTTGCCTTGTTGAAATAGAGTCATTAATTCATTCTATTTATGGGACCCCAAAGAATGAAAGCAAGATGGGTCCTCCCATTTCTTTCTTAAGCATAGGGTGGGTGCCACATAAGTATGGCCTATCACAAAGTATTCTTCCATGTAAAATTTAAGGAGTGAATAGAGTATATTTTATTTAAATCGAAGTGTTGGGCAACAGAAAGAAAAGCTTGTCGTGCATGTTTCACCACACACACACAAAAAGTACAAAATAAAATAAAAAACAATATCAGACATTGGAAAACACCATACCAAAACCTCAAATATTCTATATTCAGATAAACTGGGTTACAAAATACAACTGAGATTATTTCCGAAAATAGTTGTCTTGAAGTAGTTCAACATATATTCTCTGAAATTTAAATGAATTTTCCATAATGACTGCGATTGGGGTTGTCGTGGACAAAAAAAGAAAATATGTACAATAATCAAACCTGTAGACAGTCTTTTATAGATTTCAACTTGATTATAAAATGATTGCTTGGTAAAAAACAACGAGTTGAATATCAATTTCGGGTCTTGGACTTCATTGGTGCTGCTAGTTAGATCTATCCCGGCTTCTTAAATAGCTTGTCTCTTTTAGATATGGCATGGCTGCATTAGTTTTTTATTCAACATTCCATACTTTGATAAGTATTAATTTCCCTCTATCGTCGAAAGCTTGGGGTTTAAGGTTCCTTCCTTGTAATGTTCCTAGTCATCGACATCTAAGACAACTTAGAGATGTGATTCAGGCCCAATTCAAAGACGAGGGAGTGGTTTTATGTAACATCATATTTGGGGGAAAAAGATCATGTTAGCCAACAAAAGATGAGACAAAAAAAATTCAAGTATGTTGTGACTGCTATTCTCCATGTATTCGATCACCTGTTTGGTTGAAGGGTCTGCCTGAAGATTTGTATGTTAAATTTCTTTGTTTTATTGTTGTAAATTGGAAGGGATTTCCAAGTCACCTAAAAAATTCTCCTATGTTGATGTATATAGCTTCTTCCAGCAAAACATATGTGTCAACTATATCAAATGTTGCAGATCACATCAGAATATATCTTTCGTCATAGGGGTGGAAGACATCGCAGCTCACAAAATGGTCTAGAATATTCAGAAGTGACGCCAAATATTAATCCATGCCTGAATATACTCAGAAGGAAATTATAAATTTGGATCCTCACGAAGGTGAGAAACTATATGCATGTTTGAATCAACATTCTAAAATTACAGAAACTTTTATGACAAGCCAACTTCTATGTCAAAGATTGTTGAGTGACCTATGGATGTAGTAACAGACTCGACATACAATCAACTTTCGATCACTATTGATACTAATGTCAAGTGTAACAAGTCGTGACCCCAGGCTCCAGGTAGTTCCAGCTTCGGGCATCCATGCTGGCGGTGACTCCAGGCTCCAGATAGCTTCGGCTTCAGACATAGACACTAGTGGTGGCAATGGGAACAGTTCCATTGACTATAGTGCGGTAATGTGGTGAACAAGAAGGGTTGTCATTGTCAAATCACTTAGACTACAAGATTGTCAGACCTGCAAAGAGCATTGACTTAAGTGTTGTTTTGTCATGACAATTACAATGTTGCTATGAGTCCAGAAATCTTTGGAGGTTGGGTGTCATGTGCGATAGTGACCTTGACATTAGGTACATGTTAGACATCTATTATATGGAATTGCATTTTTAATGTGATTTCTATAGTGGACGACGGCTCGATTGCATTTGCACAAGAAACATTAATTGTGTGATTAGTTAACATCCTTGAAGGTCATGAATCCTAAACAACGCATGAAACTTTTCGAATAGTCGTGTGTTAAAAAAATACATTGTTTTATATTTTAAGAAATAAGAAATTGTATTTTCTATGTCTAACATTAGGTTGCACACATAAACCTTTTTAAGTTAACCAAAATTAATATATAGTCAACTCAGATTCCCGGAAGCGATCAAATTCCCTAGAGCTAGTTTATTTCCATCATGTTGGTTGTAATAGAAGGATCCACCACCAGGACAAAGAAAGAAGGTACCAATAAAAGCACCTATGCAAACACAAATTGGTGATGGAAGCACTCTATGACTAGGAAGGCACTATGTCCTTATCGATCTGTGATCTCGATGAATAACTCGAGAGGCACTTGCGGCGAGGCCATGGTGATTTATTTGATCTAGACAAGGAAATACTTCAAGCATCGAGCAATTCCTTCTTCTTTTTTCAAATATCGAATCTACTGCAACAAAAGAAATGCATTCTCCTTATTCAAAGCAAGGGAAACAGTAGGTGTAACGCCCCCGACCATCAACCCCTCAGCCGAAAACACTACTACGCGAAAAACATTCTCATACTTATGTAGTATGCATTTAAATAAAGTTAAATGGCTTAACAGATTAAACTTATAATTACTTCTAACATACATAATTAATTGGAAACAACAGTAAACATCATCGCAATGGAATACATGATAATATTGCAAGCATCAGAGGCATGCATTTTATTTGAAATTAAACACATGCATATACTTATCTTTGAAACTTTAGTAACTCCACTAACCACGTACAGACCTTCCACAAACCTCCCAGACTTAGACCACGCTGCTCATCATGCTCAAAAGTGGATCACCCCCCAGTTGGGACTAAGATCCACCCAAGGTAAGGGAATCCTAGACTAGGCTGAGGTTACAGGAAAACTGCACAGTGCAACTGGAAGGATTCTCTCCAAAATCCTTCTTATGCCCACTACTCATGAACTCCCATTCCCCACATGCATGTTCCACCTGGGAGTATACACCTTCACAAGAACAGTCCATTGGTGCTTCACCTCCTTCTCTGGGTCTCAGCAACAGGCCATATCAAGAAGTCTCAGAGCTCTGTATCTGGTGCTAGACTCTCTCTAGAAGAAAACCACTTCCCAAAAAAATCTCTCACCTGGAGAGAGTTGCTCACAGTCCTGACAACCTACCTCTTCTACCATGGGCTTGACAACTCGGTTCTTCCACCAGTTCCCAATTCAATTCCCAAAAGTTCAGGATGACAACAACAACAACATCTTGGGTTAACTCACAGGTGATAGCAGCAACAGGAAAATGGGGTGTGGAAACAGGAAATGACAACATGCCACTAAAACACAGCACGGTTCGGGTAACACCTGTTTGTAGGATGCATGACAAGAAATTCATGTAGATATAGAACATAGACTATATGGTTTAGACTGAGGTGTAACGACTTCCCAAGAAAACATCACAGGATTCGGGTTTCAGGGTTGCGTGAGTCTTACAAAATTAAAACACAGAGATCTCTATGTTCAGACAGTGGATGGAAGAATGGAGAACAAACCCCCATCTCGGCTCAATTCTTCGGTTAATTTTCATGTGTCTGGGCTGACACATGTCACCCATGAAGCTGCATGCGCTCGTCAGCGTGTGTTCCCTTTTGCACATGTTCCCCCTTCCAGGAACTTAGGATAAAACATACATTTCACATATCTTTTGGAATAATAATAAATTATTATTCCTAAGGAGTTAAGACCCTAGGCTCAACACTTAGCCTCTCTTTCCAACCTTTCAGCCCCTTTTCCCTTACCCACCTTGTGGAAGCTTATTCCCCCATCACTCTTTATTCGTGGTCGGCCTGCACGTCACGATGTTATATTTATATTAATGTTCTACATATTACATATACAAAAACAGGCTCCTGGCCTTTAAAACTTAGGCTCTCTGCCTTAATAAACACATAAGCCCACCATCTTATCAATACTTGGCTCACCAGCCTACAAAAATGATTTACAATTCATAAACATGATTACAACAGGTCTCATCCTTGTGGATATTACAATCCACTCCCCTTAATTTTTCACTGTCCTTAGTACAACTTTTACACAGCATCAGCAAGATTTCCAAAATCTTCAAAAATATGTGGATATTCTACCTGCATAGCATCTTCATGTTCCCAAGTCGCATCCTCAGGACCGTACCAGGTCCACTGGACCTTTACAATCCCTATGGCTCGATTCCGGAGTTTTTTGTTTTTCTGATCCAATATGCACACAGGATGCACTTGCAAGACACCTTCTTGTTCCACTTCAGTCACATTCCAATCAATTACATGATTAGCATCAGGTATATGTTTCTTAAGAAACGAAACATGAAACCCATTATGTACATTCATGGATGCAAGTAATGCAAGAATATATGCAACTGGCCCAATCCTTTCTAGGATTTCAAATAGCCCACAAAATTTGGCTGCCAACTTGGCGCAGTTTCCCAATTTTAGGGAACTTCTGTTAGCTTTTACTTTCAGAAAAACATGATCACCCACTTTAAACTCTCTATAAATTATGTTCTTATCAACATAAATTTTCTGCCTTTCTTGGGTAGCCTTTAAATTCTGCTTAATTTTTAGCATTTGTTCTTCCATTTCCTTGAGCAACTCTCACCCAACTACTGCCTTGTCAGCTAGATTATCCCAACTTACTAGAGTATTGTACTTTATGCCATAAAGTTCTTCAAATGGCTCATCTTCAATGATGCTTGATACCCATTGTTGTAGGCGAATCTACCAAATGCAGGTAGTCTTCCCATTTCGATGTGTTAGCATCGAAAGTCACTCCTGGATTGCTTGCAGGAGCAGAGCCCGACACCCATCAGTTTAATGTCACAATTTGTTTATAAAGAGATGATCAAATGGAGATAAAGGCTCAAGGAGGTATCATTCTAACTCAGGGATTGGGTCTAGCATATATGGGATAAAGGAGGTCTTGATCTAACTTCATCCAGTGGGTTGATTAAAAGATGAGCAGGTGGAAGACTTGGCAAGAAAGGTGAACAAACAGCTTTGGGCTACAGGCTTTCAGCGGTTTGTAGAAGAAAGACTCTAAATACAAGATCCTCTTGGTTCAGGGTCTCAAGAAAATGAAAGGGGACTTGACTGGATCCTCCAATTCCAAGTCACTCAGCATTGGGAAAATCACAAGAACCAATTAGAAACAACGTAACTGCTACAGTGATCCAACCCACATCATCTTATAGCAGCTACAACCCGACTGGATCCTCCAATTCCGAGCTGTTCTAACGCAGTGTAAACAGAGACGTGAAAGAAACTGGCATTCATAAGACAAGAAGTCTCAAAAGTTCATACATAACCATAGTATCAGTGCTTCATTAAAAATTTACAACCGGGAGCTCTGCTCAACCATCGATCCTTTACAAAATGGAAAAAATGCCTACATATAGCCAAAACAAAACAACAACAGCGGAAACGAGAAGCTGCATTAAAAACTTTGCGTCTGCATGTCTTCTGACAGTCTGCGCATGCAGACTCTGGATGATCGTGCACTTATGATAGACGCAATGGGACTCCTGATTGTCCTACAGTGGTTTGATGGATGCAATCTCCGTCAGGAAGGACTATCAGTCTGCTTGTACGCTTGGTCCTTTCCTGGCATTCTATTTATGGAAGAAGACGACGTTCAACCACCTTCACGGAAATAATGACTGCTTCAGTGGGATTGGGAACGGCCTTGGTCAACTCTGCCCTCTGGGACGTGGAAGACCCCTCGCGCTGTCACCTGGAACAGTTGGACAGTCTGATGGATAAGGCATGGAGGAACTGGCACGCTTGACGTGGAAGGGGAAAGGGAGGTGATGGCGTCAACACTGTGAGGGTGAGATGAGAGGTGATGAGGTGGTGGAAGATAAGAGGGTATGAGGATGGGTGCGGTAGCGAAAGGATGTCATGGAAGGGAGCGGGACACATGGAAAGGGACGAGGAGGCTCGAAAGGTGAGTGTATGATGAGATGGGGGGAGGGACCACATGGACTAGAAGAGGGAAGGTGGACAGATGTGGGAGGATGAGGAAGGGATAAAGGGAGCGAGCCTCATCGCACGGCCAGGAGGAGAACATATGGCAAGGGGAAGGATGGTACAAAATATGACATGACAGGAAAGGGGCCCACGTTGGTTAAACGCAGAAAGACAGAAGGCTCCGGAATACAATGTGCGCCGCTGATCCGGGCGCTCTAATCACAGCCGTCGGAGAGATGCATCCCCGATTCTGGACCCCCCCCCTCTGCTTAAAGGTAGAAAGGCAGGGGGGGTCCGGAATCACCTTGCGTGTCGTTGATCCGGGCACTCTAATCGCAGCTGTTGAAGAGGTGCGCCCCCGATTTCGGACCCCCCCCTCCGATTAAAGGTAGAAAGGCCAGGGGGCTCCGGAATCCAATGTGCATCGTTGATATGGGCGCTCTAATCCCTGTCGTCCAGATCTGATTTCTATCTAAACACAGGCGCATTTTCATCCTGATCTTAGGACAAGTGGGTTTTTAACCCATTCCTTTGCATTTTACCCCCCTTTAAGTCCAATGCACCCAAGTTTCATCGATGGATGGACGGCTGAGAGGACCTCGGTGCTTCCAACGTGAAAATGTCGAATGGCCCCACTCATGGCTCAGCTATTGCGCCATGTGTCCTCCATTACCAGGCTCGCTTGACGTGACCAGGTGCTAGGACCATAGGCTTAGCTTCAAAGGCGCTTTCGTCATTTCACCGATCGGTGATTTCCACTGCAATGAACGAAGAGATTCCTGACTCCCGATAATCGATACGCCGACAGGCTGCCATCTCTCTCGGTTGGATCAGACGATCCAGATTTGTTTTGAACCATTGATGCTCCCTCTTGCTAAACCCCGGGCAACTTGACAGCCACGAAAACCCGATGATCGTCGATTAACTCTGTAGGTGGATCTCGGCCGCCGATGGAAAAACTTCGCCCGCTCACTCGACTCGCTACTGAAAAAGGGATTCTCCCATGCTGCACTTAGCGCTTCCCACGCAACTAGCAAGTCTGGGTGCTCTCGAGCCCGGGACAAGAATTATCGCTAACATTAGGCTCCATGGGGGATAGAGTCTACCTTGTGATGCTCTAAGAACTCATTCCACAACTTCAGTGCCTTACTGTTGGGCTATGGAGTCATGCTCAAAACATCCCGCTGCTGAAAATACAGGCCAAAAAATAAAAGTAACAAAATAAAGCTACATGCTCAAAGGAGCTTATTTATATACAGTCCTAATGCTAGTAAAATATTTTACATGGGTTAGGTGAAAGAAAACTTCCACCATAGCCATTCAAGCAGCTTCTTGGATAGAATCTCCTTCCTCCTGTCTATGATCACCATCAGATAGTGTAACCGTGACAGCAGAACGACTACACTCTTCAACTTCTCCTCATAGGGTGAAGTTGATATGGAATAGGGCGGCTCCAAGGCATAAAGGATATGCCACTCCATGTATTCGCCGACAGGGTCATAGAATGAGTGGCGAATTTCAGAAAATTGGTGACAGGCAGCCTCCTCTGCTACAGAGTTTCTCACATGCGGCCGAATATCTCTGATAAGCATAGGTGGGTGGATAACTGAAGTAGTCTCGTTGATCTCAGGCAGTGACTACTTGCTGACTGGATCTGGAATGAAATATGTGCTCAGTTGCTCTTCTAGTTCTTCCTTGTCTTCTCCGTGCACTCCCCCATCTTGTAAAAAAGGAATGGCCTCGCGATCCTTCCTTTCAATCCCAAATGTAAATACATCATGGTAAATCTCGTGAAGGAAGAAAGAACAATCCTCTTCCACAATGGCTTCTTCGTTTAATTCTTAGACAACAGGATCATCAGGGGAAAATGCTAACGCGTCCAAGAAATCTTCAATAATCTCTTCAAAAGAGCTACTTAAATCATCTGCCTCGAAGACTGGAAAATATTCTTCGTTGTCTTTAGATTCCAATTTTGTACACTGGGGAGTGGGGAATATCGCCTGCTCCACTAGTTCACTCAGGTCATCTTTTTCCTCCCAGGCTGGAAAATCCTCTGCACAGTCTTCATATTTCAACCCTTCTAATTGGGCAGAGAGATATTTCACCTGCTCCATCAGATCACTCAGGGAATCCTCTCCCCCCCTGGGATATTCATCACTTTCATAACCCACCTCTGATGCAGACAAATGGGGAGGAGAAAGGAATGATTTTTTATCCAGGTCGTCAGAATCATCCTCACAGCCTATGTCTGAAACCACTTTATCCGGTATAGAGTTGTGGTATCCCTCACTACAGTTATGACAAACTAACACAGAGGGATAAAACTCTTGACAATAGGTAGTGAAGGATGCATGGAAATCAATGAGTGAAGAAATGCTAGCAGGGGGTAAAGAATGATACCATTTATGTGAATCCCCTGCTAACGAGAACATGAACATTTTCAGTAATACATCCTCATGATGTATCTCCCACTGATGCATGAGTTCATGAAACTCACTGAGGTGCTGGGCAGGGTTGTCCTCTTCACATTTTCCAAATATGGGCAAATAATCGCCCCATTCATCCAGAGAGGGGGACAACATTAGGAAAACCAGGAATAATAGAAAAATTAAAAGGAGCAAACCTGCGAGCAAGGATTTTCTCCATATCGAACCAGTGGAGTCACCAATCGATCCTTGAACCATGGAGTCGCCAGCTGAAATATGTGCAGCTCCGAATGTGTCTGGTCCTTGTTAACCATCAAAGTCTAGATCCTAACGTTGTGGTTTCCCCAGGAAGCTTCTCAGGCTGAGAAAGCAGCTGTTGAAACCTTCTTGAGAAAGCTCCTTAGGGTCAGCGTTCAGGTGTGCTAACAGTAGCCACAACTGAAACAGTGATGTGGAAACAATGGAGTTGCCACAGTGGAGTCGTCAGGTGCACAGTAGCAATCTTTAAGGGCTCTGATGTCTGATGCACCCTCAGAATCAGAGGCTCAATGTCATTTTTCCCAGGGAAAATCTTCAACTTCGTCCCCGGCAACGACGCCAGAAATGTTAGCGTCATAAGTCACTCCTGGATTGCTTGCAGGAGCAGAGCCCGACACCCATCAGTTTAATGTCACGATTTGTTTATAAAGAGATGATCAAATGGAGATAAAGGCTCGACGAGGTATCATTCTAACTCAGGGATTGGGTCTAGCATATATGGGATAAAGGAGGTCTTGATCTAACTTCATCCAGTGGGTTGATTAAAAGATGAGTAGGTGGAAGACTTGGCAAGAAAGGTGAACAAACAGTTTTGGGCTACAGTCTTTCAGCGGTTTGCAGAAGAAAGACTCTAAATACAAGATCCTCTTGGTTCAGGGTCTCAAGAAACTAAAAGGGGACTTGACTGGATCCTCCAATTCCAAGTCACTCAGCGTTGGGAAAATCACAAGAACCGATTAGAAACAACGTAACTGCTACAGTGATCCAATCTACATCATCCTATAGCAGCTACAACTCGACTGGATCCTCCAATTCCGAGCTGTTCTAACGCAGTGTAAACAGAGACGTGAAAGAAACTGACATTCATAAGACAAGAAGTCTCAAAAGTTCATACATAACCATAGTATCAGTGCTTCATTAAAAATTTACAACCGGGAGCTCTGCTCAACCATCGATCCTGCAATGGTTTGACGGACGCAATCTCCGTCAGGAAGGACTATCAGTCTGCTTGTACACTTGGTCCTTTCCTGGCCTTCTATTTATGGAAGAAGATGACGTTCAACCACCTTCACGGCAATAATGACTGCTTCCTTGGGATTGGGAATGGCCTCAGTCAACTCTGTCCTCTGGGACGTGGAAGACCCCTCGCGCTGCCACCTGGAACAGTTGGACAGTCTGATGGATAAGGCGTGGAGGAACTAGCACGCTTGACGTGGAAGGGGAAAGGGAGGTGATGGCGTCAACACTGTGAGGGTGAGATGAGAGGTGATGAGGTGGTGGAAGATAAGAGGGTCTAAGGATGGGTGCGGTAGCGAAAGGCTGTCATGGAAGGGAGCGGGACACATGGCAGGGGATGAGGAGGCTCGGAAGGTGATTGGATGATGAGATGGGGGGAGGGACCACATGGACCAAAAGAGGGAAGGTGGACAGATGTCGGAGGATGAGGAAGGGCTAAAGGGAGCGAGCCTCATGGCACGGCCAAGAGGAGAACAGATGGAAAGGGGAAGGATGGTACAAAAGATGACACGACAGGAAAGGGGCCCACGTTGGTTAAACGCAGAAAGACAGAAGGCTCCAGAATACAATGTGCGCCGCTGATCCGAGCGCTCTAATCACAGCTGTCGGAGAGATGCGTCCCCGATTCTGGACCCCCCCCCCCTCCAATTAAAGGTAGAAAGGCGAGGGGGGTTCGGAATCACCTTGCGCGTCGTTGATATGGGTGCTCTAATCACAGCCATTGA
>ML796734.1:104231-140909 GCA_009831015.1 Picea engelmannii
GAGACAAGTAGTTGATGAGTTGGCACATACATGAGGTGTATAGTTGATGATGTTGGTACATATTTATGAGTCATAGTTGATGATTAGTTGACACATTATTGGTACATACTTGGTACATGGTTGGATGCACTTGTTTATGGTACAGGTTGATTACGGGTTATTTGGTACAGGTTGGTGCATGGTTGATGCACTTGTTTATGGTACAAGTTGATTACAGGTTGAGGTACAGGTTGATGCATGGTTGATGCATGGTTCAAATTTATTGGTATACGTTTACAATGGTATATCTCTCAGTGATAGGTTGACAGTGTTTCCATCATTCTACTTCTACTTCATGGTGGCAGGACGGGGCAAGGACAGGTGGTTGTATCCACCTTCCGGTTGTAACCAGAGAGCATAAGGGTTGTAGCCTCCTTCTGGTTGTAATCAGAGAATTGGGGAGTTGGATATTCCCTCAGGTTGTAGCCTGAGAAGCTAGGGGGTTGGAGCCTCCTTCCATTTGTAGCTAGAAAGCAAAGGAAGTTGGTGCTTCTAAAGAATGTAATTCTTTAAGACATATAAGAAAAAGCATTCCGTGGTTTTCTCCCGATTTGGGTTTCCACGTAAAACACTGGTGTATTGTGTATGTGTATGTTTTTTCATTTGTTCATTGTTTATTTACTCTGCAGTTATTGGATGATACTACCTCATTGATATAACACTTGCATTATATGGTTAAAAAGGATTAATTTTCTCTATTACTGATTCACCCCCCTCTCAGTAATCCAACAATTGGTATCAGAGCAGGTTCCTTCATAAATCAGTTTAACCATTGAAATTTAGATCATGGAGAGTACCAACTCATATAAAAATGGAATACCACAGTTTGATGGACAGAAGTATGATTTTTGGAGCATAAGAGTGAGGACATATATACAGGCACAGGGATTTTAAGTTTGGCAATCAATTGTATATGGATACACAACACCAGCAGTTCCACCAACAAATGACAAAGAAGTAAAACTCGGTGAGAATAATTCCAAAGAACAAATTCACTTTTGAATGGTCTCAATGATATGGTATTCACCAAAGTTGCACACTGTAAATCCTCTAAAGAGATTTGCGGCAAGCTTCAAAACATTTATGAAAGAGATACAAAAGTCAAAGAAACAAAGATTCAGACTTACAGAGGTCAGTTCGAGAAACTATAAATGAAGGAAGATGAAGATATCACAACCTACTTCTTATGAGTCAATGAAACAGTGAATGCAATCATAGGATTGGGAAAATAAATTGAAGAATTTGTAATTGTTCAAAAGATACTAAGATATCTTCCTATGAGATTCAACCCTAAGATATCAACACTGGAAGAAAGATCGGATCTAGATTCAATAAGCATGGACGAACTACATGGAATATTCACAGCATATGAAATGAGAACTGAGAAGGAAAATCCAGATATTAAATAAGAAACCTTCAAGGCATCCAAAAGATCAAAGAAAAATAAAAAGGAACAAGAAGAATATAACATCATCAATGCTGCCTCGGAAGATGATGAAGAAGTGGCCAACTTTGTCAAAAGGCTGAACAAGGGAACCAACGGTAGGTATAGAGGTAAGATCCCTTTAATTTGTTTTAATTGTGATGGTATTGGTCATTTTGCTAACAAATTTCCTCATAAGAAAAAGAAAAATGATGAAGGTTACTCAAAAGGAAAGCACACATATAAAGGCAAAAGAACTACAGATAAAGTTTTCAAGAAAAACTTATACACCAAAGAAGACTCTGAAGAAGAATATGAAGAAGCCGAAGAAGAATGTGAAGAAGTCGAAGAAGAAATTGAAGAGGCAGAAGTTGACTATTGAGAAGAATTAATGTGTGCCATATAAGTTATTAGAAGAGAAAAGAAGAAAAACAAGAAACTACAAGAAGAACTAGACAAGAAAAAGGACACTGGAGGACTAGAACAAATGATCACAAAATTGAAGGTTCAAATAGAAGAAGATAAAAGAATTGAAGAAGCACTCAAAGAACAACTAGAAGAAAAGGAAAAGATCATTGGAAACTTGGAAGCAGAGATTGTCACACTAAGAAATGATATTCAAAAGAAAAATATGCAGAATAGCTCAAAAGTTCTGAATGACATTATCAACAGTCAAAAATTTCATCTTGAAAAGTCTGGAATTGGATACAATCAGACAAAAAAGGGATCAAACTCCAAAACAATAGAGAAAGAAACAAATCCAAAGAGCTATGCAGAAACAATCAAAGAGGATAGGAAGATTACAGGGACACTCCTCCACCAAGAAGATTCAGATTTTAGAATCAACAACAGACAGATAGGCCTCAAGAAGAAGAATAATTCATAAGAGCACCTCCTTTCAGAAGATCTTCAACTCCCAGGTATCAAACTATATTTTTTGGTTTATGTTATGCATGTTGTTAAAACAATTCTTAATTTTTTTATCCCTAAGACCTAAACTTTCCTTTTTCGGGTTTCGGCTTTTCATAAAACACAAGTTTTGTTATCATTCCCAAACGCACGGTACCGATTTCCCGAAGAACTCAATTATTTAAATAATAAAAGGAAAAAACCTAAAAGTATTATAAGAATCCCGACGCATTTTCTATAAAATTATTTTAATCATGATAAGCTTTAAACCTAATGGATTTAAGATTAACTTTAAAGAGTTTTCGGGATTCGGGGTTTGCTGAAAACACATTTTTCAATACAAATTGAATCACGAAATCCAGATCCCCAATTTCCCGAAATAAAGAGTGTTAGTTAAAATGCTAATTAATTAATTCTCTAACACAAAAAGTTAAGGCTTAAGTTAATCATTTCGCGATTTCGGGATTCAGGGTTCAATGATAACACATCTCTTGTCAAAATGATCCACGAAATCCCGAATCGCGAAATCCCGACCCATAATTTGTGTTAAACTGAACTAACTTTGTTTTGTCCTTAACCCTGATTAGTCAGTTAATTAAGATGAATTTAAGTCCTATTTTTAAACACGTCGCGATTTCACAACTTCGGAAATCGGGATTCATCAATGACATACTTCTTGTCAAAATGATCCCCAAAATCCCGAAACGCTTAATATCAATCAATTACTTTGCTAAAATGTTTAATTCTTAATTAACCTTGTCGCGATTTTGCGATTTCGGAGATCGAATTTCGAGATAACATACCTTTCGACAACACAATCCCCAAAATCCCAAAAAACAAAATCTTGACTCTTAATCTATGATTAGCATAAATTAAACTTTTTCCAAAGCATGATTAATGATAATCATTTTTTAGGGTTTCATTCATGTTTCGGTTTTCGATTGAGTAAAATGTTCCAAGTTTTCTTTAAAATTCAAAGGCACCAAAATGTGGCCATTTTAAATAAAGAATAACTGGTGATACATGGTACTAATGCGTATTTCAGTAAAATATCTACCGCATTAAATGTCTTGAAATCTTGTCAGTTGCATCAATCCCATCATTGTTAAATGAATTAAAAGAGCATTTGAATGTCTGTGTTTTCATTTTATCAAGAGCAAGAAGAACTCAGCTAAGCTCATTCATTCCTTTTCTGTGACAGGTTTTCCCTTTAACGTAAAGTCATGGCACCGAAAAAGGCACCGAAGAAGAGTGAAGATACATAGGAAGGAGATATCATCTCCGACACCACGCCACAGGCTATAGACTCCATTAAATATTGGACTCAAATCTCTGAATTTATGGAATGTGAATTCAAGAATGCTCATACTGATTTTAAGAATCACTATTGGGACATAGCAGAATAAGAGCTTCATAAGATCATCGTGCACCCTCGGCTCATGGCATACAATGATATGATCAGTTGGGCCCTGGAAAAGGTCGATATCCCAATGAGGAGCATCTTAAACGATCAAGGATTCATCGTCGGCTCATTCAGGCCAGAACATATACAAGTAATGTATAAATCTCACCAAATCCTAAACATACTTTTAATGCCAAATTTTTAGTAGAATTTCAGAGGAAAGAATGCACCAAGGTAGACCGGACTTATCCTGATATAATTATAGACTGGTGGAGATGTCCATCAAAATTTAGGGCCGATACCCATGGGGTTTATGCTATAGCATCCTTGAATGAATACATGGTCTACATAGCCATTATGCTTTGTAGACTTTTCTGGAGAAAAGATCCCTGCCATTTTCATGCAAATTGGGTGCCCTTTTTAGAAGAAGCTTTAGAAGGATATGCTTTTAACTAGAGTAAGATTTTGTCGGATAACCTAACACAAGAAATCTCAAACTACAGAGTTGCAAAATCTAAGGGACAACCAGTGGCCTTTTACATGTCAGCATACATTATGGATGCAATCTGCTATGTGACTCATTTTCCCTTAATGAATTGGAGTTGGAACATAACCTGTCCAGAACCCATTCATGAATATCATTATGCCCTTTGGGAAGAAAATGCTAAGGACGCATTTTATGAAATTTGTCATTTTGTTATAATTTTGATGCATAAAATATTTTTTGGATGTGAACCCCCTCGCATTTCTGATACAGTCACATAAAATCTTAAAGCAATAGTCGACTTGTTTATTGACGAGAATTTTTCCTACATTAGGGTTTATGGTTGTTCTATTCCCCCTCATGCACTCCCTAAATTCCTACCGAACAGATTGGTGTGTAGAGAGGTAGCCCACCAGATAGTAAAAGGAGGCATTGGATTAGAGCTAAAGGTAGCTCAGAAGAAGTCATGGCCAACTTTCCCTGTACATATCGGGAAATTTTCATTACTGAATCTAGGCCATTCTAAAGTAGAGGCTGAATCACTAGAAGAAGTAAAATTGGTAGATATTGAACACAGAAATCATGACCCCTATCAATTAGTAAGCAAACATTTGATGCATTGTAATTTAAAAGCCTATGAGCACAAAACATCTGTTTATGATGACATATTAAAGGAGGTTAAATCCTATGAAGAGTTATTGAATAGAGTATAGGCCCTACCACCTAACTCACAGATTGGTTTCATGTCATTCCAGAGCCATAGGCGAAGTTGTTTACCCAAAATTTTGCAGGGCGAAGCTACGACCCCACCTCAAGAGCAAGAAGGGCCTCCCTTAGGCTTTGAAACAAATATACAGGACAAAGAAAATACTAAAGGAAAGATGAAGGATATTGGAATACCTTCACAAGACACAGAAATTTCCCAGACAAAAGAATCAGAGGCAGGGAAGGGAAAGGAGCTAGAAACATCCCCAGAAATCCCTAAGGATGTTCCAGAAAAGACAGGAGGAACAACATCGACAGAACTTGGAAGTCCCATTACTTCCTTGACTCCATTGCAGTCCACTTATGGAAACCCCCATGAGGGAGCTCTGTATGTCAGTGATCTGGAGCCAATTTCTAGGGATGAGATTCCTTCATCAGATTATTTTTTCAGTAAAAAGAGAAGGGCAATCTTGAAACAGGAAATCCATCCAAGAGGAGATGGGATGGTTAAAAATCATAAGGCCATTATAGATGGAAATAAACTTAAAGATGGAGAATTTGCTACAGAGATAGCAGGCATGATGGGAGCTTTAGCGTCGGCAAATTTATATTCTTTGGGCAGTTTGACAACTATGTTAGAACAAAAAGACCAAATGATAGCTCAGCTACATGGCAAATTGAAAGAAGCCAAAAGAAATATCAGTTGGGGAATAAAAAAGGGTCTAGAACAAGCTAGATTAAAAGATATTCAAGAGATTTAGAAAATGAAAACAAGCTTAGAGGAAACAAATCAGATAATACAGGTCACTCAGGCACAGGTCCTAAAGCAAGAAGAAGCAAATAAACAATTACGAGATAAGATTAGTACTATTTCAAATCAAGTGGTAGAGCTTGAAATTTTCCAGGCTCGGGTATTGGGAATACATTTGAAGATAGAAGAAGAACAACAGAAAGTGTTTTTAAATCTAGAAGTTGTCCATAATTACTTTCAGGAAACAAATAAATCTTTGGAGAATGTTCTCCAGAAAGAAAGAGAAGTGAAAGTAGCCAGAACGACTTTCCAAAAAGTAGTAGCCCTTTCAACAAAGGAAGAGGTCGGAAAGATTCAGAAACTATCCATTTCAAAACAGGTTAAAGGAGATGTAATACTCAAAGCGTGGGAAGCAAACCTGGCCGAAAATAAAAGAATAACCAGAGATGTCAATGATGATTGTCAAGGAATTTTTGATCTCTTAGAAAAAAGTTCATTGAATATTGGAAAAAATGGTTGTCCTGGGTTATTAGGAGAGATTAACATTGTCAAGCACCAGCTAAGGTTCAAGGAAGATTTGGAGGAAATGAAGGTAGAGATCCCAAAAATTAAGGTAATCAATATCATCAAAATCGACAAATGGATAGTGATACCGAACTTAAAGTTGCAAACTATTAAGTTAACAAGGAAGATAATAGAAGATCGTTTGCCTGAATTACAAAAACAATTCTTCTTATTTGAGGCAAAAGAGATACCAGACGTTCCCAGAGTTTTGGTGAAGTTTTTGGGAAAATGTATTCACTTTCTTGAGGCAGAAGAAGGATGTTCGTCAACACAAACATAAAAATACTCTTTTGAATATTTTCATCATTAGAATAATAAAGAAGTTAGAAAAGAAATGTAAACGGTTTGACATTATTCATCCCTTTAACCGTAGTCTTAGGAAGTTGGCTAATCACCAACGGGAAAATATTTGATGATCATGTATAAATATATTTTCAGAAGACTGAGAAAAGGATTTTGGTTTTTTGAGAGAGTCGATTGTATTAAAAATTTTCCAATCCACTGTGATATACGATACAGATGAGATTCTGAATCCTGCCAACTTGTATCTATGTGTTCTTTAACCTTGTTTACCATATTTTTCTATGTTTCCCTTTCAATGTCTTTCTAATGAATGATCAATTTGAAGTTTATTTTATACATCTTTTATAGTTTAGATTGATTGGTTATCAAATTATTTACAGCTTTTCCTCTGAAATTGTTATCAGTAATTTTAAGACCTGTAGATCATTTGAACCATGATATTTAACACTTCATTAGAAATCTCGTTTTCTTCTTTATTTCCTGTTACAATATGAGATTCTTTCTTGATTAAAGCCTCATATTTTTCAATAGTATTTCTTTGTTATTTTATGATTCTCAAATTGTTTCAAGTCCGGGAAACGGCCTCAACTGTATTTTTGTTATTATTTTGAATTTCAATTTTTTTTTTTCCTATTCTCATCTCTTAAAAAAAACCGAAGTAACAATTTATCGAATTCTTTCACAACTAAATAAAATTTTACTCCCCATGACTGTGCCAAATAATAGACAACCCAACATAGAACCTGGTCTCCAAGATCAAACCAGTATTTCTTTAAACCTATTTAATACTATTCTACAAACAACGACTAACCGGGCTGAATTAGAACATTCATGGGCTGCATTGAGAGAGATATCAGTATCCAAGAACAATAGGAAGCTAGACAGAGACAGTTAAGAAACTGATTCTGCTTTACCCTTCTTTTGGATTCTTATCCTTTAATTACCTTTACCTTTACGGATGCCTTGACGATATACTTTACAACCTTAAAGTATAAACTCAGGAACAACATCTTTTTGGCGCCGTTGTCGGGGATGAAGAAACGAATCTTTTCCCTGGGAAGAACAACATTGACACTTTCTTTCTTTGATAGTGAACAAGGATAGAAAACCTTCTAAGGCTACCTTTATTTTTCACTTGGTGACTCCACGATAAGTAAACTGGCTATTAGCCAAAAGAACACCAGAAAGAACCCGGACAACAAGTAGACCTCGCCAGTCTCTGATCCGGAAAAGATTTTAAAATCACGAAGATCACTTAGACAAGTATTTTTACCCATACGTACTATTTGTCAGCCTGACTTTATGCAGTTGAACATTTCGGAAACACTTGAAAGATCTGTCTCGCTTCCCCTCTCATACGATACATTCTCTTTTCCTGAGGTTTTCTCCCCAGATTTCCGAGAATCTTCTCCTCACGCATTCTGAGCTTCAGCCTCAAATCTACCAATGGCCGCACAAGGAGGTGCTGGAGCTGGAGGTGGTGCCCCAGGAGGACCAGCAGGTGGTCAAGTACCGCTTCCTAGAATCTTCTCTAAAGTAGCTGCTAGATATGCTCCCCTTGTCCTCCTAGTTCCCCTACACGATCTCCCCGAAAATTATATGAAAAGCCTTCTGAAATTTACAGGGGAAGGGGATTTGACCGCTCAAGAACATATAAACTTCTTTGACCAATTTGCTGACATCCTCAAAATAGAACACGAAGACGTCTATTCTAGACTCCTCGTTCAGACTTTCGAAGGATAGGTGAGGACCTGGTTCCAATCCTTAGCAGCCGGATCTCTAAGATCTTATGAGGAACTTGAAAGTGATTTTATTAGATAATGGGGAGAGAGGAAGGACCACCTCTACTACCTGACTGAATTTGGAGCCCTTAGAAAGAAAAACTCAGAATCTGTTCTAGAATTCACACAAAGGTTCAACAAGTTATATAATAAAATATCGGTTGAGGTCAAACCTTCACAACCCATAGCAAAGGTGACTTTTGTTGGCACTTTTGATCTCGATTTTGCCTTATTATTGAGAGAAAGGAGATCAACAGATCTCACGAAAATGCAGGATGATGCTCTTGATATTGAATCGAACATGATGGCGTCAGGGAAATTAAAAGCACAAATAGAAACTGGGAACAAAGAAAATAGGAAATTCAAAGAGCAAGGTGGACCCTCAGGATCGGGGAAATCCTCGGGAGATAAAATAGATGAGATGGCTAGGGTAATTAGAGAAATTTCAAATAAGATCTCAAAAATGGAACTAGAGAAATCGAAAAGAGATAATTTCCCTAGGAAGGATTTTAGAAGGAATCTTGATCCTCAGGCCCCACATAAAATAATTAAAAATGAAGATCAAAAAATCCCAACCCCCTTCAAAAGTGAAAACTTCATTGGAGAGGAAGATCTAGAAGATTTTGAAGAGTTTGATGAGGATATTAATAATCTTGGCGACGATAATAAATCACCTTATTTATCCAGACAAGATTACGAAAAATCCTTAAATAAAGAAATTACATCGGAAGACAATGTTAGCAATGACACGTATGAAAATTTGGCCTATCAGGGTATCGAAGACGATATTATAGCCGAATTATAGGAAAAATATAATTTAAGACCTAGGAACAAAAGTCTCCCAACTGTTCCAACAAAAAAGATCTCGCCAAGGGGCAAAACTGATGAGGTGACTCCAAAAGTTGCTGACAAACAGACTGCAAAAACTCACACCGCTGACACGCAACCTGTCTAGTCGAAGCTAGTGGGAACACTCATTGTGAAGAGACAGGCTCCTATAAATGAAAACAAGTCCGCACCACAAAGAAAATCTGAAAAGAAAGGAATGGAGGCCCCGAACATAGAAAACGACAAGGCCCTGGGAAATTTTAATCTGGAAAATGAAATAAATAAAATCAAAATTCATATTCCCCTTGTTGAACTAGCTAAAAATCCCATATACAGAAAACAAATTGCCAAGATGATTAGCTTTTCCGAAGATGAAAGCCAGGCCGATGTCATCAACTTAGAAGATGACAAGCCGAACATAGTCTTTGGTCCACATTTCGAAGGTGCGAGAGACACTGTGGTCCCCTTTTGTATCATGTTAACCTTGTTTGACCACCTACTCCATAACTGTATGCTAGATTCCAGAGCTTCCCACAATGTGATGCCAAAGGCAATTATGGAGAAACTCGGTCTCGAAATCACAAGGCCCTATGGTGACTTATATTCTTTTGATTCAAGAAAAGTCAAATGCATAGGCATGATTAAAGACCTGGTGGTAGGTCTGGCACAAATATTGCAAAAAGCATTCTTATGGATGTAGTGGTTGCTGACATCCCTCTGAAGTATGGTATGCTATTATCTAGGTCATGGGGTGCCAAGCTTGGAGGATCTCTCCAGCTGGATATGACATACACTACAATTCCAGTTTTTAGAGGACAATACACGCGTCTTTACGGAGAGACTAGGTTGGCATTCATGGTAGGTGATCCACATAACCCAAATAATCATCCTGTTTATATTTCTGACCAAGATTTAGGAAATTGTATATTATCTATTGATGATGTTTTTGAAGTAGATATAGACGAAAGTTGTATAGAAGAAAAAACCGAAAAAGAAGAAATAAAAAAAAATGTATATAGCACTGGTGTATGGAAGATGTATTTTGATGATGCTTCATCTTTCCTTGGAGCTGGAGATGGGGCCCTCCTTGTGGCTCCTGATGATCAATTCGTAATCCCCTTTTCATATAGGCTTCAGTGGAATGTGGATTGTACAAATAATGTATGCAAGTATGAAGCTTTAGTGCTAGGATTAGAAGCCACTAGGAGGATGAAAATAAAGAAACTCGAAGTCTTTGACGACACCGAGTTAATCATAAAATAGGTGAATCGACAGTACCAGGCCAAACATCCTAGGTTGAGGTCCTATAGGAATTGTGTCTGGGATCTGATCGAGAATTTCTTCTCCTCTGTGAATGTTCATTTCGTCCCAAGGACTGAAAACCAACAGGCTGACGCATTAGCCAAAGCAACATCAACTTTCACACCTCCTACCGTGTTTAAATTAAAGTATCACATACAAATGAAACATCGACCTTCGATACCGAATAACATATAGCATTGGCAAGTCTTTGAGGATGATGAACAACTTCACAAATTTTTAGAATCAATAGATGAATTTGCAGAAACTCATACTGATCAAGAAAATCAAAATGATCCCATTTGGATCATGCAAGAGGGGGAGGATTCTAAAGAGTTTCACGATAAAATTGTGAATCACCAAATTCTCGTTCTCAAGAATAACCAGATTCCCAAGGGCCTAATTCCCTTGGAAGATTATTCAATCTAGATGATATCCCTTCAAAAACCACCCTACAACCCCAACCTAAAGAGGTTGAGGACTATGACATAGGAACTAAATAAAACCCTCGGATGGTAAAACTATCCAAATATCTATCTAAAGAAACCAAAAATAATCACACGGAGTTGCTTAGAAAGTACAAAGACGTTTTTTCTTGGTCGTATGAAGAACTAAGAAACTATGACACCTCTGTGATCGAACATAAGATACCCCTGAAGCCTGGTGTCAAACCCTTTAAACAAAAACTCTGACAAATCAACCTCATCTTATTACCTGTTATCGAATGGGAAGTCAAAAAACTCCTTGATGCAAAGATAATTGTACCATTGAGATATTCCGATTGGGTAGCAAACCTGGTCCCGGTTAGGAAGAAAAATGGGGAAATTAGACTATGTGTCGATTTCAGAAATCTTAATAAATCCTCTCTCAAAGATAATTACCCCCTACCTAAAATAGATCACGTTTTAGAAAAAGTGGTAGGAGCTAATAGGATGTCGATGATCGACAGATTTTCAGGTTACAATGAAATTTCCGTCAGCGATCACGATAAAGAAAAAACAACCTTTACCACTCCTTGGGGTACATTTATGTATGATAAGATGTCGTTTGGTTTGATGAATGCAGGTGCTACTTTTCAATGGGCAATGGATATCGCTTTCATTGGCGAACAGGACAAATTTGTAGTTATTTATTTGGATGACCTAACTGTTTTTTCTAAATCGGATGAAGATCATCTGATACATCTCAAGCAGATGTTTGAGAAATTCCCCAGGTTTGGTCTGTCCTTAAATCCTAAAAAGTCTCACTTCCCTATGCAAGAAGGCAAGCTTTTGGGCCATATTGTATCTCGAGATGGAATTAGAATTGACCCTAAAAGAGTTGAAGCTATAGACACAATAAGTATTCCTAGGAATGTGAAAGAAATTCAGTCATTCTTAGGAAAAATAATTTTTTTGAGAAGATTTATTCCAAACTTCGTTGAAATCGTGAAATTGATCACAGATATGCTCAAGAAAAACAACGAAGTGAAATGGACAATAGAAGCTAAAGAATCCTTTGCACGCATCAAGAAGGTTATAAGCGAGGCACCAGTACTAGCGAGCCCTGATTATCTCAAGGATTTCCTTATTTTCTCATTTGCCTCTGAACACACACTCACTACGGTACTCCTTCAGAAGAACGAAGAAGGTTTCGAGTGACCGATAGCCTTCTTTAGCAAAAGTCTTCGAGATGCCGAACTCAGATATAATATAATCGAAAAACAATCATATGCTATGGTAAAAGCATTAAAGGCTTTCAGAACCTATGTTTTTCATTCTAAGGTGATTGCATATGTACCTACTAGCTCTGTAAAAGATATTTTGGTTCAGGCATACAGTGATGGCAAAAGAGGACGATGGCTTGCCAAAATTCAAGAGTTCGACTTGGATATAAAACCAACAAAATTAGTAAAGGGGAAAGGCTTAGCTAAACTCTTAGCTGAATCCAATTTCAGAGCTCTCGGGATAAACGACTCTCAGGGGGAGGAAGAGTGGGTAGACGTGAATGAACTTGAGGATCAAATAGTTGAAATCCGAATCGAAGAGAAATTTGCTTCATCAAATTGGTACAAGGGCATAGTATCCTACTTGTTGACATTGAAATGCCCAAGTGACTTGTCCCCATCCAAAGCCAGAACGCTGAAGCTGCATGCGGTCAAGTACTGTATTTCCGAAAAACAATTGTATTGGAAGGACCCACTTGGCTTCCTCTTGGTCTGTCTGGTCGAATCAGAAACAGAAAAGGTCATAATCCAATTTCACGAAGGAGTGTGTGGAGGACACCACGCCTGGAGGGCTATGGCTTATAAGATCCTGAGGGTTGGGTATTATTGGCCCAAAATTTTCTCAGACGTCAATGTCAAGGTACGATCTTGCAGCCTTTGCCAATTTTTTGCAGGCAAACATAAACTCCCAGCAATGCCATTGATTATGGTCAAAACAGAAGCTCCTTTTTAGCAACGGGGATTAGATTTCATAGGTAAAATTAATCATCATTCTAGTGCTCAACACAGATGGATCCTGACCGCTACAGACTACTTCACCAAATGGGTGGAAGCTATTCCAACGAGAAAGGCTATTGATTCAGTGGTAATAGATTTCTTAGAAGAAAATATTTTGTCTAGGTTCGGTTGTCCCAGAAAGATAGTCACAGACAACGCACAGGCTTTTAAATCTATGGCTATGGTCAGTTTTTGCCAAAAATATAATATTGTGCTTGGTCACTCCACAGCATACTACCCTTAGGGAAATGGTCTGGCCGAATCTTCAAACAAGAGCTTAATCAGTATAATTAAGAAAGTGTTAAGCGAAAATAAAAAGTCTTGGCATGTGCATTTGAAATACGCTCTGTGGGCAAATCGGATAGGCACGAAAAAGTCTATCGGCACTTCTCCCTTCCAAATGGTATATGGGACAGATGTAGTGTTGCCTATAAACCTAGCACTTCCTGTAATGAAACTATGGAAAGATGAGAAGGAAGAACCAAACCCTGTCACAAAAAGGATAAATCAGCTGATTGAAGTTCAGCAGCACATGACGGTAGTGGATGAAAAGCTACAGAAATACCAAGATGACATGAAAGTGTTATTTGATCGCAAAGCCAAAGACAGAAATTTTCTCCCCGGAGATTTGGTTTTGAAATGGGATGCTAGGAAGGAGGATTCGGGAAAAAAAGGTAAATTCGATCACATCTGGTATGGACCATTCAAGGTTGCATCTCCTGAAGGAAAGAATTCATTTCTGCTAGAAAATTTGGATGGTAAAATCATGAATGCCCCCGTCAATGGGTGTTTTTTAAAACATTATATGGAATAATTGATTTCCAGAATTCCCACTGTATATATCGTTTTGTTTAGTCTTTTATTTCATAATTTTCTTTGGGAAGTCTACTTTCATTCTGTAAATAAAGAAAAATAAAATAAAATTGGTTTATGTCTCTTTTAGAAATAAGGATACAAAATTCTTAACGTATCCAATTCCTTAAAACCCTGATACTTTTCATATTGTTCTTTCACAGGATTCTGGCTGACAGCCTGACAAGTAAAAGCAGCAAACGAACAACCTTAAAGCGGAATATAAATTTGCCAAAAATAGGTGATAGATAAGATTTTATGTTATTTCAAAAAGAGAACAAAAATGGTAAGGCAAAGGTGTGAGTCCCAGCAAAGTTTATTTTGTGAAAACAAAGATTTTGTATCAAAAAGTACGTTGATTATCTCGTAAGTTTGATAGGTCAAAAAAAAAAAAATGTTTTCAAAATCTAGGCCTTAAGGGTTTCACTTAGAACAAGATAGGAGGTAAATAAAGTAAAAATCTTTAAGAGAGAGTTCCAAGAGTTGGGTTTAATTTATGACCCCTGTTTTTCGATTTCCAGATCGTTCTACGTCCCCTCTTTCTACCCTCGGTTTTGAATCAAGCTTCTTTTTCGGGTTTCCCATAGAGGGAGAAGACATTACGTCTTAACTTTTGAAATTGAAAAACAGTTCTTAATCAGTAAGACCAATCCTCATATTTCTTACTCTCTGACTAAACATGGTTATGCTTAGGCCTATCCTGACTCTCCTAGGTCTCTTAACATTTTTTCTAAGGATTTAAGCTTGCTCAAAGGAAGACCCATGAAATTAATCTCCCCCTTTTTCTCTGCAGACTAAGGTGTTTTGAAAGTTGAGAAAAGGTTGGTCTAGAGTAATCAAAACAGGTTGACAAACCTCCATTGCAATTTTTACACAGATACCACCCCTGGTATATTAAGTATCACTGATTGGCCCCGCTTCCTATTCATAAAGTAAATATAAGACAGATGGTGAAAGGAAATTTATATTTGATTGCCCCCATCTAGTCCAAAAGACGATGAAAGGAAATTCATTTAAATGATTTCCCTCGTCTAGTATAAAAATATAGATAACTTCACCGAGGTACTGAACAGGCTCGTTGGCAGTGAAGCAATATCTGAGGTTAAATGTATAATTAGCATTCGAAGCGGTGAAACGAAATTCAGTAAAAAGGGACAGATAACTTCACCGGGGTACTGAACAGGCTCGCTAGCAGTGAAGCAATATCTAAGGTATATGTAAGGTTGTCATACTTAAATACCACTCTACTCTAGTTACCAGTTTTTTCGAAACCGGATTTGCATCCCAAGTCCATACAAGGCTCCCCAATTAAAAATATGAATTTTTCTTTGTTTAATGCAAGCCGAAAGCCACAAATCTGTTGAGTTTCCTAAGATTGTTTCAATACCTTCTTAATGCTAACTTAATTTCAGTAACGAGAAGGAGAAGATCATGAATGAGACCACAACTGAGTTTACAACAAATGAGAACATTGAAAATATTTTCAGAAGTAAAAATGAAATCTCTTTTTTCCTCTGTATCCCATTCCTTAGCAATTTCTGCAGGGATAAATCCTTGACCCCATTAACCCAATGAAGGCACTAAGTCTACATGTTCTCCTCGTCCCACAAGGAGACGAGGTCCCCAGTTGGAGCCTATGTTGAAACAATTCTTAAAATTTTTATCCCTAAGACCTAAACTTTCCTTTTTCGGGTTTCGGCTTTTCATAAAACACAAGTTTCATTATCATTCCCAAACGCACGGTACCGATTTCCCGAAGAACTCAATTATTTAAATAATAAAAGGAAAAAACCTAAAAGTATTATAAGAATCTCGACGCATTTTCTATAAAATTATTTTAATCATGATAAGCTTTAAACCTAATGGATTTAAGATTAACTTTAAAGAGTTTTCGGGATTCGGGGTTGACTGAAAACATATTTTTCAATACAAATTGAATCACGAAATCCCGATCCCCGATTTCCCAAAATAAAGAGAGTTAATTAAAATGCTAATTAATTAATTCTCTAATGCAAAAAGTTAAGGCTTAAGTTAATCATTTCGCGATTTCGGGATTCAGGGTTCAGTGATAACACATCTCTTGTCAAAACGATCCCCGAAATCCTGAATCGCGAAATCCCGACCCATAATTTGTGTTAAACCGAACTAACTCTGTTTTGTCGTTAACCCTGATTAGTTAGTTAATTAAGATGAATTTAAGTCATATTTTTAAACACGTCGCGATTTCGCAACTTCGAAAATCGAGATTCATCAATGACATACTTCTTGTCAAAATGATCCCCGAAATCCCGAAACGCTTAATATCAATTAATTACTTTGCTAAAACGTTTCAGTCTTAATTAACCTTGTCGCGATTTCGCGATTTCGGAGATCGGATTTCGAGATAACATACCTTTCAACAACACGATCCCCGAAATCCCGAAAAACAAAATCTTGACTCTTAATCTGTGATTAGCACAAATTAACCTTTTCCAAAGCATGATTAATGATAATCATTTTTTAGGGTTTCATTCATGTTTTGGTTTTCGATTGAGTAAAATGTTCCGAGTTTTCTTTAAAATTCAAAGGCACCAAAATGCGGTCATTTTAAATAAAGAATAACTGGTGATACATGGTACTAATGCGTATCTCAGTAAAATATCTACCGCATTAAATGTCTTGAATTCTTGTCAGTTGCGTCAATCTCGTCATTGTTAAATGAATTAAAAGAGCATTTGAATGCCTGTGTTTTCATTTTATCAAGCGCAAGAAGCACTCAGCTGAGCTCATTCATTCCTTTTCTATGACAAGTTTTCCATTTAACATAAAGTCATGGCACCAAAAAAAGAACGAGTGAAGATACAAAGGAAGGAGATATCATCTCCGACACCATGCCACACGCTATAGACTCCATTAAATCTTGAACTCAAATCTCTGAATTTCTGGAATGTGAATTCAAGAATGCTCATACTGATTCTGAGAATCACTATCGGGACATAGCAGAATCAGAGCTTCATAAGATTGTCGCGCACCCTCATCTCATGGCATACAATGATATGATCAGTTGGGCCCTAGAAAAGGTCGATATCCCGACGAGGAGCATCTTAAATGATCAAGGAGTCATCGTCGGCTCATTCAGGCCAGAACATATACAAGTAATGTATAAACTCTCGCCAAATCCTAAACATACTTTTAATGCCGAATTTTTAGCAGAATTTTAGAGGAAAGAATGCACCGAGGTAGACCGGACTTATCCTGATATAATTAGAGACTGGTGGAGATGTCCATCAAAATTTAGGGTCGATACCCATGGGATTTATTCTATAGCATCCTTGAATGAATACATGGTCTACGTAGCCATTATGCTTTGTAGACTTTTCAGGAGAAAAGATCCCCGCCATTTTCATGCAAATTGGGTGCCCTTTTTAGAAGAATCTTTAGAAGGATATGCTTTTAACTAGAGTAAGATTTTGTCGGATAACCTAACACAAGAAATATCAAACTACAGAGTTGCAAAATCTAAGGGACAACCAGTGGCCTTTTACATGTCAACATACATTATGGATGCAATCTGCTATGTGACTCATTTTCCCTTAATGAATTGGAGTTGGAACATAACCTGTCCAGAACCCATTCATGAATATCATTATGCCCTTTGTGAAGAAAATGCTAAGGACACATTTTATGAAATTTGTCATTTTGTTATAATTCCAATGCATAAAAAAAAAATTGGATGCGAACCCCCTCACATTTCTGATACAGTCACAGAAAATCTTAAAGCAATAGCCGACTGTTTTATTGACGAGAATTTTTCCTACATTAGGGTTTATGGTTGTTATATTCCCCCTCATGCACTCCCTAAATTCCTACCGGACAGATTGGTGTGTAGAGAGGTATCCCACCATATAGTAAAAGGCGGCATTGGATTAGAGCTAAAGGCAACTCAGAAGAAGTCATGGCCAACTTTTCGAGTACATATCGGGAAATTTTCATTACTAAATCTAGGCCATTCTAAAGTAGAGGCTGAATCACTAGAAGAAGTAAAATTGGTAGATATTGAACACAGAAAGCATGACCCCTATCAATTAGTAAGAAAACATTTGATACATTGTAATTTAAAAACCTATGAGCACAAAACATTTGTTTATGATGATGTATTCAAGGAGGTTAAATCCTATGAAGAGGTATTGAATAGAGTACAGGCCCTGCTACCTAACTCACAGATTGGTTTCACATCATTCCAGAGCCATAGGAGAAGTTGTTTACCCAAAAGTTTGCAGGGCGAAGCTACAACCCCACGTCCAGAGTAGGAAGGGCCTCCCCCAGGCTTTAAAACAATATACAGGACAAAGAAAATACTAAAGGCAAGATGAAGGATATTGGAATACCTTCACAAGACAAAAAAATTTCCCAGACAAAAGAATCAGAGGTAGGGAAGGGAAAGGAGCTAGAAACATCCCTAGAAATCCCTAAGGATGTTCCAGAAAAGACAGGAGGAACAACATCGACAGAACTTGGAAGTCCCATTACTTCCTTGACTCCATTGTAGTCCACTTATGGAAACCCCCACGAGGGAGCTCTTTATGTCAGTGATCTGGAGCTAATTTCTAGGGATGAGATTCCTTCATCAGATTATTTTTTCAGTAAAAAGAGAACGGAAATCTTGAAACAGGAAATCCATCCAAGAGGAGATAGGATAGTTAAAAAGCATAAGGTCATTATAGATGGAAAGAAACTTAAAGATGGAGAATTTGCTACAGAGATAGCAGGCACGATGGGAGCTTTAGAATCGACAAATTTATATTATGTGGGCAGTTTGACAACTATGTTGGAACAAAAATACCAAACGATAGCTCAGCTACAGGGTAAATTGAAAGAAGCCGAAAGAAATATCAGTTGGGGAATAAAAAAGGGTCTAGAACAAGCTAGATTAAAAGATATTCAAGAGATTCAGAAAATGAAAACAAACTTAGAGGAAGCAAATCAGATAATACAGGTCACTCAGGCACAAGTCCTAAAGCAAGAAGAAGCAAATAAACAATTACGAGATAAGATTAGCACTATTTCGAATCAAGTGGTAGAGCTTGAAATTTTCCAGGCTCAGGTATTGGGAATACATTTGAAGATAGAAGAAGAACAACAGAAAGTGCTTTTAAATTTGGAAGTTGTCTATAATTACATTCAGGAAACAAATAAATCTTTGGAGAATGTTCTCCAAAAAGAAAGAGAAGTGAAAGTGACCAGAATGACTTTCCAAAAAGCAGTAGCCCTTTCAACAAAGGAAGAGGTCGGAAAGATTCAAAAACTATCCATTTCGGAACAGGTTAAAGGAGATGTAATACTCAAAGTGTGGGAAGCAGACCTGGCTGAAAATAAAAGAATAACCAGAGATGTCAATGATGATTGTCAAGGAATTTTTTATCTCTTAAAAAAAATTTCATTGAATATTGGAAAAAATGACTATCCTAGGTTATTAGGAGAGATTAACATTGTCAAGCACCAGCTAAGGTTCAAGGAAGATTTGGAGGAAATGAAGGTAGAGATCCCAAAAATTAAGGTAATCAATATCACCCAAAATCGACAAATGGATAGTGATACCGAACTTAAAGTTGCAAACTATTAAGTTCACAAGGAAGATAATAGAAGATCCTTTGCCCGAATTACAGAAAAGATTCTTCATATTTGAGGCAAAAGAGATACCAGACGTTCCCAGAGTTTTGGTGAAGTTTTTGGGAAAATGTATTCACTGTCTTGAGGTAGAAGAAGGAAGTTCGTCAACACAAACATAAAAATACTCTTTTGAATATTTTCATCATTAGAATAATAAATCATTTAGAAAAGAAATGTAAATGGTTTGACATTATTCATCCATGTAACCATAGTCTTAGGAAGTTGTTTAATCACCAACGGGAAAATATTTGATGATCATGTACAAATATATTTTCAGAAGACTGAGAAAAGGATTTTGGTTTTTAAAGAGAGTCGATTGTATTAAAAGTTTTCCAATCCACTGTGATATACGATACAGATGAGATTTTGAATCCTGCCAACTTGTAGCTATGTGTTCTTTAACCTTGTTTAGCATATTTTTCTATGTTTCCCTTTCAATGTCTTTCTAATGAATGATCAATTTGAAGTTTATTTTATACATCTTTTATAGTTTAGATTGATTTGGTTATCAAATTATTTACAGCTTTTCCTCTGAAATTGCTATCAGTAATTTTAAGACCTGTAGATCATTTGAACCATGATATTTAACACTTCATTAGAAATCTCATTTTCTTCTTTATTTCCTGTTACAATATGAGATTCTTTCTTGATTAAAGCCTTATATTTTTCAGTAGTAGCTCTTTGTTATTTTACGATTCTCAAATTGTTTCAAGTCTAGGAAACAACCTCAATTGTATTTTTGTTATTATTTTGAATTTCAAAAAAAAAAAAAATCCTATTCTCATCTCTTAAAAAAACTCGAAGTAACAATTTATCGAATTCTTTCACAACTAAATAAAATTTTACTCCCCATGACTGTCCCAAATAATACACAACCCAACATAGAACCTGGTCTCCAAGATCAAACCAGTATTGCTTTAAACCTATTTAATACTATTATGCAAACATCGACTAACCAGGATGAATTAGAATGTTCATGAGCTGCTATTGAGAGAGATATCAGTATCCAAGAACAACGGGAAGCTAGACAGAGACAGTTAAGAAACTGATTCTGCTTTACCCTTCTTTTGGATTCTTATCCTTTAATTACCTTTACCTTTACGGATGCCTTGACGGTATACTTTACAACCTTAAAGTATAAACTCAGGAACAACACATGTAATAATTTTGGACATAAAGTTGTGAATTGCGGAGATAACAACAGGAATAGTAACAACTTTGAGAGCTATACACAAAGGGATCATTCAAGGAGACCTAGTGACACAGAAAGAAGAAGTTACAACAGGTTTGAATCTTTGAGCACTGAAGTGGAATGTTACAAATGTAACAATTTTGGACACATGGCCAAGGACTTCAGAATGACAGTCCCTCCTAAAGAACCTCAAAATAATAACAACAGTCACAGAAAAGAACTTCAAAAAACGACATAAATAAGAAAGTAAGATTAGTATAGCAATGAAGAATGCACAGTCGCTCTACAAGCTAAGCAGAAGAAACATGGTTGGTATGTTGATAGTGGATGTTCAAAACACATGACAGGTGATAAATACAAATTTCTTACATTACAAAAAGAAAAAAAAGGATCAGTCTCCTTCGGAAATGATAATTCATCCAAAATCATTGGAGAAGGCACAGTCTGAATTGGGAACAAGAATGAAAAGGCACAAAATGTTCTACTGGTAGAAGATATGAAACATAATCTTCTAAGTGTGAGTCAAATGTGTGACCAAGGTCATAAACTTACTTTCGATTCAGAAAAGTGTGAGATAAGAAAAGAAGGTTCAGGGAAATTGGTCGGTACAGCCGCAAGAACTTCAAATAATATATATGTGTTAAGTGAAATTGGAAATGAAAAGTTTTGTCTAGGAAAGGAAGATGAAAGTTGGCTATGGCATAGAATAATGGGTCACATGCATTTTGATAACCTTGTCAAAGTTAGCAAAAGAGAAGCATTCAGAGAAATGCCCCAAATCACGAAACCAACCAACACTTTATTCAAGCATTGTCAACAAGGAAAGCAAACAAAGACCAGGTTCAAATCAAAGGGATATTCAACAAAAAGACCACTGGAAATTGTGCACACTGATCTAGTTGGACCAACTACAACAAAGGTCTTAAAAGGTGAGAAATTCTTTATGTTATTAGTTGATGATTATACAAGAATGACTGCAGTTTTCTTTCTCAAGAACAAGTCAGAAGCTTTTGAAAACTTCAAGATCTACAAGGAAATGGTTGAAAACGAGATAGATTCAAGAATCAAATATTTGAGATTTGATAATGGAGGAGAGTTCACTTCAAAGTAATTTATGGACTACTGTAGTAGTCATGGAATAAAAAGGAAATTCTCTGTTGCTAGGACACCTCAACAGAATGGAGTTTTTGAAAGAAAGAACAAGACAATACAAGAAATGGCTCGAACAATGCTAATGGATTCCAAATTGACAGATATATTTTTGACACAGGAAGTGTATACAACAGTTCACATTCAAAACCGAGTAATGCTCAAAAACAACACTGATAAAACTCCCTACGAGCTATGGAAAGGAAGACCAAAAAATGTGAAGAACTTCAGAGTTTTTGGAAGCAAATGCTACATTAAAAGAGAAGATGGCAGAATGGAAAAGTTTGACTCTCGTGTGGACAAAGGAATACTTGTTGGTTACTCAAGTACAAGGAAAGAATACAAGTGTTACAATCTAAGATTGAACAAAGTTGTGGAAAGAATCAACGTAACAATTGATGAAACAGGCAGACCAGAATCAAAGGAAGAAGAAAACAAATCAATGGAACAACTTTTCGAAGAAGAAGATGAAAAAGAAGTAGAAGAGGAATATGAATATGAAGAGAATACAGCAGAAGAAGAAGAGCAAGTTTAGAAAGTATCTCCAAGGACACCTAGAAAACTAATACAGAAGAATCATCCTTCAGATCAGATTATTGGAAACAAAGATGCAGGAGTTGAGACTAGAACAAAAATCCGTTCACCAAAACAAACACACCTAGCACTCTTATCTACAATTGAACCAAACTGTTTTGAAGAAGCCAGCAAGGATGAATTTTGGAGTAAGGCCATGGATGAAGAATTGGATCAAATAGAGAAAAATGATACTTGGGAATTGGTTCCAAGACCAAAGAATAAGAATGTGATCGACACAAAATGGGTTTTTAGGAATAAATTGAATGAAGATGGACAGGTTACAAGGAACAAAGCTAGATTGGTATGTAAAGGATATGCACAGATTGAAGGAATCGACTTTGAAGAGACATTTGCCCCAGTTGCTAGAATGGAAGCAATCTGTTTACTTTTAGCTTATGCATGCTCCAAAAATTTTAAAGTATATCAGATGGATGTAAAATCATCTTTTCTGAATGGGGAACTTGAAGAAGAAGTCTACATTGAACAACCAGAAGGATTTCAGTTGTCAGAGAACATAGACTATGTATGTAAATTAAAGAAGGCCTTGTATGTTCTAAAACAGGCTCCTAGAGCATGGTACTCCAGACTGGATAAGTATCTGTAGCAAGTAGGGTTCAGAAAAAGAAGTGCAAACAACAACCTCTACATCAAGTTAAGTCAAGGTAATATTTTATTAATTGAAGTTTATGTTGATGATATTATTTTTGGTAGTGATGATGACAGATTAAGCGAGAAATTTGCAAAAGACATGTAGAATGAATTTGAAATGTTGTTACTTGGAGAACTATCCTTCTTTCTGGGACTTCAGATACGTCAAAGCAACCAAGGAATTTTTATTTCTCAAACCAAGTATATCAGAGAAATTCTAAAGAGGTTCGGAATGGAAGATTGCAAACCAGTTATCACTCCCATGCAAACCAGTTGTAAGTTGAGCAAAGATGATGATTCGAAGTCTACAGATCAGAGGCAATACAGGTCAATGATTGACAACTGACTATATGTGACAGCATCCAGACCATATGTAATGCAAGCAGTTGGAAAACTGGCACGATTTCAAGTAGCACCAAAGGAATCACATGTATTAACAGTAAAGAGGATTTTCAGATATCTCAAAGGAACAAAAGAGTTTGGATTATGGTATCCAATAGGAAAAGATCTATCACGTATTACCTACACAGATGCAGATTGGGCAGGTTGTATTGATGACTGGCGAGCACCAGTGGAGAAGCATTCTACTTAAGTGAGTGTTTTGTATCATGGCTAAGCAAGAAACAATCATCAGTATCTCTATCTACAACCGAGGCAGAGTATATTGCAATAGCAGCATGTTGTACACAGCTTCTTTGGATGAAACAAACTTTGACAGATATACAGGTTGAGTATGATGAGCCCATTCCAATATATTGTGATAATACAAGTGTCATCAGTATCTCAAAAAACCTAGTGATGCACTCCAAGATGAAGCACATTCCAATCAAGTATCACTTTCTACGAGAACAGGTTGCAGAAAAGAACATCATAATTGAGTATGTGGGCACAAAAGAACAAGTGGTAGACATCTTTACAAAACCACTTCCACAAGAATCCTTTGACTATCTTCGCCAAAGACTTGGAGTTGTTTCTACTCCAAAATGAATACTTATTGAATGTTTTTTGAATGCTTATCTTATATGTCTTAGATGTACACGAGGAAGGCATGGTTCTAAGGGGAGAATGAGTGATATGATTTTAGTATTGCATCAGAGTGTTGCCATCAATGCCAAAGGGGGAGATTGTTGATTAAGGTTGGTTGTCATTGATGTCAACCCTTGAAGAAAGCCCTGTAACACAAAGGTTTGGGTAATGGACCCAATATTGTTTGATGTAAAGATGACTCATTATTGTCTTGTCATAGTTGATAAGAAGTAAATATGTATGAGCTCCAAAGTGGTCCCCTTATGGTGAAAGCCCTCACAGGAAGACACTTTGCAGAGTAAGAGAACCCATGATTAATTGTGGAATAATGAGATGAAGGACAATGAATTTCTCAATTAAACTATCCTATATGGATAGTTCTTGTCATTCCATTTCTGGTGGTATGTGGAACATCACATAACTCCTCACGGTTAGAGAGTTATGGCCATGAGAAGTTGGAGACCCCAGGTTTGGGTAATGGACCCAAGTTTGTTTGATGGATAACAGTATGAGTTATGATATATTTTCAGATAATACTATTCTATATGGATAGTACATTTCATTCCATTTTTGGTGGTATGTGTAACGTCACATAAATCCTCACGGTTTGAAAGTTATGGCCTTATGAAGTTTGAGGACCCTCATCTGTCATCTAGAAGCCCCAAAAGGTCAAAGTAGTCAAAGTGGTTCAAGAGATTTTAAAAGGTAAATAATAAAGTGAAGTAATGAGTGTATTATAATTCAAAGTGAATACAAAATAAATTATTTCAATAATAAATTTAATGGAGAAATTAGAAGTGGGTTAACCCTAAAATAAGGAAAGTGGGGCCAAGTGACCTAGAAGATGTTTTTAATGAAGCTACTTGGAGAGTATAAATAAGAGGCAAGGCTCTCTCATTTTAATCACACTTGAGAATATTGAATATCTATAGGTGTCTAAGGTAACCAAGGATATCTAAGCAGAAATTCTAAGGGAAGGTGAAGAAAAGAAGGCCGAAATGCAAGGAAGGATAAATTCTTTTGATGGTGCTTTCTAAGGTATGTTATTTACAGGTCATCTCACCATTTTCGCTATAACTTTTTTTCTGTAATGATTCAGACCATGAAATTTCTATTCCATTGAGAAAACATATCCAAGTATCTGTGGTAAAAAATTCATCTTGTGGGTCATTTTATTTGTGGAGTTACACTCCGTGGAAAATAGGGTTTGTGGCTAGTCCTGAAACTAGTCAAAAACAGGTGTTTTGGGTAAAAACGTCATAACTTCTTCATAACAGATCCAAATTAAGTGAAAACAAATGTGTTGGTTAGGGTACATTCTCTAGTATTTTTTTTAATATTTTCATATCAATTCAACAAATATTATGTGCTGGGCACACTCTACAAGGTCTCTCTCTAGAATAAGTCAGAATTCAGCAAGGTATGCCATTTTTGCTATAACTCATTTTATGAGAGGTTCCAGGTAGTGAAAACTGGAGGAATTGCATAAAACACACTGAAGAACATTGTCTATCAGTTTCATATATTTATACATTACAGGTACAAAGTTATGATTACTTCAAGTTAGGGTTTTTTACTAATCCAAAACTAGGCATGTGAGACTAAAGAAAAGTTTGATGAAAATGCTAGTCTCTTGTTGTTGAAGTTAAGGAAGGTTTTCAAGAATGTGATCATATACACCAGGTATATTACAGAGCTACAAATCAAATTTGGATGATGAAATTGATGAGGGCTTTTGGTTGAAGTACATGTTAAGTACATGGTTGAGACAAGTAGTTGATGAGTTGGCACATACATGAGGTGTACAGTTGATGATGTTGGTACATATTGATGAGTCATAGTTGATGAGTAGTTGACAGATGGTTGGTACATACTTGGTACATGGTTGGATGCACTTGTTTATGGTATAGGTTGATTACAGTTTATTTGGTATAGGTTGGTGCATGGTTGATGCACTTGTTTATGGTACAGGTTGATTACAGGTTTAGGTACAGATTGATGCATGGTTGATGCATGGTTCATATTTATTGGTACAGGTTTACATCGGTATATCTCTCAGTGATAGGTTGACAGTGGTTCCATCATTCTACTTCTACTTCAGGGTGGCAGGACGAGGCAAGGAAAAGTGGTTGTAGCCACCTTCAGGTTGTAATTGGAGAACATAGGGGGTTGTTGCCTCCTTCTGGTTGTAGCCAGAGAATTGGGGAGTTGGAGATTCCCTCAGGTTGTAGCCTAAGAAACTAGGGGGCTAGAGCCTCCTTCCAGTTGCATCTGGAAAACAAAGGAAGTTGATGCTTCCAATGAATGTAATTCTTTAAGACATATAAGAAAAAACATTACGTGGTTTTCTCCCGATTTGTGTTTCCACATAAAACACAGGTGTAGTGTGTGTGTATGTTTGTTCATTTCTTCATTGCTTATTTACTCTGTAGTTATTGGATGATAATGCTTCATTGATATAACACTTGTATTATATGGTTAAAAAGGATTAAATTTCTCTATTACTGATTCACCCCCCCTCTCAGTAATCCAACATTTGTTCCCCTACTTCATCCATTCTCGGCTCTCTAAATGATGGTTGTCCTTGAGGATTGTTTTTGAAAAAGGGAGGTTTGTTTCCTTTCTGTCTCTGCTCTTTCTTAAACTTCTTCTGGTCATCCCAAGCCTTCTGAAAGGTAGTTTTTTCTCTTTGTTGCTCATATAAGCATTTCGCTCTTCTTATCATTTATTCCATGGTCTTAGGGTCATCATACTAGATCTTGTCACCAATGGAAGGTGGCAGTCCATTCAAATACCTTTGAATCTTGACAGTTTCTTCCTTGATGAATGGAATATACTTCAGCAATTCCAAAAACCTACGTTAATACTCATCAATGGTCATGCTACCTAGCTTGAGTTCAAAGAACTCCTTCATCTTTTTGTCATAATATCTCTTAGTCAAATACTTCTTCTCGAAATACTTCTTGAATTATTTCCAAGTGATATCTTTATCTCTAATGTGTTGCACTTGCACAAGTTGATCCCACCACATGGATGCTTTTCCTTTCAGTTGATACATCGCAATTCTTCCTTCTTCATGAGAGGAATAATTCTATAGTTGGAAGTATTTTCTCATACCAAATAACCATGTTTCGGCATCTTCCTCCTTATGATGTTCTCCATCAAACGTAGGAGGCTTAATCTTGTTCATCTCCCCCTTCAATTCATCCACTCCAGATCTTTTGTGCTTTCTGATAGGAGATGGGATTGAACTATTGTGTGTCTTTCTCTTAGAGCGACCTTGGGAGTGATGATGGTGTCTACCCACACTTCTTGACCTTCTTCCCTTGGAAATATGGTGACTCCCTATTCTTCTCGAGTCACTCTCCTTATCCAACTTCTTTTCTATTCTCTCCAAACTCTTTAACAACTTTATGTTGAATTCTCCTTGTTTTTCCTAAGCTTTATGTTATCTGCTCAGCGAGGTTGGGCATCTTTTTTCAATCCTTCAATATCTTCCTTATGTTTCCTTTCTTATCTATCTCTTCTCCATGGCCATTGGAGTTCGATCCTTCAACTCCCAAATGAACATCCATCCCTTTAGATTCGTTCTCTGAACTGGAAGCATTCTGTGCTTTCCCCATTTCATTTCCCTCTGTGGCAACTCTAAACGGTTCCAACACTCGTTAAACTTTTTCAAACACAACATGCAGACAACCGTAATTTTTCAGGTCATTGTTCCTTAACAAACCCCACAACATTCATACACAACTTGATTCAAGAAAATGTTCAATTTCCATGAATGTTTCGAGCTCTTCTCGACTTTGTAGTGCACTCAGGCCTTAGCTCCTTTCTCTCTCAGTTTCCAAACACACGCGACCATGTTCATGACCAAGTGTTGGATCTCAAGGTTCTCTAATCGAAACTTCTAGGTTTCAGGGTTTCGGTCCTGGAGGTTCTCACACTCGCTTCCCTCTCCAACTCCTGAATTCTGAACTTCTGACCTTTCTAGCTACTGGGCCCATAGAATAGTTGTCACCAACTATGGTGGTGACATGTGGTGTACTTAAGAAGGTCCATGTTACCTCAGGTGATGCCATTGCACCCCACTACGTCTACTTTTCCTTCGAGGCCCATTAGCACATGGCACACATCCCATAGGTCCACATCCATCCAAGTGACATCAACCTGACCCACTACTTCATCTCTTCAGGATTTTGCGATTTCGGGCTTCGGGAGTTTGTGCATCAACACATCCCACTTCTCCCGACAGTCGAACTCCCGAAATCACTCTCTTCTCTTCTGCTCAATCTAACGGGCGAGATATTTTTCATGGATCTACGATGTAGATCTTCTCGAGACTTCAGAGTTTTGGGGGTTTTTGTCTCAATGCACCTCGCTTGTCCCAACAACCGAACTCCCGAAAGGATTCTCGGATATCCTCCCGACACCTTCTCCGGATCTAACGGTCATAAAGGTTTTTCCCTTCTTTTCGAATAGATCCTACGGCGCCAACACCCCAAGGGTTGATCTCTCTCTCTCTCTGTGTGGTTAAATGCCACAACCAACTACGGTTTTATTTCACCACTACTCCTCCTAAGATTCATACACGGCCAAGTGACCCCTTGGCACTCAAGAACATTCTAAGGTTCGAAATTGGTCCTCCAAAAACAATTTCCTCTCGAAACCTTGGGTCCAAATACCACTTATCCAGCCCATCTAGGCTCAGCGTTGAAAACTTGGGCTCTAATACCATATTGTAACGCCCTCGGCCATCAACCCTCGACCGGAAACGCTACTACGCGGAAACAATTTTCATACTTATGTAGTATGCATTTAAATAAAGTTAAATGGCTTAACAAAGTAAACTTATAATTACTTATAACATACAAAATTAATTGGAAACAATAGTAAACATCATCGCAAAGGAATACATGATAATATTGCAAGCATCACAGACATGCATTTTATTTGAAATTAAACACATGCATATACTTATCTTTGAAACTGTAGTAACTCCACCAACCATGTGCAGACCTTCCATGAACCTCCCAACCTTAGACCACGCTACTCATCACGCTCAACAACGGGTCACCCCTGAGCTGGGACTAAGCTCCACCTAAGGCAAGGGAATCCTAGACTAGGTTGAGGTTATAGGAAAACTGCACAGTGCAACCGGAAAGATTCTCTCCAGGAGCCTTCTTACGCCCACTACTCATAGACTCTCATTCCCCACATTCCTGTTCCACCCGGGAGTATACACCTTCATAAGAACAGTCCATCGGTGCTTCACCTCCCTCTTTGGGTCTTGGAAATAGGCCAGATCAGGAAGTATCAGAGCTCTGTAGCTGGTGTTGGACTCTCTCTAGAAGAAAACCACTTTTCAGCAAACTCCCTCACCTGGAGAGAGTTTCTCATGGGCATGACAGCCTACCTCTTCTACCATGGGCCTGACAAACTGGTTCTTCCACTAGTTCCCAATTCAATTCCTGCAAGTTCAGGATGACAGTAACGACAACATCTTGGGTTAACTCACAGGTGACAACAGCAACAGGAAAACAGGGTGTGGAAATAGGAAACGACAACAGGCCACTAAAACACAGCACGGTTCGGGTAACACTCGTTTGTAGGATATGTGACAAGCAATTCACGTAAAGATCACAGACTTGACGGTTCAAACTAAGGTGTAATGACTTCCCAAGAAAACATCATGGGCTTCGGGTTTCAGGGTTGTGTGAGGCTTACAGAATTCAGATGCAGAGATCTCTTCGTTCAGACAACGGATGGCGAAATGGAGAACGAACCCCCATCTCAACTCAATTCTTCGGTTAAATTTCATGTTCATGGGTCGACACATGTCACCCATGAGGTTGCATGTGCTCATCAATGTGCATTCCCTTTTTCACACGTTCCCCCTTCCAGGAACTTAGGATAAAACATACATTTCACATATCTTTTGGAATAATAATAAATTATTATTCCTAAGGACTTAAGCCCCTAGGCTCAACACTTAGCCTCTCTTTCCAACCTTTCAGTCCCTTTTCCCTTACCCACCTTATGGAATCATAGTCCCCCATCACTCTTTCTTCGTGGTCAGTCTGCATGTCGTGATGTTTATATTTTTATTAATGTTCTGCATATTACATATACAAAAATAGGCTCTTGGACTTTAACACTTAGGCTCGTTGGCCTAATAAACACAATATCCCACTAGCTTATCAATACTTGGCTCACCAGCCTACAAAAATGATTTACAATTCATAAACATGATTACAACAGGGCTCGTCCTTTGGGATATTACAGTAAGAAGAATGATATTGGGTGGAAACAAATTTGGAATATCCTACTACACCAAGGTCTCTTCTAAAGAATGAAACAAAATGATTACAAGAAAGTGGTAGTAAAAGGTGATTTTCAGAAACCAAATCATTACCCGAACAATCAAACTTCTTGCAAAAGGTGGTAGTATAAAGTAATCTTCAGAAATTGTTGCGAAGTCCATAATCCAAAATTCCTTCCCATTAACTTTTCCTAGTTACATGTCGATGTAGGAATCAGAAACTTTTGAGAGCCTTGTTCCCTAGTTATATACCCACCTTCAAGTACGAGGAGAATATTCTTGCAAAGAGCAGTAAGCTCTTCGACCAAGATGCAATCATATGCAAAGGAATAGTGAAAAAAATGTGCAGTAGCGATAGAAAGTTGATTGTATGTGGAGTCTGTTACTACATCCAGAGGATGGTGAACAAATTTTGATAAAGAATCTGACTTTCTGTTAGGTCTATTACCACACCCAGAAGTCACTCAACAAACTTTGAAATAGAAACTTATGTAATTTTAGGATGTTGATGCAACCACCCATACAGTTTCTCACATTCATTAAGATCCAAATTTATAATTTCCTTCTGAGTATATTCACGAATGGAGTAATATTTGGCATCATTTCCGAATATTCCAGACCATTTTTCAAGACACGATATGTGTGACTCCTCTGACCAAAGATAAATTCTTGTGTGGTCTGCAGAATTTGATACATTTGCCAAATCTGTGTTGTTGGAAGAAGTTATATACTTCAACGAAGGAGCATTTGCAAGTGACCTGAAAGTCCCTTCCAATTTCCAGTAACAAAACAAAGAAGTTAAACATACAAATCTTCAGGCAGGCCTTTCAACCAACCAAAGCATCGAATACAAGGAGAATACCAATCATAAGATACTTGATTTTGTTTTGTGTCTGAGTTTATGTTGGCTAACAGAGTTTTTTTCGCTCAAAGCTGACATCACATAAAACCATTCCCTTGTCTTTCAATTGGGCATGAATGACATATCTAAGTTGTCTCACATGTCGATGACCAGGAACATTACAATGAAGGCACCTTAAATCCCAAGTCTTCGATGATAGAGAGAAATGGAAATAAGTATTAAAAAGAACGTTGGAGGATGATATTATAATCTTCTGTAAATAATGGTTTAATTCATTTTAATGGCAGATGTCCTCGATATTTTCACTTATTAATTCCAATCTTTTCGAATATGTGTGTTGTATAGTCAATAATAACATGAGTCAACATTTCCATATGCAAGCAGATTCTCAAATATGACAACATGTAATATATGCACAGTATTAAAGAGGGACATGACGTCAAGACATTTGTGGATGGCAGCGGGGTAGTACAATATTGCACTGTTACTAAGAGGATGCCTTATAAAAAATTTAAAATAACCAACACTTTTTGTCAATTCAAGATGGACGCAAAAAAAATCATCATATCCCATAATATTCACCTGTTAATGCGTTTTAATGGAAGATGTCCTTGAGATTTCCGCTTATTAAATCCAATCTTTTCGAACCTGTCTAGTGGGTTGTCACTAGTAAAATCTAATTAATGTGCATTGGGAAGGGCCGAAGGTGGCGGGGATGGAGGGGAGCGAAAAATGGTTTTAAACTTTTCTGAACCCGGGAGAGCATGAAACCATGAAACTTTGAAGACTCGATTAAGTATGGAAAGTCGGGTCGAATAGACGAAGTCATCGTAGGTAGAGTCAGGCTTGCGAGTTTGAGGAGTCCGAGGTCGAATTGTAGATCACCGAAGTTTTGGATGCAAGATGTATACCCCGAACACGGGGCACCAGAGTTCGATGGCGCCTGTCTGCGAACCGGCTTTCATAAAATTGGCTACGTATGCAAACGAACGACATTTAGTCGGACTCCTGATGTGAATATATAGATGGAGATGAGGATTTTTCAATTCTCCACCCCAGGAACTCAGGATCACAGAAACGTGCCTAAGTATAGAACCAGAAACGCATAATAGAGGGGAAGAACAAAAGGGAAAAACGGGTAAGTTTAGAAGAGGAAAAAGAAAGGGAGACAAGAACTTTATCCCTCACACAACAACACTTAGTCTCATAACTATGAAGCCATAGAAACACATTAACTATGGGAAAAACATTCTCATCTATGAAATATAGTTGGAGCTCGACAAACTCTGGTTCAAGTCAAAAGAGATGTTGTTTATATCTACTGCAAAAATTTGCATATTATTTTATCTTAATAGTATTTTTTGGTGGCCCAACTGTAAAACCATGTTCCAATTTGCGTTTTTCAAGTGGAGATGTGTTTATGAAGAAACTAGTGAACAAGTACGAAGTGGCTTAACTGCAGTTGCAGGACCTCATCCCTCCAAAGTTGAATCAAACAACAATAAGCAACATCTAGTGAACCAACGAGCAAGCATCAACTAGTCAACCAAGAATTCCATGAGGAATATATTGTAACATGCTTGTTAAGCAAACATTTCAGGCTATGAGGCCTGGCAGGTAAACATGTAAGATTGTGAGGACCATGCAAAGGCCTCTCACTGTGTAAACATTTAAGGAAGTTGCAATTTGCACGGTTGGAATTCTGCATCCACATTTGGAACACCTCCATAACACCCAATGACATATAAAAAAGAAAATTGAATTTTCTCTTCGCATACGAACATGTTATGGAAGAGGATTTTGATTCAGGCATCTCCAACAATTAAATTTTTCACTTGCAAATTGAAAATAGAAAACAACAAAGAACAAATACGAACATAAACCTAGCAACGAAACCCACCCATCAATGGGGAACGACAGAAGCGCAGTTTCAATCGTAGTTGCAGAATCCCAAGTGTGCAAACTACAATAACAACAACAACAACAGGAAAACAAGAAACCATTCAACAAGCAACGAGAAAGCATCAACCCGTGAACCAGTAATGCCGCTAAAGAACAATATTGCCCATATTCACTGCAGGCAACATTGCAGAAGAAAACAAGAGCAAGCAACAAACAACAAACCAATGAACAAGAACCAAAAGTCCCAACTGCAGTTGTAGGACCTCAACTTTGCAAAGTTGAATCAAACAACAATAAGCAACATCCAACGAACCAAGGAGCAAGCACCAACCAGCCAACCAGGAATGCCGATGAAGAACAGTATTGGCCAAATTCACTGCACACAAGATTGTATCAAAAAATTCGTAGGAAAATGTATTGTAACACAGTTGTTAAGCAAACATTTCAGGCTGTGAGGCCTGTCAGGTAAACATTTAAGGATGTGAGGACTATCCAAAGGCCTCCCACTGTGTAAACAATTAAGAAAGTTGCAGTTTCAACGGTTGGTATTTTTCAATACTGAGAGCGATCAAAATCCTCTTGCATCCCATATTTGTATGTGATTACTACAACTAGAGAAGCAGGACTGTAATGTTGCCTTTGTCTCGTTCCTGATCGCCAATGTGCGACACAGAACCCACCTCCATTGTAGCCACAGTGATGTATAGGAAAAGGAAATCGTATTTTCTCCTCACATACAAAGATGTTCTGCAAGAGTATTTCGACACAGGCATCTCCAGCATTTAAATTTTTCACTTGCAAACTGGAAATAACAAAAAACAAAGAACGAATACGAACGTAAACCTAGCAACGAAACCCACTGGTCAATGGGGAATGACAGAAGCATGATTCCAATCGCAGTTGCAGAATCCCAAGCGTGCAAACTGCAACAAAAACAACAACAATAGGAAAAAAAGAAACCATTCAACAAGCAACAAGCAAGCATCAACCAATGAGTCAGTAACGCCGCCAAAGAACAATATTTCCCATATTCACTGCAGATGACATTGCATAGGAAAACAAGAGAAAGCAACAAACAACAAACCAGTGAACAAGCACCAAAAGGCCCAACTGCATCTGCAAGACCTCAACTCTGCAAATTTGAATCAAACAACAATAAGCAGCATCCAATGAACCACGGATCAAGCACCAACCAACTAGGAATGTCAGTGAAGAACAATATTGGCCAAATTCACTACACACAAGATTGTATCAAAAAAATTGGAGGAAAATGTATTGTAACACAGTTGTTAAGAAAGCATTTCAGGCTGTGAGGCTTGTTAGGTAAACATTTAAGGATGTGAGGATTGTCCAAAGGCCTCCCACTGTGTAAACAATTAAGAAAGTTGCAGTTTTGACAGTTGGTATTTTTCAATACTGGGAGTGATCAAAATCCTCCTGCATCCCATCTTTGTATGTGATTACTACGACCAGAGAAGAAGGACTGTAATTTTGTCTTCATCTCGTTCTTGATCACCAATGTTCGACACAGAACCCACCTCCATCGCAGCCACAGTGACGTATAGGAAAAGGAAATCGTATTTTCTTCTCACATACAAAGATGTTCTACAAGAGGATTTCGACACATGCATCTCTAGTATTGAAATTTGTCACCTGCAAACTGCAAATAGAAGACAACAAACAACGAACGGGAAGCTAAACACGGCACCGAAACCCACCCGTCAATGGGGAACGACAGAAGGCCAGTTCCAATCGTGGTTGCAGAATCCCAAGCGTGAAAACTCCAACAAGACCAACAGACAAACAAGAACAATAGCAATAAGAAAACAAGAAATCAGTGAACAAGCAAGGAGCAAGCATCAACCAGTGAACCAGTAATGTCGTTGAAGAACAATATTGCTCATATTCACTCCAGAGAACATTGCATAAAAAAAATCGGAGGAAAATGTATTATAACAGGCCTTTCAAGTAAACATTTAAGGTTGTGAGGCCTGTTAGGTAAACATTTAAGTCTGTCAGGACCGCTGTGTAAACATTTAAGAAAGAATGCATTGTGGCGGATCTATTACGTACACAAAAACAATTACTATATTATTTTATAACAAAAAAAAAAAAATAGTAACAATAGTTCGAACAATAGAGGTCATGCAAAAAAGAAATGATTCAAAGGACAAACTAATATGAAGTCAACTAATAAAAAACTGACTCTCTACGCTCAAAACTTTGGATATCCAAACATTTCAAAAAATAGTAAAAATTCAGAAAGACTGTATATAAATTCAGAAAGACCGACTCTCTACGCTCAAAAACTTTGGATATAAATTTGGACATCCAAACATTTCAAAAAAATAGTAAAAATTCAGAAAGACCATATAGGCTCAAAAACTTTGGATACACTAACATATAAAACATTGGGAATAGTGAAACTGGCAATAAGACCTCCAATCTGTTATCCAATCAGATCATAACATATATGATATTTTTTATTATATACAAATCAATGTTTTTAGTTCGCTAGTTCCAACAATAGATATTATGCAAATATTTTTAGTCAAAGGACAAATTAATATGAAATCAACAAATTATGGATTGCTATAGTCCATCTGCACCTGACTAATAACACAAAAATAAAATCATTTAAAACTTTATAACGATTGAATGGAAAAAAATCAAATTGCAAATTATAAGTTTCCAATTAACCAAAAGTTAACTATTCACAAATTCTAAGTTTCTAATTAACCAAAAGTTAACTATTCACTAATGTATTTGGCGTAGCTACCACTCATTTTTATAATATCTTATTCACTTTGAAATAGACTATTTGCATATAAATCCTAACGTTAAGACTTCACATTCACTTGGATTAAATATAAATATGGGAGAAATCTTCACTAATGGATGATCTTTTCATCGTGACAAAAATATGGAACACTCTCTAAATAGTTATTGCCGCCTCATAGTATAATGTAATTAAAGCATTTACTTCTTCTGTGTAGTTTTTTTTAATGTTGGAAATGTAAGTTTTTATACACTTATATTTATGATAAATATGTTGGAAAAAAATTATATTCAAGTTTTTTATGTTGGAAATGTAAGTTTTTATACATTTATATTTTTGATAAATATGTTAGAGAAAAAAAATATATTTAAGAAACATTTTTTTTAAATGAAAAATAAGAATGTCAAATTAATAAAAGTATAATAAATAAAACATATTTAGAAATAAAGTTAGATAATTTTTTATATAATTTTTAAAAATTACAAATGAAACACTAGTTATCCTTAAACAATAATTGGGAGATGCAAGGTGTTGGGGAAATACTCGAAAGCATACCAAAACCAAATTTCTCCCATATATAAGGACACTTAAACTTAAGCATTGATTTGGCTAAATTAGTATTTGTAAATGTTTATATATATGGATGAATGATTGTGAAATTATGATGATATTGTATTCAATGCTTTTATATATATAATTGTGAAATTGTATAATGAGCAAGGATGAAAGCCATCGACTAGTCTTTATCTTTGAG
>ML796734.1:140970-178863 GCA_009831015.1 Picea engelmannii
TTTTTTACAATAATGAAGAGCTCATTCTTGCCCCATGCAATTTTGATTCTTGAAGTTTAGCTAGATAACTAAACATTATATATTATTCATTGATTTTATATTTTGATTTATATAATTTAAAGAATTTAATAAACATAGTCTGAATTATCTTGGATGGATCAATTTGTCTATATTAATAAATCTGTAAATTATTGGTTTGGAGATTCAGAACATGGGATGGATAATTATATTCCGTGGGCTCAACTCGATTGCATCGAAACTTTATAGTTTGGAGATTGTGAAATTAAAATAATTTGTAAGAAATTTCACTGTAATGCAATAAAACAATGTTTTGAAGTTGCAATAATAGTGAATTTTTAGTAAAAAACATTAGAAATAAGTGTTACATGGCAGCGTAGTCCCTCTATCCTCTAATTTGTGTTTGCTTTTGCACGTTTAAAACACTACACTGTAAATATTGAATCCAAATCGTCTCTCAAAACCAAACTCATAACATTAATTGTCTGTCATTGTTTAAATGCGCAAAAAATACTCAAAACCTCGGCGAAAATCCATCTCCAAGTTTTTGGAGATAGATTTGCAAAGCATAAAAATTGTTGAATACCTTCCTCGTGAAATTTTTTTAACGTCCAAACTGAAAAAATCAGATTTGTGAAATATTCTTTTGTTAATGACCAGAATGCAATTAGAACAAGAAAAAAAGAGTCAATTTAATCACTGAAACCATATAAAATACAATGCTTATAAATTAAAAAAATTATAACTAATTTTATTATAAATATACTTTTAAATTGAAACTCCTGAAAATACACAAACCCCTAACTATATCCTTTACATTGGAAAGAAGAAAAGACGTTTATTGTTTTATGGTAAGGTTGGATTAAAGGAATGTTTTGTTGTTGTTCTTCAATGCACAAGCGTCGTTAGGCATCTTGATATGTCCATAGTTTTCAAGACAGAGAGCAAGGTCAAATGAAGGTTTGTAAGGAGGGCAATTTTTTTAAGAAAATGTAAACAAGGGGTGATGAATACATTGAAGCAGATTGCAGCAAAAAAAATTGAAAGATTTGAAGAGAAAAGTAGCATCTGGGACTTAGGCTACTTAAGCACCTTGCATACAAAAGAGACATATGCTTGTAGCCATTCCCTTTAAAATTTTTGAGTTTGTACTGAATATTTTTAGCTTTTTGAGTTTGTACTGAATATTTTTTGCAATATAGTTTTCTTTTGATTCCTAGTAATATTTCACCTGCAACAAGTTTCACTAGACATATTCCAAATATATGGATAGAATTGTCTGTTGATAACACAAATGACTACAAAAATTAAAAATAATGGCATTCACTACTCAGCAACAAAAAAAATATATTGACTTTCTAACTCAACTCTCTTATGGATGATTAGGTAATATATGAAAATAATGCTTGCATGATTACGCCTCCAAAATCAATGAGTCAGATTTATTGTTGGTAACTTCTTTGCATTTATAAATGCATCCGTTAACCTCTTTACTTTTAACATTTACCTAATCATATTAAGAAATTACTGTAACATCATATGATTGCCAAGAAATTACTGTAACATCATATGATTGCCACGTTTAAATGATTAACTTTTGGAATTCTTCAACTATACGAGAGTTTTATTATCTGCCTCAGTTATCAGCGTGTTTCATTTCTCATTCTCTACCTCATTCTGTCTTTCGGCGTTCACCAACCGCTAACTCGCAGCTGTGCTAGTTAGGTAATATATGAAAATAACAAGCATTAGAACATGTATAGATTTGATAGATAAAAATGACAATTGTTTCAAAACTGGAAGTATAAATTTACAAAGGATTGATTCCTCGGCTTTATTGAGTTCCTCTGTGCTTGAAGGCCACTATGACTCCCTCTAGCAAAATTTTGTTCAAGCCTGAAAAAAAAACCATGGAATTGTATAAAAATATATGCGTCAGAGTTGATGAGAAATTCCTAAGCCCACCATTTGAGCATCCTGATGTTTCTGATATTACACAGTCAAATGGAGATAAGATGAGGTCCATTTCTTCTTAGCATCTCTTGTGGAGGACACTGGATTTTAAAAATATTACTGTAAATAACTTCACTTTTTTTTCAAGTCTGAAAAAAAACCATGGAATTGTATAAAAAATATCTATCTCTATCAATGGTATTTCAGTCGAGAGTCTCTAGTCTATTGAAATATCCGGACTGCAATCGTCTGTGCAAGGGAGCCATTAATCAATCCTCTTTTTTGGCACTTATTTGAACTGAATGGTGCTCTTATCAAATGATGATCCATCAAACGTCAAGCAAAGAGACTGCAGAAGTCATATAGAGAAATCAATCACAAGAACAAGTAGCGCTTTCACGTAATCATTACTTGGATTCAAAATTATTAATACCATTATCTTACTTTCTTTACATTACATAAACTATACATAAAAATTACGATTCTCCCAACAATAGAAATTGAAATTAGGACTTGAATCTGACATTGCAAACTGTAATTGCCCAAAGTGTTTATATAAAAGAAAGTTTCTACAAAACAATCCATTACTTATGAAAGCAAAAACTACCAGTATGTCACTAATATCCAAAATATGAAACACTCATGATAGTATGAACTAGTTTTAGAAGAAAGAACCTATACTTTAACTTGTGATTCCTTAGAACAATAATGGACTTGAATCAGGAAAAAGAGGCGCACCATTGTTTTTATACAAACTGGAACAAATGAACAAAAGCTCATCATTTTTCATGATAGTATGCAAAAGCTAGGTTCACACTGTAATGGTTGTTCCTCTGATTCCCACAGATGGAGTAATGTGACCTAATCCATGATGTCTAGGTTCACTCTTTTTCACATGTATCTTTTGAGAACTGGAATATTACCCAAAGTTCTTGTAAATTACTATTCAAACTACAAACATGTTGCTTCTTCAGATCATCAGCACAAAAACTATGGATGAGAAAATTGAAATAAATCTAGACACTAACAAGGTTAACTGAAACTCACTTCTGAATGAGAGCAGCCTATGAGAAACTGTTCAAGGCCAACATTATGGATGGAATTCCTAAGTCTGTCCTCTAGTTCATCGAGCCAACCCAACTCCAGGGATAATGATCTGATTAATGGTCAGCAGAATTCCAAGATGTGTAAAAAATTAAGATAAACACTAAAGATAATTATCTCATGATATTTAAAAAAAGAAAAAGGGAAAAAGTATACATCTCACTTGGATGGACATCAAATCAACGCCCATGACATATGGTGTACATTATCTCACTTGGATGGACATCAAATCAACGTCCATGACATATCATATCCCACATGGATCGATATAATAATTGATGGATCAGAAGGTTAATTGTATGTTGGTGAATGGATGTGGCTTTATTTCAAATTTGAATCTACCCAACAAATGCGCCTGCTGATGGTGATATTTTTAAAAGCTATGGTGATATTTTTAAAAGCTATGATCCAATCTAACTTTTATCTTTTTATTTGTATTTATGTCACAGTTTTTCTCGGTAGGAATGGAGACATCTACAAATGTATTAGACTGGACAATGAGTGAGTTGCTAAGACATCCTCGTGCAATGATAATATTGCATGAATAAATCGAATCGTCGTTGGCCAACATGGTATAATAAAGGAGTCGTATCCGGCATGCATGGTATACCTCCAATGTGTGGTGAAAGAGACACTACGGTTATACCCATCGTTTCCGCTAGCGCTTCCTCATGTGTCTATTGTAGAGGCTGTCACAATGGTCAAGTATTATATACCTAAGAAAACAATGGTAATCATGAACTTGTGGGTTATAGGAAGGGATCTCATTGTGTGGAGGCCAAATGCTTCGAAATTCAAGACGACAAGGTTTATGGAGGTGGTAGAACATGGTATGGATTTATCACAAGGCCCGTCATATTTCATAATGCTTCCCTTTAGGGGAAGGAAGAAGAAGATGCCCAGGATCTGCCATGGCTATTCTGACAGTTGAGTTTTCATTGGTTCAATTGTTGGACACTTTCGATTGGAGAGTAGAAGTTGATCCATTACAACTGGATATGAAGGAAGCATGTGCAACTGCGATGCCAAGGCTCCATTGTTTTCTTATCCAAGGTTGAGGTGGCCTCATTTCCTTTAGAAATACCTAACTATATATGTATGCAGGGGAGGGGACGGGAAGTTTTTCACAAAGTATGTTTATAAAATCGTTAAAGTTGAGCGTTTGCCATGGGGAGTGAGTGATCCGGGATCTTTTCATCATGACTTATAAAGAATTGTATTAAATGAGCATAAATTAAAGTGCACCATTAAAGAAGGGAAAACTTAAAAATGAAGAGACATAAGCATCGGATCTGAACACAAAAACTTGATAACGGAGTTCATCCCTAGTGGAATACGTCTTTAGGTCCTACTTTCAAATGGGTAGGCTCTTTCATTAACTCAACAAAAGAATTTGGCAAATACATGAATATACCTCATTCTGAAATCAAGCTACAAAAATAATGCTCAGATCAGAAAACAGACATCACCACTGGATTCGTGGCGCCGAATTACCCAAAAATGATTATCTCCACGCTCTAATCCGACTCTGGCACTCCCAGGCCCAAGAGGAATTTTGTCTCGGTTTTCGTGCCCTCTGCACCTGCAATTATGGTAATCCTGTCTCGAAATCCATGCCCACAGTCGTATAGTATGGTCGTGTCTCTCCCCTCTGGCTCTGGGCAAATTTACTCTTTTTAAACAATAGAACCGACGAATATACCAAGCAACACTGGTAGGCACGTTGGTTAGGGCGGAGTTATGAAAGCGTTGGACTAGGCGGAGGTTTCGAGGTCGAACCTGCCGGAATCCATTTTGTTATTTGGTTATATATATATATATATATATATATATATATATATATATATATATTGCATTGTTTTCATCCTCCGCTAATTTTAGCGATCTGCTAGAAGGTTTTGCCAACGATTATTTAAAATTGGCGTGATCTGTCAGATTTGGCAAACCCGCCATTTTTTTTAAACAAATTTCATTCACGAGCCAACATTGGGCATTCCTAGGATGCCACGTGTCACCCGATCATTGGGCCACGTGGCGCCCACTTATACACCCACATGTATGCTGACGTGGCTATTCTGTCATTGTCATACTGACACGTGGCGCTCCCTAGGTGGTGCCACGTGGCGTCGCCTGGGCTACCATGTGGTACTTATCTATTGGTCCATATGGACCCCTGAAAAGTCCATTGGTGGGTGACACGTGGCAGCCTCTGGTGCTGCCACGTGTCATGTTGACATCAGCATCCCATACAATGACATCACCCTTCCATGTCATCTTTTGACGTCATGCTGGCATCAGCAGTACGGATGATAATGTATCCCACGCTGATTGGCCTTGTCTGACTACAACTTTGACCGTGAATATCTTTCAAATTGTAACTCGGTTTGACAAGTCGTTTGCGCCGTTATAAATCTTGCAATGGGCTCTTTGCGATCATGCCATTTTCACTGAGTTTTGAGAACTTTGAATTTTTTCCCTTTCTCTATCTGCTAGAGCCATTCTAAGCGTTCTAAGTTGCCTCTATGAGTTCTGAGTTATTCTTAGCCTTCTCTAGATCCTTTTTGGATCAGTGAAGGTAGCCTGCTCTTGTATGTTTAAATTTCCAAAATGATGGTTATGCATGCAAATCTATAGAGTTCATAATATTAGAGTTTCGCTACCCTTTTAATTATTATAAGATCTACAGTGGGATAATCAACACAACATGAAACTATTTTTATCAAGTACGCCAAAATTAGTGCTTCCTAACCTAAACCAATATCTATTTTAATTAGATTGCTGCAAGGTATATATTGCTTACACCTCCAATGTAATACTTTTTATACAAAATTAAATAGTTTAAATAATTATATATTGTTTAATGTAATAGTTTTTTATATCAATTAATTATATTATCTGGTTGTGTTGATTCTAAGTATTTTAATTTAAATCCTTACATCAAATTAATTGATTGTATAATGGGTTGAAAGCTTTAGAAAAGAGGAAAAGATTCGAAAATTGATGGATATACGTAACCCTTTTTGTACCATAAGGATTTTGAGAACATGGGAAAATACCAAAACACGAATCCAAAAATGAGTAAAACAGATTCCATATGGATTGGACCATCCATTGAGGGTGACCCTTGACATGGACGGTAAGTAATAATAATGCCAAATAATTCCCTAAACAATGTTAGGGAACCATAAGATTTGAGATTCTAAAATACACCATGTTTAGTTTTTATGATGATTTATAAAGTCATAATTGTGGTTTTAAAGGTTTTTTTAAAGCCATGATGTGGATTGAATTGGTTTAGAGAGAGATCTCGATTAGCTAATTCAAGGAAAGAGAGCTTAGTAGCCCATAGTTTAAGTGAGAGATAAAGTAAATCAAAAAGAAACTTAAAATGATTAAATATTATAAGAAATAAGATAAAAAAAATATCCTAACAAAATTTAAACAGACTTTTTAGTGCTAATTATAAGATTAAATTTTCTTTTATGCCCACCAGTTTTGAGTAAAATTTAGACTTTTTATTTTGCAAAATTATGAAAAGTATCATTTTCAAGAATGTTTTGAATAATAATTATAAAACTCTTAAAAATGTTTAAGATTGAAGTAGATGTTAAACCTTGAGAGCAACCCACAACAAAGGGGGAAGAATATATAACATAAACATATTCAAGATAAAAATTAAGTTCAAAATAACAAAACAACCATAGAAAAGAAGCACAGACATCAACAAAGAAATTTTATTTTCACTGGGACAAACCATTGTTGCCTTGTTGTTTTTTTTTTCTTTTATAAAGAATGTGTAAACATTGGAGTGTTACCCTAAAATCATGAATACAATTGGAAAGCAACTTTGCTTCTAAAACAAAAGAAATCACTCTATGTATTTATTTACGCATTCTATATACAAATGGAATTGCTAGTTACACATATAGTGTAACTCACAATATGCTAACAATCTATCACTTAAAAGCTGCATCGACCAAGGTTGAATCCCCACCTTGGCCCTACACTAAGAAAATTTCCATCCATCCACTACCTTGGTTAAAGATCACTCTCCCACACTATCTTGAATCATAGTCCTAACCTTGATTATAGTTTCCTAATTAGACTCCACCTCTCTAATGTAGGGGAATTTAACCCTAATATGTGTTGTATGTGGTTGAAACATGAGATTCTTTTCCAAAGCAATAACACTATGATTGTCACAACAAATAGGAATGGTCCCATGATCAAGTCCAATATCTTTGCATAATTTTGCAACCAAAGATCTTTCATAGCACATTCCTTAGAAGTCGCTACAGTTGCAATGTACTTTGCATCAGTACTCAACTGGACACAACTTGTTGCCTCTTAGTCTTCCAATTCACTAGTTCAAACAATGTAAATTTATATGAATTAGTGGACTTTGCATTGTCCACATCACCTACCCACTTAACATCAATTGGCATCAACAAACCCATGCACATGAAGCTTATTGCTTCAATCTCCCTAATAACAAATAACATAGTAAATGGTGTCTCATAGGTGCCTAAAATCCTCTTGACCATTGGCCCATTCTCTTTCCTTGGATTTTACATATACCTTCATACAACTCCTACTACATGTGCAATATTTGGCCTTGTGCACACCATTGCATACATAACGCTACCAACCACCCTAGCATATGTAACTTTTACCATATCCTCTTCCTCCTGTTTTCTCTTAGGACTTATGTTGGTCGACAAACACACACCCACTTGGAATGTATTGCAAGTTGATTTACACTTATCCATCCTAAAGATATTGAAAGGATATTTTCCACATACTTTCTTTCACTAATATACAACTCACTATTTTGATTGTCTCTCTTCACCTCAATTCTCAAGCCATATTGCAACTCACCTAAGTCCTTCATGTCAAAATCATGTGACAATTGGGACTTAGTCTCCTTCACTAGTTGCTTAATACAATCATTTATCAAAACAATATCAACAACATATAAGTCTAGATAACAAAGTTAAAACCTTCTTGAAGTAAAAACAATGGTATGCTTCACTTCTTATGAATCCTTGTCCCATAATGTATTTCTCAAAATTGTGTTACCTTTTGTCTTGGGTTATTATTCTATCCATATAATGATCTCTTCTCCCTCACACGTCATGTATTCTCTCCCTTCTACAACAAATCCATCTAATTTCTTCAAGAAGATTTCTTCTTTTAGCTCATTGTAAATAAATATCATAAGAAAATGTTAGTGCCAACAACAACATAATAGAGGTAATCATGGTCACTAGAGATAAGGTCTCATCATAACCAATACCCTTTACTTGAGTGATCTATAAATTGTCATGGATATTCCACTACAATAGTTCATCACAACATAAATTGCAATATTATGAAATATTTTATTATGGGCATGTGCAAGCTAATGATGGTCTCTCATGACATGTTAGTGGCAATGCAAACATGGAAAAATAGAAATATGTTAACTTGGAGGGATTATTCAAGGTACTTTTACAATGAATTTGAATATGGTGTAAAGAGATGAAATGTAGAAAATTGAATTAGCTTTCCGAATATACAACTTTTATTCATAGAAATTATGAATAACTCTGTGAAATTTGATTTTTTTTTCTAATAGTGGTATGTTATTTTTCTAGCAAAATATAAGGTATATGTTTTCGTTCGTGCATGTGTTGAGTACCTTAACGATGGAATTTTCTTCCAAAATTTTGTATAATTGTAGAGAACCCATTGTTCTAGTGCAGTGTATTTTTTCAAAATTTATAATATTAATTATATATATATATATATATATATATATATATATATATATATATATATATATATATATATTTAATTATGAAAGTCAATATATCCTTGAAATTACAACTCCTTACGTTCATACAGGCTACGAGGGTCTTAACATTATCAAACAAAATTCTTTTTTTTTAGATTGTGAATATCGGTTGTTGGTTGTGGAGCCTGATTATCTTCCTGATTCAAAGGTCTTTGTTTTCAGCCGTGTTTATACTCCATGAAGACTGTACACCCCTCCACGTGGGGGGCTTGCAGTGTGGATTTCCCCCCTACAGGTTCCAGGGGGCTCATCCCCCCGGCTGTGGGGTTTGGGGGCCAACGGGCCCTCGACAAGGGTTTGGGGGCAGTGTCCCCTGATGGGGGTTCAAGGGAGAAGCACCCGAAGGAAAACTTTCCTTGTAAATGTATATTGTAATTTCATAGTCAATCTTGACCGTTCATCATTAAGTCACAGATCTGATGGTAGAGATTATGTTAGGGTTTTTTTCCCTAGAAGGAAACTCTCTTTCTTTTGTATTAACCATTTTTTTATTGTGGTTGTGTATTGTATTGCATGTATTATGAGACAAGAGACTGTGAGAAAAAGAAGAGGAAGTTACATCAGGTGTGTTGTAGGTTGTATCCCTTCATTTTGTTGGATAATAAAAAGGAAGGACCTAGAAATTTCTCTGGTGGACGTAGCCCACACTGGGTGAACCATGTATATATGTGTATCTATTGTATTGTGTATCTTTTGTGTTTTATTTCCACATTTGTCTTATTTTATTGCTTAATGATCTTGTTTTTCCAACAATTGGTCTATTCTAGTGCAGTGTATAACTCATTTTAAAAATGATTAAGCTGACAAAAAGTTATAGCGGAAATAAAAGAGGTATGTATTTTAGGATTTTGGTATATGTCAAGACAAAAATAGTAAACAATATTAATTTGAAAAAAATATATATATTTAGAATCTGCATAGCCAACTCTATCTATGTATGTAGTTTCATCAACAATCGATTTGTGTAGTATATAGAAAAATAATGTCAAAAATATAGACATAGAGAGGTATTCATAAAAATGGAGGTTTTTATGTATTTGTAGAACAAGCCACTAGGTTTTTCATTATGAACCTAAATCCTAGGAAACCAACTCAACAAACATGTTAGAGTTGTCACTTCGGCCCGAAAGAAAAGAAAAGAAAAAAACAACAACTAAATTACTTGTGGCTCAACAACAACATCCTATTTGGACCAATTCCCTGTCACTGGATACTATCATAGGTCTTACTCTCCTGGATTTATCATGCAATAATCGGAGTGGTTTTGTGCCAAGAATTTCTGCTATAACCTTAAATATTGTGGGCAACCCTTTGATTTGAGGACCAAATTCAACATATAATTTCCCTAACAAATTCCCCACGCCTACCCCATTAGTTTTTGAAACATCACAAGGTACAGTTCCTTCATGAAAATCTAAAACTAGAACATTGGTTCTAGAACATTAGAAGTTTGTAGTTTCACTTGAACTTCTCCTTTGGTAGCACAAGAGATACAATCAACAAATTTTCAATGTTGTCAATAGTTTGCATGCAATACTTTTTATAATTTATTTCATTTCCATTCCAAAAATAGTTTTTAGGGAAGGACAATGATAAATCTAATAGGCTTGTCATCCCGTGCATGTAATGTTCTTGTAGAACAACACAATGTCGATGTTTGTCTAGGAAATTTGAAGAGATTCTCATTCAAAGAGCTCCATTTTACCATTAATAGTTTTAGTAACAAGAATATCTTAGGAGTACGAGGATATGGAATTGCATATAAAGGATGCCTACAAGATGGAACTATAGTAGTAATAAAAGGTTGAAAGATGGTAATTTGGGAGGAGGAGAAATTCAATTTCAATCATAGGTGGAAATGATTAGCTTGTTTGTGCATAGGAACCTATTATGATAGTATGGATTTTGTACAACCTCCAAAGAGAGGCTACTAGTCTATCCCTACATGCAAAATAGAAGTGAAGAACAACAAAGTGTTGGCTAGATTTAACAAAAATCAAAAAGAAAAAATCAGTGCACGCTTAAATTAAATGTACATTATAGAACAAAGGTTTAGTAGAACTAATTTGAATTAAATTTGTCATCAACCATGGAAGGAAAAAATGCAAAGGAACTTGAAACAAAAATCATAAGATTCATCAAAACCCTAGACACCACCATAGACTCTGCAAATCATATTAATCAATTTATATATACTCTTCAACCCTTGGCATCCATGTCATTTGATGTTCAAAAAGATTTTGCAATAGGTGATGTGGACGAAGCCAATCCAAAGAAGGTGGTTAATTTCAAATATAGAAAAATATTGGATAGGAAAACTTAAGTCATGCCTTCTATAGAGGAATTTCCTTTCCAACCATGGCTCATGTTCTTCTTTTTAAAAGTGGCTACAAATTGGTTAGCTTGTTTTCCTTTTTCAATTAGAACCTTAGTGTTTGATAATTTTGTTGAACTTAATCTTATACTATTGGAGACACCAATCTCCTTAACTGAGCATCAAATCAACAAGATGTAGGCACCAACCTATTGGAGACACCAATCTCCTCAATTGAGCACCAACTCAGCAACATCTGTAGGCACCAACCTACTATTACAACATTTGAAAGAACCAACATGTTGGAGACACTAATCCCCTCACCTCAGCACCAACTCAACAATATATGTGTAGACACCAATCATATATCCTCATATACATAGTACTTCTAACTTCACTTGCATGCTTCATTCCAAAGATAATCCTTAAAGCCCTAGTCACATGTAGCCTTCATGCCCTAGCCAGCCTCATAGCATCATTCCCATTATATGATCCTAGACTGTAGCATCACAACCTCAAAACAACGCACATTGCAGTATCACAACCTCAAGACAACGCACATTGTAGCATCACAGACCTTCATTCCTTCATAGCACACCTTAATAACAAAAAAAACACTCAGAATTCTCTTGCACACCTTTAGCAAAAGACACCCCATCTCCTTTAACGCACCTCTTATCACTTTTGTGCACCTCAGACTTGATCTATTGCTTGGTTGCACTACAAATAAGAACATCTATCATGTATTCATATTATTTTTGTCCTCACTTTTAGGGCCGACCTATAAAGATTAGCTGAGTCGACCTAAAGTTTTTGAATGGGTTGTCAAATAGAAAAATTCACATCTTTTCATTCCTAAAGAGTTAGAGGGAATGCCATATACCATTGGAAAGGTCTCAAAATAATATTTCCAAACATATAAAATATGATCCCATTTGAGATAAGTATGTAGGGTATAATTTCCTTCAAATATAGTGTATCCAAACTGAGCATCAACAATCCAAAAACAATGTTTCCAACAATCACCATATTGCAATCCATATCTTGGACATGTGTAATCTCCCCCTGTCTTTGACATCAAAGAAAACAATATTTCCAATGATCCCCCCATTTTCATTGATGGTAACCCTTAGTCAATTATGATACTCACCATGTCTGCAACTCTCCTTGTGTATGCAATTCTTCATTTGTCTACAACTTCTCCCCTTTGACATCAATGGAAAAGGGTTGCTCCCCCTAAGCTTATGCTTTCCTTTACTGACGATTTGAGAGAGATATCACTCTCATACAAAATTTTTCTCCTCTGAATTCATCGAGTATGTATACATCGCTTGAGGTTTTGATTGCATTTTCCACTAATCTTCCTAAAGCTACATTCCTTATATCACACCCTTTAGAATGAAATCTGAGGTTGTAACATTGATCACACATTTGATTGAGACTTAGAATATTATTCTTTAAACCTTCAACATACAAGACATTTTGTGTCTTTGTCTTTCCATTATCAAGACTAATAGTACCTTTTCCAACTCTCCTTGTAGAAGCACTATCTCCAAAAGTAACACTACCTCATTTTTCTTCCTTCAAGGTGAGAAATTTGGTCTAGTACCCTTTCATTTGTTTTGAATATCCATTATCAATGCACCATTGGTTCCCTTTATTTTGAGCATAAAGTGAAAGTCCACATTTTTCCTTCTTCGGTTATTCTTTCTTCCTTTTCCAAACTTCAAGCTTTTATTCAATTGATCAGTTGTTTTCTCTAGTTCCTTTCTTTTGTATATTTGATATGAATTATGAAAATTATTAATGCATATATGTAGTGCATATAGGCATAGGGAACATGCTTGTTGATCGATCCACATAGGGATAATGGCGTTGTATGGAGGTATACCAAGTTCCATTAGGAGAGGTGAAGCAACATCCCTATTTCCACCTACTAACACTCCTTCGATATCCTGAGTTGAAAATTTGAACGACACTTTTACTCTGAGGTTACATGTTGTCATGAGGGTAGGATGTGGATTTAGTCACTCATGAAGATTAGTTGAGGGGTGATTAATAAGGTGAAAACCTTATTCCTAATGGACCATTAGTCTATCAACGAAGGGCAACGAAAATGAGTTAACAATGTGTCCATTGTTGTGTCATTTCTCCATAAAGAAAATTCAGGTACTTGAATGACATGAAATCATGACACCCTTGGAAATATGGTAAGGTAAATCCCCAAAGGAATCAAATTCATGACATGCTTGGTATCATTAGTAAATAATTTCAATTGTTAGTAAATTGGAAAGTTAATTGAAAAATGTTTAAAGAGAATTATTAAATACTATGCATTTCATCTCAAGAGAAAATAATCTTCTAGTATACTTTATATTAGAAAAGAGTAATCAAAGTAGTAGCTTAAAAATAAATGTACATAGATCATTTAGTATTCATAATATGAAGAAGATCTAATTGAAATATAAATATTAAAAAGGAGGCATATAGTTAAGAGAATGTGCATAAAATTAAATGAAACTAATTATTAATTAGAGAAAATCAATTTCAAGTGCACCCATAAATTATGGAGAAGAAATAGGATCTAGACTTAAAACTCAATTTGAATTGTGAGATAAAAAAAGGTTTGAGTTAAAGCAAAGAGAACTAGTAAATAACTAAGACAAGTAACTGATTATTCACCATTAAAATAGGAAACTATGAAAAGACTAGGGAACACCTAGGAGTAAAAAAAAAGAGTTGAGGAAGTTGGGTGAATACAATTCTTTATTTATAATTTTTAAATGGGTAAATACATGTGCATGTGAATGACACATGTATGAGTGAATATTAACCAATTAGGTAATTAGTAAAATATAATTATGTGTGGATTGGACAAGTGACATGAGCTACAAGTACTATAAAAATAGGGTTTGGCTTGGGCTTGAGAGAAATACTTAGTTCTCATTCAAATGTCTTGTTTTTAAAATGAAGATTCTTGATTTACATATATGGAAAGTATAAAAAATTTAACTCGAGCCTTTAATGTCTTTCCTACCCATGGCTATTATGATTATGGCTATAGATAGTTTTCTTCTTTTTTTCAAATTCCATATCAGGATCAATTTCAACTGAGTTGGGAAAGCTAGATAAGCTTCAGACTCTTGACCTCTCCAATAATAATTACAATGGGTTGATACCCAGTTTACTAGGAAAATAAATAACAGTAAATAATTTACTTGTGGCTCAATAATAGAAATCTATCTAGACCAATTCTATTAGAATGTGGCTATGATTTCATAATGGTATTTTGTAAATTTATTCTTCAATAATTCATTATCTTGTCTATGCATGTGTTTGCATGGCTATCTTCAAGTTATCCATGTCATCACATGTGTTTTTATGGCTATCTCCAAGTTATGCATGTTATCACATGTGTTTGCATGGAAATGCATGTCCATGCGTGTGTTCACACGACTATCTCCACTCTATGCATGTATTTGCATGGTTATTTATTCATGTCTTGCATGTAATCTAATTCTTGTAAAAGAACTAGAGTTGTAATCTAATCTGAGTAAATGGATTAGGAGTTAGGATGCCACATAATTCCTATATATTGTAGTGAATGCATTGGAGTGAAGTATTGTGTGATATATGTGGAGGAATGCTCTTGTAAGATTAGAGTTTCCCTAATGAATACAAAGACCAACTTTCATGGATGTTTCCCCGCATTGGGGTTTTTCCACGTAGATACTTCTCTCTCTCTTCTTTCTCTTGTCTCTTGTCTTTCTTGATTTACTAATTATTGATGTATTGCACATGAGTTTAGACTAGTTGGATTTCATTATAGGTTTTTGCATATTTCTTGATTCTAGCATGGTATAAGAGACAACTACCAAGATCTATTTCCTTACACAAATTCTCTATTGAATTGTTTGCAACAGATTTCAGTATATTTGTTCATTTGGGCCACCTTCTCTTATAGATCTGCAATTTTATCTGGATAACCACGTCAGTTTTCACCGAATCTGTGAATATCTCACATTTTCTACTACCATGTTAGATCTAAGAAATATGAAATAACATATAATGTAATCCAACCAGTCTAAACTCCTATGCAAAGAACCAATAATCAATAAATCAAGAAAGACAAGAGAGATGATATTTGTGTGGTAAAGCCCCAATGTGGGGAAACATCCACGAAATCTGGTCTTCTGTTCTTCAGGAAAACTCTCCAATCTTACAAGGAAAAAGAACAATCAACCATATGGATGATCTGGCCTAAGGACCCATAGGGTCCAGGCTAACGATTAATACCATAAACCACTCACAAGTCTCTCACACACCTAAAGGGCCTTCTTCACCTCTATTATATATGAGAAAGTGAAAGGAGAACAATTCTCATAATGCATGTGGGATAAACCCTTTTTACAATATAAAGAGTTATTGAAGAAGAAAAATTACAAAATGGCATAGCCATGTAATATAAGACCACTAGGCAATCATTAACACATTCTAACATTCCCTCTTAATGATGACTAGAGGGATAAAACCATAGTTGGAGTTGTGTTACATGCAAATATCAGATCTCACAAGTCTAATGATTCCTTGTTGTGTGTACAAATGTCTCATAATGATAGGATATACAATCGTAAATGTGGCCACTAGACAAACATTGCATGATGGTTGTAATTTGGATGAAGATGGTATTACATTACATTCCCCCTTGATGACAACTTCAATAAACCTGAAGAACTAGCGAAGATAGATGCAAACTTCAATGATGTCAAGGATAAGTTGTGAAGAGAAACAATGTAGAAAACCATCCATACATTGCAACCAGATCCTCAATAAAGTGCAAGGAGAAGACACATGCTACCTTCAAGAACCAATGTAACAACCAACAATGATTATCTATGGATGTCTTGCATGTAATCTAATTCTCGTAAAGGAACTAGAGTTGTAATATAATCCGAGTAAATGGATTAGGAGTTAGGATGCCACAAAATGCCTATATATTATAATGAATGCATTGGAGTGAAGTAATGTGTGAGATATGTGGAGGAATTATCTTGTAATATTGGAGTTTTCCTGAGGAATACAAAGACCATCTTTTGTGGATGTTTCCCCACATTGGGGTTTTACCACGTAAATACTTGTCTTTCTCTTGTTTTTCTTGTCTCTTGTCTTTCTTGATTTGTTGATTATTGATGTATTTCATAGGACTTTAGACTTGTTGGATTTCATTATATATTTTTGCATATTTATCGATTCCAAAAAATTCCCCATCACTAGCTACCATCATAGAGCTTACTCTCATGGATTTATCATGTAATAATCTAAGAAGTTCTATGCCAAGAATTTCTACAAGGACCTTCAATATTGTGGGAAACCCTTTGATTTGTGGACCAAATTCAACATATAAGTGCCTTGGAAAATTTCCCACACCTATCATATTAGTTGTTGAAACATCGCAAGATAGAGTTCCTTCAAGACAATCTAAAACTAGAACACTAGCTATTGCATTGGCTTTGTGTTTGGGGTTTCCCTTTGATTTCTCCTTTTGTGGCATAAGAGACATAAACAACAAATTTGCATTGATGTCAATGGTTTTCATGCAATCCTTTTTATCACTGATTTCATTTCCATTCTAGCAATATTTTTTAAGACATGACAATGATAAACCTAACATGCCTACCAACTCGTGTGTGTGATGTTCTTACAAAATAGTACAATGTTGATGTTTTCTAAGACGTTTGAAGAGATTCTCATTCAAAGAGCTCAGTGTTGCCACTAATAATTTTAGTAACAAGAATATCTTAGGAGTAGGAGGAACAAGAACAATGAGTGCTAAGTGGACTATTCAAATCATGAGAATTATTGGTCAGTTGCAACTAATACTCGTGGACATGGGTAATATATTAATGACTTACTCTACACAGTTCATCCCAAAAATGATATCTACAAAAAAAAAATGTCGATGCTAATTTGTGCATAAATTAAATGTACTTTACAAAACATAGACTTATTAGAACTGATTTGAATTGAAATTATCATCAACCATGAAAAAAAAACACAAAAGAACTTGAAACATAAATCATATGATTCATCAAAACCCTGGATGCCACCATAGACTCTGCAACTTGTATTAATCAAGTTATATATGCTCTCCAACTCTTGGCATCCGTGCCATTTGATGTTCAAAAAGAGTTTGCAACAAGTGATGTCGATGGAGCCAATCCAAAGCAGTTGGTTGAATTTCAAAGATGGAAAAATATTTCTCAGGAAACCTTTAGGCAAGCCTTCTATAGAGGAATTTCCTTTCTAGTCGTGGCTCACATTCTTCTTTTTAAAAGTAGCTAGAAATTAGTTACCTTGTTTTCCTTTTTCAAGTAGAACCTCAGTATTTGATAAGTTTTGATTCTTTGCTGGGTTGAAAAAGGAAAATTGCTTTAAAATTTGGCATTTCATCTAAGGTGAGAATAGGACGACAGAATATGCAAAAAGTAAAGTCTTTCAAGTATTACATAGTTGGTAGTGTCCATTCCTAACCAGGGAAGATTGAAATCCCCAAAGGCATTGTCTGTCCTCTATTGTAAGTACGGGAAAAGTGAATAATAAAAGGTACAATGCTTCTAATGTAGGCAAATTCCATGTGAGCAATCCAGTGGTAATAGAGGCATATTTCCATATATTTATAATCCGATCATAAAGGGAACAAAATCCCAAAAGAGAATTAATTCATGCAAACTATACATTCTTTGTTGAAACAATAGACACTTGGAGATCATTATTAAACTTTTCTTCAACCTTTGCAAGTGCAATCCCACTAATATGTGAAGTTATATTTCCTTTTTACTTTTGTATATTCATACAAAGCGATGTTAAAACATAATTTCGAATTAATAATTTGGTATTGTATTATATTGAACATTTAATAGATTTGATATAATTATATCAATTATATAAGTTAAGAATATGTATTGAGTTTTGTTTTGTTTTTTTTCTAATTATAAACTATTGATACCCTTTAATAGGAATAAAAGAATAAAAGCATATATACACTGAATTATTTAATGATACAATGAATTACTTAACGATAGAAGATTTAGAAGATGATTCATGAAATTATATTGTTAATATTATAATTAAAAAGCATCTCTACAATGAATTTACTTAATGATAAAAGATTTAGAAGATGATTCATGAAATTATATTGTTAATATTATAATTAAAAAGCATCTATACAATGAATTTACTTAATAATAGAAGATTTAGAAGATGATTCATGAAATTATATTGTTAATATTATAATTACTTGTTTAAAATTATGCAAGTAATTATTTCCATTAAGATGGATTCATTCCTTGAATATTGTATTACTAATATTCCTTGAATATTGTATTACTAATGAGATCTAAATATTATATGAACAATTATTAGATTACATTGAAATGTAGCTATTATAAATTAGATTGTGCATTTGAATTTTATTTACTAGGAAGAGTATTTGAGTAGTTGTATATAAAAGAAATTAAAACAAAAAATAAAAAGACAAAAAAAATTACAACTAAGTTACATGTTGCGCAACTTATATCATTAATTAGATTAAATTACAAACATTATAATATAGCTCTAGTTTCAATTACAAATAGTGTACAATTACGCACCTTATAAGGTTGACACATATATTAAGTGTTACATATGGTATCGGAACAAGGTTCAAAACTCTAGGACCATGGACTCATTATGGACTACGCACCTTGTGATATTTTGATTATGAATGAAAGTTGACTAATAATTTTTTTGAATTTTCTTCTTGTGACAGATAACTATGGACAGAAGAGGAAGGGGAGGTAGAGGTAGGATTTCCAAGAGTCAAGGTATGCATCCTCCACCTCAACCTACACCTATGAAATCTCCAAACAGGGAAGATGAACATGTTCAAGAACGAGGAAAAATGTCTACAAGAAAGGTAGTGAACATTATGCACTCATTTCAAAGAATGTCAAACGTATTGATGAATATACTAGAGAGAGAATAATGAGGAGTATCCACTCGTGATAAAGGATCACAAAATCCTACTAGTAACCATATGCATAGAGAACTATAGAAGATCAAATTTCCAGAGTTTTGGAGATCCACGGATGGGTAGGAAACTGAGGCCTAGTTAGAGAATATGTTTATTTTTGTTTCCTTGAGGGATTATACTTCTAACCTCAAAGTATGAATGGGAATATTTGAACTGAAGGGGAGTGCATTATTGTGGTGAAAAACACTATTGTGATAATTAGGGATGGATATATTTGAGGTTTCATGGGATTTATTTGAGGGGCATTTCCAAGAATGTTATATGTTTGAAGAATTCATTGATAGACAATTGAATGAATTCAATTCACTTAGACAGGAAAAAAAATCAGTGCATGAGTATGAGGCAAGATATATGGAATTGTTGAGGTATGCCCGACACTTAAATACTGAAAATATGTTAGTCAACAAGTTCGTTTATGTGATAAATTACAATATTAGAGCGAAGGTGAGGATATCAATTCCTTGTACCTTGTGTGAGGAAATCGATAGGAACATTATAGCCAAAAAAGAGTTTGTAGGTGGTGGAAAATGTAGGACATTGAGACCTACATGCTCAAGAGTTCAGATATTGGCACCATCACAGTCAATTAGAAGACATGTGACAATATGAAGAGATGTGTCAAGAGGACCGGTTATTTGCACACAAAGATTGTTAATAGGAGACCAAATACCACCATACTAGCCACTAGTACAACAAGTTTTCCCAATGTAGCAAAATTGATCTACACAATAGAGTGGCATATCCAATTTTACTCAATTAGGTAGCAAAATTCAACCTTCTAAGAGGGGATGTTGTGGGGGACCACATTTCCAGAGGGATTGTCCTCAAGCAAAAAGGGGAGCCAATAAAGAGCAGAGCTAGTTGACAATTGGAGATCTAGGAAATTCCCACAGAATTCATCCAACGATGAATATATGTCAAGTTGAACATCAATCCATGGTGTTGGAGACTTCAGGTATGATTAATGAACACAATTATTTTATATTAATAAATCCAAGAGATACTGCAAGCTTTATATCTCATTTTGAATTATCTAGATTAAAATAAAAGTGATCGATCGAAAATATTTTAATCAAGTAGAAATTGCACCAGGAGTGAAGCAAGATCTAGGATGTTTAGTAAAGGATTGTGAGAATGACATAGATATGTGTCTAGCTCATGTGTCCCTATATGTGACAGCCTCGGGATCCTATGATATAGTTATAGGAATGGATTGGTTAAAAAAAACATGAAGCAGTGCTAGATTGTAAGAATAAGAGACTTTACTTTACACATGATGCGGGTCATAAAAGAACCTTAGTTGGGAAAAATAGAGGAGTGCCACTAAGATTCATATCAACTTTACAACTAAAGAGAATTATGTGAAAAGGATGCAAGCTATATGTTATAATATCTATGAATGAAAAGAAGGACTCAGTAAATTTAGAACAATACCTAGTATTGTTAAAATTTACAGATGTACTTCTAGAGGAATTTCCTAGATTACCACCCAAAAGAGAATTATATTTATTAATTGAACTTACACGAGGAACGAAACCCATTGCAAGGGCTCCTTATTGTATAAAGACACTAGAATTATGAGAGTTGCAGATACAGTTGCAAGAAATTTTGGATTCAGGATTGTTACGACCAAGCATGTCACCATAGGGAGTGATGGTAATATTTGTAAATAAAAAATATGGATCGTGATCACTTTGTATTGATTATAGACAACTAAACAATGCAAAAATTAAGAATCAATATCTCTGACCAATAATTGATGATTTATTTGATCAGATGAAGGAAGCAACAATATTTTCTAAGATAGATATAAGATCAGGATATCATCAATTGAGAATTAAAGAAGAAGATATCCCTAAAACAACCTTCAAAGCAAGATTTGGACATTATGAATTTGTAGTGCTACCATTTGGATTAAAAAATGCACTGGGAGTGTTCATGAGTTTAATGAAAGGAGTATTTTGAGAGTATCTGGATAAGTTCATATAAGTATTTATAGATGATATTTTGATATAGTCATGTACACTAGAAGAGCATGAAGAACATTTATGATAGATTCTACAATGTCTTAGAGAGAACAAGTTATATGGAAAGTAATATAAATGTTCATTCTATGAATCTAAGATTCATTATTGACGACGTATCATTTCATAAGAAGGAATCATAGTAGATCTCTCAAAGATTGAGGCAATCATGGAATATACAACACCTACAAATGTACATGAAGTATGTAGTTTCATGGGATTGGTTGGTTACTCTCAAATATTTGTGGAAGGATTTTCAAAGATCACAAATCCTATTACAAAATTATAGAAGAAAAATAAGAAATTTAGATAGACAAAAATACATGAAGAATCATTTCATAAATTAAAGGAATTATTAACGATGACCCCTATTTTAAAGGTACCTGATATGGCTCAAGAATTTATAGTACGCATAGATGCATTGAAAAAAGGATTGGAAAGATTAATTATGTAGGAAGGTAGGGTAATAGATTACGCTTCAAGTAAACTTCGACCCTATGAGGAGAATTATGCGACGCATCATTTGGAACATGTAGAAATAGTTCATGCAATGAGAATCTGGAGGCACTATCTAGTTGGAAGAAAATTTGAGTTAAAAAAAGATCATCACTTTTTTAAACATATTTTTACTAAGAGTAACTTAAATGCTAGATAAAGAAGATGGTCATAGTTATTAAGTGAGTATGATTTTGAGATATCATGCATTAAAGAAACAACAAACAGAGTAGCATATGCTTTAAGCTGTAGACCATGTATTTTCTCAATCATACCCTTAAAGATGAATTTGAGAGAACATATTTTAAAATTGAAATTAGAAGGTGAATGGTATAAGGAAATCAAATAAAAACTTAAGAATGAATTAATAAGAATTTTCAAGTTTGAAGGATATGATTTGGATCATGAAAGTTTAATACGGTTTTATGGAAGGATATATGTGCCACCAAATGAAGAGATACATAATATAATCTTAAGAGAAGCTCATATATCAATGTAAATGGTTATTTCAAAAGTCAAAAAGATGCATGTGGGCCTTAAAACATTATTATTTTGGAAATGAATGAAGAAATATAGAGTTAATTTGTAGCAAGATGCTTTGAATGTCAGCAAGTACAGGCTAAACATTGACATCCAACGAGATTGTTATAGCCACATGCGATATTAGAATTGAAATGGGAGGTGATTTCAATAGGTTTTATAGTTGGATTACCAATGACATCTAGGAGACATGACTAATTTTTTGTTGTAGTAGACACTCTGAAAAAGAGTGCACATTTCATTCCAGTGAAGACTACTTATCAAGCACCAGAAATTGCAAAGGTATTTATTAATGCAATGGTAAGGTTACATGGAATTCTAGAAAATATAATTTTAGATAGAGGAACAATATTTAGATGATGGTTTTGGATGAGTTTTCAATAAGCACTGGGAACACAGCTAAACTTTAGTATGACATATCACATAGAGACTGGCAGTCAGACTAAAAGAACTAATCAAATATTGGAAGACATGTTGAGAATGTACATTATGGATCAACAAAATTGTTGGGAAGAATTTTTACCACTTGTCAAATTTTGATATAATAAAATCTATCAAAGTTCAATAAATATGGCACCAATCAAATTCATGTATGGAAGACAATGTAGAACACCTCTTAATTGGGATAGACTAAAGGATAGAGTTCTAGTTGTACTGGAAATAATTCAAGAAATGGAGGAACCAATGAAAACAATTGAAGGAAACAGAAGATAGACAGAAAATTTATGTAGATGTGCATAGGATTGATCTAAATTATTTGTAGATGTTGAATGAGGGGGGCTTGATGGATGAACCAATCCGTATTTTGAACTTGTGCACTTGACAGCTTTGGCATCATTTGGTAGATCAGGTAAAGGTATAGTGGGATATATATAGTCCTAGTTATTCTACTTGGTAGGATGTAGCTGAGATGCATCATCAATTTCCAGACATGTTTTCAAAATTGGAGACAAATTTTATTTTATGAGGGGGTGTATGTAGTGCCTCGTTTTATCTAATTGTTATGACAGACCAAACTTATTATTTGAGGGAATTTGATTACAAATGACCTAGTTATTTGACTATTATTATGATGATGAAACCTGAACTTCAATTATTTGATTGAGTTAATATGATGATGATTAAATGGTTAAATTATAAATTCCTATGATGTCTAGATCAATCAATTTTGCATTAATCTAATGTAATGAATGATAACGATCTTTATTGTTTGGATGATTATAAATTATTTATTGGCATATTAATTTGCATATATATTAATAATTTTCCTAGTGTGATAGGAAATTGTAAGGGTGCATTGACATGGAACTACATCGACAAGTTATTGGACTCTGGATTGAGTTAGGAAATAGTGTTTATTTTGTAAATATGTTTTTTATAATTTATATGAATTATAAAAATTATTGATGCATTTATGTAGTGCATGTAGGAACAAGGAATATGTTTGTCGATCGATCCACACATGGGTAATGGGGTTGTGTGGAGTTATATTGAGCACCATTAGGAGAGATGAAGCAAAATCCATATTTCCACCTACTAGCAGTCATTTTGTGGCCTGAGTTGAAAAGTTGAATAACACTTTTACTCTAAGTGTGCATGTTGTCATGATGGAAGGTCATGAATTCGATCACTCGCAAGGATTAGTTGAGGGGTACGCAATAAGGTGAAAACCTTATTCCTCGCTGACAATTCATCTATCAAGGGAAATGAAGATGAGTTAATAGTGTCTCCATTGTTGTTCCATTTCCCCATCAAGAAAATTCAAGTACTTGAATGGCATGAAATCATGACACCCTTGGGAATATGGTAAGGTAAATCCTGAAGAACATGACATTTATGACACACCGGATATCATTAGTAAAATTTGTTAATCATGAGTGAAATTGAAATTTAATTGAAAAATGTCCAAAAAGAATTATTTTAATATGCATTTCACCTTAGAAAATTATAATCTTATAGTATAGTTTATATTAGAAAAGAGTAATCAAAATAGTAGCTTAAAAATAAATGTACATAAATCATTTAGTATTCATAATATAATAAAGTTATAATTGAAATATAAATATTAAGGAGGCATATAGTAAAGAGGATGTACATGAAATTAAATTAAACTAATTATCAATTAGAGAAATCCTATTTCAAGTGCACCCATAAATTATGGAGAAGAAATAGGATAATTCAAACTCAATTTGAATTGTGAGATAAAAAGGTAGGTTTGAGTTAAAGTAAAGAGAATTAGTAAATGACTAAGACAAGTAACTACTCATACACAAAATAGGAAACCATGAGAATGTTAGGGAACACCTAGGAGTAAAAATAGGAGTTGAGGAAGTTAGGTGAGTAAAACTCTTTATTTATAATTTTTAAATGGTAAATACATGTGCACTTGTGCATGTGAGTGACACATGTAAGAGTGAATATTAATCAATTAGGAAAATAGTAAAATATAATTATGCATGAGTTGGACAAGTGTTATGAGATACAAGTGCTATTAAAAGAGGGCTTGGGCTTGAGAGAAAACATTTTTATAAACCTTAATGCTAGATGGTTATCTTAATGTTGTAGTCTAAACATTATATATTTTGTCTCTTTTTCGAGGATATTTTTTGTTTAATTTTACTCGAAATAAAAAGAAGTTGTTGGATCTGTAGATTTGAATGGTTAAATCTGTATAATCCAAGTGCCCCTGGGGTTTCAGCACGCTGAATCTATTTATGCATTTAGAAATGTAATTTAAATAAGAGAAAATTGTGATTTTGCCTAGATTTATACTGTCGAATTCTGACAAAAATACCAAAACGTAGAACGTTTAGACAACGCCTATCTTAATTTTGAAATGACTTTTACTTGATCTTTTTGAGAGTTTAGTCTATTAGAGGTTGTAGAGAAGTGGGAACCTTTCTCAAAGCTTGATGGCTTCAACCTACAATCATTGCTAGAAAGTATTTTCTTCATACAACCCCATTGTGACTCGAGTCCTTGAAAAAAGAGAGTACCCAAAAAAAGTTAGTAGGGAGGTCAACTTGTAGATCAATCGAATATCAGCAAGTTCACACAAGGATTTCAACATGTTGATGCAAAGATTTCAAGAAGTTGACACAAGGATTTTGGAAAATTAATCAAAGTTGGCTCACATTCAAATCGGTAACATCTCCACGGTTTATAACAGGATTTCAACATGTTGATGCAAAGATTTCAAGAAGTTGACACAAGGATTTTGGAAAATTAATCAAAGTTGGCTCACATTCAAATCGGTAACATCTCCACGGTTTATAACAATTCTTGGTTGTTTTATTTGTATACATATTCATAAGTGATTATTGTCTATCATTCATATTTTAAAATCTTATTATCGCATTGTATGATAAAAAATAAAAAAAGTGAATGTTTTTAAACAAATTTATGTTATTATACCATAGTATGTATTAAAAAGAAAACATAGTATGTATAAAGCTTGTTGGTTATGTTCCAAATATTACAATGTCATCATAAATAATTTGAACCTCAAATCAATTCCATTTTGGAGCTTTAGCATAAATTCATTCAAAACTTTAGAAAAGTTAATTAAAACAATATTTAAAAACTAGCTTCAAATATTTACATAAAATTTAAGTTTAAGTTTATGTAAACCAACTTCTAAATAATTTTTCTTTAATAATTACTTAGTTTAGTTCACGAATTAATCACCACGTTTGTTTGAGTTAATTTGAGATCATGTCATTTGGACGATTCACTAGTTCCGCTTCATTAATCACTATGTGTAGGTGTAGTAATTCATCATTACATGCTTGCAAATTACAGATAAAGTTTGTAACAATTCAAAGCACAATTTAGAGCAAATGTTGCACAAGGGTGAAAATGGATTAGTTGTTTAGGAAAATGGCAAGCCTTTACAAGAAATGAACAACAACATGAGAGAATAGGTTGATCTTCCCTCGAAATTGAATCTTTTAGCTAAGGAATTTTCTCTTCTTTTTCTTGCAGTTCATGGATCACCATACATATTCTCTTCTTTGGGCATATCTATCTCTAGTAACAATAGTGGTGGCAAAGCTAACAATAACAACAATAAACGGGTAAGATTTCTCTTCTTCGGGCATATCTACCACCAATAGCAGTAGTGGTGATAGCAATAACAATAACAACAATAGACAGGTAAGATTTGTGTACTTCTCCATAGAAATTTTCAGTTCTTTCCTTGTTTCCTATTCTAGGAGTTATATCAATGCTATAAATTTATTAGGGAAAAATTCATGAACTATATCCATATTTCCAAATGAACACCATTTTATTTTCTATGAGGATTTTTTTTTTTAATTTAATTTAATTTTTTCCTAGATGTTGTCTTATTTTACTAAAAGAAATCAATAATGATCAAAGAAAACCTAGATTGAATAGTAGAATAGTCCAACCTAGCCACTCACATCGAGCTACCAATGAACACCAATCTATTCAATCTCGACCAATCCTAACCAATGTCCTCACGATTGGCAGCCTCGAAATCGAAGAAGCAATTGTGTTTCTCATCATATCGATTAGCAGCTCAGAGAGTATTTTTGCATAAACATTTGAAGCTAGGTAGACTAACTCATTTCCTGCAAGAGTAGCACCGGTTAGGGGTCTCAAAAGGAGGCTACAAAGAAGAAGATGATGACTCTAAATCCATTAGATGGGCTAACAAGGCTCCCCACTATGGCTATAACTAGAGAAATATGTGCAAAGGCTTCAAACTCTGCATAAAAACCGGTATGTGCCCCTTTTCTCAATACATATATGAAAAAATCACCTAGTTACATTTTGTTGCATTGAAATTTACAAGGGTCAGTATTTCTCATATATGCTTTGAACTTGAACCTATCCACTACTAACTTCAACCTTATGATCTTTGGTTTTCTCAAAACAAACAAAGGTCCACTACTAACTTCAAACTTATGGTCTTCTACTAGTAGTGGTGGAGGAGCAGCAGGGATGAGCTAGTGCAGTGTTAGCATTGGCATTGGATTTAACTAGTAGGTAAACTCTATATAGATTTAGATTCCAGTATAAACGTTCATGCAAACTACCACATGTTTGTATGCAAGCTTCCATCTAGAAATATTCATGCAAATTGTCACATGTTTGCATGAGAGTATCCCTTGAGGCAATGGATACTTGAACTACCGCATGTTTGCATGAGAGCTTCCCTTGATGCAATGGATACCTAGACTATAGAGAGGCATCGAATGCAAAGAGACCTGATACCTCACCTACAAAGTGGCTTGAGGGAGAGTATTAGAGCATTAGAAGGATCAAACAATGGCCAATGTAAATTTATATTTAAAAAATCAATTTTGGAGACTAACGAATATGATAAAAGATTTGAAACACACCGGGATAATTATGTCCGGCCAAAAATGCTTAATCAAAAATTAATTTTACAAAAATAATATATATATATATATATATATATATATATATATATATATATATATATATATATATATATTTCATAAAATAAATTTAATAGAAAATATAGGATAAAATGTAAATCAAAAATTAATTTTACAAAAATAATATATATATATATATTTCATAAAATAAATTTAATAGAAAATATAGGATAAAATGTAAAGAATGGAAGAAATTAATATAACTTAACATCATAATGATAAGTATAATACTTTCTTGGGCGGGTACGAAGTAATGGAAATTGCTTTTGAATTTGACATTTCATGTGAAGTGAAAATTCACCACAACAAGATATGCAAAAAGTGCAAATTACGGAAAGTCTTTATTTATTAATCCCATTAATATGTGAGGTTATATTTATTTTTTATTTTTCTATATTCATACAAAGTGGTGTTAATATCATTAATATGTGAGCTTATATTTATTTTTTATTTTTCTATATTCATACAAAGTGATGTTAAGATTGTAATTTCAAATTAATAATTCGATATAATTATATAAATTATATGTGATTGCATTCATAAGTTAAGAATGTGTATTGAGTTTGGTTTTTTTTATTACTCTTTAATAGCAATTAAAGCATCTATACGATGAATTTACTTATTGATAGAAGATTTTGATGAATGATGAAATTTTATTGTTAATATTATAATTACTTGTTTAAAATTATATAAGTAATTATTTCCATTAGGATTGTATTACAAATGAGATCGAGATATTATATGAAAAAATTATTAGAGTAATGTAATTATTATAAATGAGATATTTATTAAGAAGTATATTTGAGTATATAAAAGAAATTAAAATTAAAATTTACAACCAAGTTATATTTGGGTAATTTATATTATTAATTAAATTAGATTACAAATATTATGTTTTAATTTTAGTTTTCAATTATGCAATTATGCATTTTATAAGGTTTTATAAGATTAACACATATGATTAAGTGTTACACGAGAATTTGAAATATATATCTTGAAGAAGCTTTTTTTTAAGAATTAACGTTATTTAGGTCAATGTGGATAAGAAATGTTATTTAGGTCAATGTGGATAAGAAATGTTTGTCAAGGTTTTGGCTTCTCATGAAGGAGACATGGTCAAACTCCCTTGAAGATATGTGTAGGCAATTACATCAAGAAAAAATTGAGAAATTTGTACATTGCTTATGTCCAACTCTCTTATGCAACCATGATGATGTTCTCTTTTGGGAAAGTGTTAAACATATCCCTTTACTTAACCAATAGAAGTCTCCAATAACTCACACTACATTTATAAAATACGGAGGTAAAAGAAATTATAATAAATCTTTGACATTTGGTGCATCATGGTCTCGTGATATTGTATTAAATGAGTTGGAGTGAACACCCATTCTGGTTGATATTAAGATCTATACGTGAAACCATGGTGGGAGAAGTTACAATGAGCTACATGCATGATCAAATTCACTTCATCATGGTCTCATGATATTATATTAAATCAGTTGGAGTGAACACCCATTCTTGTTGATACTAAGATCTACAATTGAAACCATGGTGGGAGAAGTTACAATGAGCTACATGCATGATCAAATTTATTAGACAACCCAATAAATAATTCAACCATTAAGTTACAAAGTGTTAACTTCATGTTCACCATTTGTTGAGGAAACCGACATTGTGTAACATCAATATATCCATTTTTGTATTCAATTGCTAGTGGTGTGGGTATCATGGCCACTTGGGGATCTAAGTGAAGGAAGTTGATCATTTGATCATTGGGCCACCAACTACTCACAAATATTTCACTCACTCCCTTCAGTTGGACAAAATTTTGTAAGAAAACCAACAATGGTCCTCTTAACTTGTGTATGTTCGGAATCCATAGTCAACAATTCCTCCCTCAAATTATTTATCTCCTCCCTAAATTGCCAAATTTCGTCATTGGTGTATATTAGATTACTTAGTGTGAAGGGTGATTAGACTCTAGTTCCATTTATCTTTGGAGGTAGAACAACGTTGAGTAAGGTCATGTATATGGGTCTTCTAGTGATAGTGTGAAGCTTTTGAAACAAAGAACCCTCTTCATTTTGAGAACCCAAATTGACACAGTGATATCCTTTGTGTTGCAATATCTACTTCATCCCAATTGATTGTCTCCAAGCTAAGTTTGGATGCTTAAGAGTGTGCCAAAGAATTGGTGATGAGATGGCCAACATTAATTGGCATTAAATGGGACAAATGGACAAGACTTCACCATGGCATAGTAGATTCGTTACCCATTCACCACGTTGCTACTTGTGTCTAAGAGACACATGAATTTATTACTATGGTTATGGCTTTCATGACAATATGGTTGATTTAAGATTTTTTTCACGAATGAGACAGCGCTCTGGTTAGGGTTTCATCTCTATTCGCTTTATCTTCCTTCCATGGTCGCTCCAGGAGGAGGGGAGCCATCGCCCCCTCCTTCTCCTGCTTCTTCCTTTCGCAAGCTCCTAGCCGCCCAAGGTAAGAAGCTCCCCCCTGCATATCCCCCTAGCTTCGTCAAGAAGCTCGATTCAATACCTGAAATTGATCTGCCCCCGGACCATCCAATGAGGGTAGCAGTTTCCCTGTCAGAACGAGGACTGGTTGGAAAATTCATGGGGCTCTGGTCGTCAACCTGAACCACGGACAACTGGATCCAAAGGAATTGGAGACCGCTGATCAAAAATAGTGTAACCTTCTATGCGGTGGGAAGAGGATTCTTCCTCTTTGAATTCATTTCTCAGGAAGATAGGGATCTCATCTTCAAGAATGGGTCGTACTTTATGGGCACTCAAGGGCTTTATCTGAATCGTTGGACTCCTAGCTTCGATCTAGCTCTAGAAGTTCTCAAGGACGTTTTAGTCTGGGTCAGGCTACCCAATCTACCAATCCACTGCTGGAACCCCTCCTCGCTTCAAGCAATCGGGAACGGGTTGGGACAATACATCGACATAACGGACCCTAGAGACCAATACTCATGTGCATGAATCTGCGTGGAAGTCGATCTAGAGGAGGGACTTCCTAAAGCGATCAAACTCAAGGTCATCGACTGTCAGCATTACCAGAAGTTGGACTACGAACAACTCCTGTTCAAATGCAGGGGATGTCATGAATATGGACATTTCCAGAGGAACTGCCCTAAAAACCCAAACATGGAGAAAGAAAGTGGAGAAGGCTGGCAAAAACCAAGAAAAGGAAGATCCAACTCCAAAACTAAAGGCCCAAGGGATGAAAAGACAACCCCCACACAACCTAGGGACCCAGAAAATAAATCAAACACTAGGGCAGAGAACACCATCAGAATATTGTCTCAGGAACCTATAGAGAAAACAATAGAATAAAACACACAGGAGGAATCCCCAACCGAAGATACGCGTGAAAATCCAACCCCCGAAGTCAGAGAAACCCACTCACCGACAGAAGAAGAAGGGCAATGCAAATCCCCCCCAAGAAAGGATGCAGGACCAGACATAGAGGAAGGTGAGGTCTTGTCAAATAGCGAGTATGAAGGTGCAAGTGATGCCCTGGACACACCAAAGAAAACAGGAAGAGGTAGGAAATCTAATAAGGAAGAAAGAGACAAAGAAACCTACAAAGATGTCCTAAAGGGATCGCAACTAACAATCAGACAACTAATCAATGTCAGATAGACAAGGAAGCACTCCAAGGCCTCCCAAGGAGGCCATTCATCCCCCCAAGGTAATTAATGAAACTAACTTCCTGGAATTGCAGGGGATTCGGAAGCAAAAGGAAAGAAGAAGCACTTAAGGACATCATAAGAGCCTCAAAATCATATATCCTACTCCTCCAAGAGACCAAGATGGACATCCAAGACTTACTCAAAGCAACAACTATCCTATGGAGAATAAGCCAAGGAATAGCAGAAAGCGCAAGAGGTGCCTCAGGCAGGTTAGGCACCCTGTGGAACACTATGACGTTCGATCTGATCAAATCTGAAACAAGCATGCACTGGATCCACACCAAAATCCTTCACAAGGCAACAGGTCGACTGGTAAGTCTCCTCAATATCTATGTACCACACCTGTTAACGGAAAAAAGAAAGTGTTGGGAGACCCTAAAAGACTATTTATTGCAAAATGATCTAGACAATATCATTATTAGGGGGGATCTAAATGTGACCCTAGCTTTAGATGAAAAAAAAGGTGGCTCCATTATGCGAGACCCAACAAGAGAGTGGGTGGAAGATCTAATTTCATATTGGGATCTAGAAGATATCAAGCCTACTAAAGGGAAAATACACGTGGACAAACAAAAGGATAGAACCAGGGCATATAGCAGCCAGGCTGGATAGATTCCTCATTCAAAGCTCCTTCTTGCTTCTGGGCCTCACTCCCACCTCTTCGATCCTTCCTCACAGTGTGTCATATCACAAGCCCATCATCTTAGAAATTTCGTGTGACATAAACCATGGGCCCATACCTTTCAGATTTAGCCCAACTTGGCCCCAAGACAAAGATTTCCTAAAGCTAGTGACCAAAGTCTAGAATGGCACAGTAAGAGGCTCGACCTTCTATGTGTGGGAAGAAAAACTCAGAAGATTAAAGACATCGCTAAAAACTTGGGTAAAAGGTCAGGCAAATCCAATTAAAACTCGTCAAGAAGCCCAAAAGCAGCTAGGGAACCACCAACTGGAAATGGAAAATCAAGAGATCACCCAAGAATGCTTGCAACAAGAAGATCATCTACAAAGGCAATGGCACAAGGCTTGTTGTGAGGAAGAAAATTATTGGAGACATAAATACAGAAGCCTTTGGCTAGAAGTAGGAGATAGAAACACGAGCTACTTTCACAAGCAAGCTAAGGCAAGGAAGCAATTTAAAACAGTAACATAAATTCAAGTTCAAAATCAAACAATCACAGATCCGAAAGGCATTAAAGCAGTGGCAACTAAAGCCTTCGAAGAACTATATACTGAAATGCAAAGGACTGATATAGATCCCAAAGAGTACCCTCTCTCCCTTATCCCAAAACTCATCAAGGAAGACATCAACAACAGCCTAACTAAGGAAGTTAGTCAACAAAAAATAAAGGAGGCACTGGACCAAATGAATCCTGACAAATCCCCAGGCCCATATGGCTTCACAGCAATATTCTACCAGCAAAGTTGGGATATAATAAAATCAGATCTAACGAAGTTGATCCAAAAATCTCAAACTTGCAGCAAACTAGGAGGTGGAACGAATTTGGCCTTCCTGGCGCTGATTCCGAAAGAAAAAGGAGCAACCAGCTTCGATAGATTTCGGCCAATCTCCCTTTGCAATACAAGCTATAAAATCCTCACAAAAATAATAGCCAATAGAATCAAAACTATTCTTCCTATAATCATCCCTAAAAACCAAGGAGGATTCATCAAAGGCACACATAGTAGATAACATCATCCTAGTGCAAGAGGCCATGCACTCAAGCATCTGGAGGAAATAAAAAGGTATGTTAATAAAACTTGATCTCGCCAATGCTTTTGATAGAATAAGACACAATTTTTTATTTAAAGTCATGGAAAATTTTGGGTTCGCCCCAACTTTTGTAAACTGGATCAAAGCGTGTATCGGGTCACCTTGGATAGCCCCTCTTGTGAATGGGAGGGTAACTAAGTTCTTTCAAACTTCCAGAGGACTCCGACAAGGCTTCCCCCTCTCTCCCCTCCTCTATGCAATTCAAGCCTCAATATTGAGCTTCCAACTAGAGCACGGCCAGAATCACAACAATCTCCATGGTTTGAGAATAGCGCCAGGGTTAAAGGACATAAATCATGCCCAGTTTGCGGAAAACACTCTGCTAATGGGAGGTGCGAGCTTACAAACAACAAGGAAATTCAAGAATGAATTAGTGGTTTACACAGAAATCTCAGGATGTGTCATAAGCCCTACTAAAAGAAAGATCTATGGTTGGAATATAACGCCAAATGAAATGTTGGAGATCGCCAAGGTACTTGGAATGGAAGATTGTACCAAATGGGATGCCTTTAAATACTTGGGAGTCCCAATCTTCAACTCCACCCCAAGAACCTCACACTGGAATTTGATGATTGACAAGATAAAGAACAAGATAACTTCCTAGGGAGCGAGCTACTTAAATCTGGCAGGTAAAGTGGTCCTAATCAAGGCCATCCTTGCCAGCATTCCAATCTATCAAAGCTCTTTGCTTCTAGCCCTTGCCTCCATAATACAAAAAATTGAAGCAATGTTCAGAAGGTTCCTATGGGAAGGTGGGAAACGGTCAGGGAGAACGTTGCATCTAATAAGCTAGGAAAAAATCTCTAAACCAATCCTGGAAGGCGGTCTCAACTTAAAAAATGCACATGTTCAAAATCTAGCGCTAGGGGCAAAGATGCTTTGGAACCTAACCACCGGGAAGCCAACATGGAGTAAAAAAGCGTTATGGAAAAAGTACTTTAGGGGTCCAAGGGAAAGATGTATAGAGCGCCCAATTCTAGAGAAAAGAGGCTCCCCAATCTTCTCGCTCTGTCAGAAGTCTATGCCCCATTTCAAACCTCATCTCACTTGGGTGCCAAGCAATGGGAAAAAAATCAATATTTGGCAAGACTCAATCATGGGAGATCCTCCCATTGGGTTGAGACAAGATTTGGATTGACTCAAAGAATGGATGGTCACTCAAAATTTAAACACTCTTTGGGACATCTCAATTTGGGGGAACGATGAGCACAAGATGTGGCTAAGGTGGGGAATCGCTAACAACCCCCCTGATTTAGAAGAGGAATGGAATGCCCTGAAGCTCTGCCTCCAAGGGAAATCCCCACTCAAAAAAAGGGGAAAAGACAAACGAGGTTGGGGAACGAGCTCAGGGACATACACCACTGCAACAAGTTATCATCTCACAAACGCCCACCCCAATGTCCCTCCAAACCTAGCAATTTGGAAAGCAATTTGGACCTCCAAGTCCATCCCAAAGATTGACATGTTTATTTGGAATTTGTCTCACAGAATCATTCTAACGGGATAAAACCTAAGAAGAAGGGGGTGGGAAGGCCCCAATAGATGCCCGCTCTGTCTTCAAGCAGAAGAAACCACAAATCATCTTCTACTAAAATGTTCCTACTCCAAAGAAGTCCGCCAGTTGGCTCTGGGACTGCAGAGTGTCGTCATCACACCCCAAGATACAAGCAACCTTCTCCAAAACTGGGATTCCTTCTACCCTTTCCAGACTGAGAAAAAAGGCCAATTATCCACTCTGTGGAGAGTCCTCCCCAAATTCATCTCTGGAAAATATGGTTGGAGCGACACAATAGAATTTTCAAGGAACTCAAAAGAATTCCAACCCAAGTTGCAACCAAGATACAGGCCTATTTTGGTGAAAGCGCTCCCTACTTCTTCCAAACAAAAAATTCTAGCATGATAGAGTTGGAAGAGGAACAATGGTTGGTGTGGTTTAAAATTCAAGAGCAGGGGGGAAAAAAGGACAACATATCTATCCAAGAAGCCTGGGAAATACGAAAGGAGAAACAAGATTTTGAAGACTGGAAGACAAAGGAAAAGAAACATATTTTTTCCTTTGACGGGGCCTCCAAAGGGAACCCAGGCTTGGTAGGTGGAGGAGGGATTCTAGAAAGCCCCACCGGATCAATGAAGTTAAGCTTCGCCTGGGGGCTCGGAACTGAAACTAACAACAGAGCAGAAGCCCTAGCCCTCTGGCAAGGGCTCATTCAAGCAATCAATCATAGCGTTCAAGATCTAGTAATAATTGGGGACTCTCGGATAGTAATCAAAGCCTTAACCCACCAAAGCAAACTCAAAAATGCAAAACTCAATAACCTCCTAGAGAAAATCCAACTCCTCCTTGGGAACTTCTGGTCTTATAAGCTTTACCATGTCTTATGAAACCTAAACAAGCAAGCAGACGCTGAGGCCAATAAAGGAGTCCTCTTGACTGCTGGAACCATGCAACTTAATGGAACAATGTCCACAGTGGATCTTCCATGAATCTAGGGAGAAATCCCATAAAAAAAAAGTAAAGTCATGAGCTGGAAAGGGAAAGGCAGCATGAAAGAAGGATCTGAGAAAATCCAAAGCGCAACAGGACAAAGGCGCTACAGGACAACGCACGTGGACAGAAGGTACAGCCCAATGCATCATTCGGTCATTGATTTTCTTTGGGGAGGAGACAGAGCAGCAGGTCGCCCATCCCCTTCATATCACGTGATTTATTTAGGGGATTCGATTGGGGAGGAGACTGAGCTTAAATTGGGGAGAGGAACTCAGCCCTCCATACCAACCTTACGCAAAGACAGCCAAGAAGGAATTCGGCCCAGCTACGAGAGGATCGAGTGCAGCAGCAGGTTGCAAGGAGAAGAGAAGACGTCGTCGAAGATGGCTTCCATCTCAGGAAGCAAGCCAAGCACAGAAGAAAGGCTGAACACAATGGATGTCGCTCTGGAAAATTAAAAGAAAATGTTGAACTACCAGTTGGACTTTCTTCAAAATCTGGACATAGACGTTGGAAGGGGACATTACCACCACAAAATTTGAGATCACTGAGGAGCTCGACAAACTCCATAAATAACTCAAGGACCCTAAGAAAGAATTCGAGACCAGAATCACCCAGCTGGAGGAAAAAATGGCTCAGCTAAACAATGAATGGAAGCGAGATCCAGAGAAGCAAATCAACATTTCAAGTCACGAAAGGGAGTTCTGCAATTTCTCATCAATGATGGCATTTTGTATAGAAGCCTCTATTGTAAATAAATTTGTAAAATTTCCCACCCCTGGAAGGTTAGTATAGCCTCCAGGACTGTATTTGACTAGTAGAGCGTGGCTCACCATAGTTGTAACAGAACCAGTGGCTTTGCCACTGCATTTCTTAATTAAAATCCATTAATCGTTCTTGTCAAAAAAAAAAAAAAGATAATATGGTTGATTTAAATTCCATTGTTTCAAGATGGAGCATCCCCTCCCTAGTGGAGTAAACCAATATTGTACAAAAAGGCACTCTTTCTAATCACAAATCTAATAAGCATAAGATAGAATTTGTATGCATGTAGAGTGTTCCACCATGATCCAAGTTTTATGCATGATGGAATGATGCTCCTAGGTTTTTGCCCAATTCTAAATTGGCTCAGGTAATCAAATTTCAATCAAAATTTTGAATCAATGAGAACCCCAACTCCCTTTATTGTTGGATTCCAACAACTAGAGAGACGTTTGCTAGAATATTAGAGGACACCCTCCCTAGCCCTTGCTCCAACATATTTATCCTCTCTGCTAGAGTTTAAATGTTCTAGAAGATATGTCCACCTCTTATGTTCTAGAAGATATCTCCACCTCTTATGTGTTGGCTTGTTGGCACATGCAAACTATTTCATGCAGTGAAGGCAATGTGCAAATATTACACAAAATTGGTGTAATAGATATCGTCAATCCTAACATCTACAATGTAGGGTAGTCTTCAATAGTTATTAGTTATAAGTCATATTTACTTCATTAAAATATTTTTGTTTTGGAAGGTACTGCTTGTACATGTTCACCATATATATAAACTCTAAACTATATGCACATTAGTTACCATTTATGCAGCATTTAATGATATGTGATTTTTCAACCCAACTTAATAACCTCGACTATATATATATATATATATATTCAATCATGAAATACTCATTTCATATGGAGAACCAAATTTAGTGTGACCACAAAAATGTGCAAAGTTTCCACCATCGATGAAAAGATATAAATAGTATGTTACAATTGATTAGTGAAAACTCCAACCTAACTTAACAACCATGGGTTATGATGGGTTATTTTCCACATAATATCTGTGTTATGATGTTAATAATGATGGATGTTTGATTTTTTTAATTTTGAAAATATTATAATATTTAACATGTAAATTTAATTAATACATTGTTAAAAAAGGAAGGTTAAATATTTAATGATTTTTTTGTTTGTCATCGCTAAAATGTGGTTAAGCAATGTTTATCAAATTGAAATTTTTAATTAATGAAATTGTTGTTATTAATGTAAAAAATGATTTAGCACCCTCCAATACCCCTACTCCAATCAAATTTTTAACTTACTTCATACATAAATACCTTTCTACATGATGAATACATA
>ML796734.1:188766-244011 GCA_009831015.1 Picea engelmannii
AATGTTTATCAAATTGAAATTTTTAATTAATGAAATTGTTGTTATTAATGTAAAAAATGATTTAGCACCCTCCAATACCCCTACTCCAATCAAATTTTTAACTTACTTCATACATAAATACCTTTCTACATGATGAATACATATTTCACTAATTTTGAACCCTACCTAGCCCCCTATATAACTCTATCTACCTATGATGTTTATCCAAATGAACGAGATAAACATTACAGTCATTCCACTTTTGTTCATATCTAGTTTTGGATCACACCTACCCATTGTGAGGATTTTGGTGTCCAAAATATTATCCATGGAGGCGATGGAAGTACATGGCATCAACTCATATCTCCAAGTCCACTACTCCATCAATTATGAATTATACTTTCTTCTTGTTTTCCCTATTCAACCCACTAGCCTACCCTTGTTTCATTACCAACAAAGGTTTTCTTCATCTCCATGTGTGTTCTTAGATGATGTAGGCCTTACCACCTTTAACAAAGAACTATTTTTTATCCCTCTTGTAGAAAGCCACATCATTTTTTCGTATGTATGGGCTACCAAACGTCACTTCAAAATCATCCTATGGTGCAACTTTACATTCTACTTCATCAACATAATCAACATTGATGGAAAACCTGAATTTGCATCTCCTGGTGATTCTCACGATAGACTTATGTTTAATCCAGCCCAATGAACATAATTGTACTAGATCACAAGTTTCTAGTCCAAGTTGATCTACTAAGGATTCAAAAATCGAATTATATTGAAAACCATGGTCAAACAAAGCATTTACATTTTGATCCTTCACTTGAACTTTTATTTGGAATAAAGTGTTTGTGTCTCCACTTTCCATTGGTTATTGCAATGTGGTGTATATTATGGTTTCATCCACATCAAAGATACTTTATATGTATTTTGACTGGGTATATGCACTTTCTCCTTTCTTGGACTTGTGTCACTTTTGACGTAATTTCAAATGAATTTTTCAACACTTCCCCTCCATGTGCTCATATACATTATAATATTTGCAATGACTATTAGGATCCATCCTTTTTTGGATTGTGTCTACAGTCTTATTTTCTCTTGTCTTTTCAGTGCCTTCTTGGCCATTTTGTTGCTTCTAAAATTCAAAAGTGTATTCTTATACACTTTGTCCATGCTCTTGTCGAATGTATTTTTGTTTCATAAGTTGCTCATCTTCGTAGCCTACTGGATAGAGTTGTAAGTTCAACAATGTCTTGAAATCCTCCCATTTTGTAACCATGGGATTCTTTCCTATCCTCAATGCATCCATAGATCTATCCCACCACAACAAAGCATATCTAGTCATCTTCAAACTAGAAAAATAAATATATGGTGTTTCTTTGATTTGATAAAGGCCAAAATAAACTTATAATTATTTAATCCAATTATTCAATATTTCAACATCAACTTGACTATCATATGTTTTTATTTCAATATTCACTAAAACTTTAAAAGGAATATTGGAAGACAAATAAAGAGAGTTGTCATTACCTAGGATTCCAAGATTCTCATCTTTGGAATCTTCTAGGTTAGCCTTATGTTCTTCATTCTCAACCTCTGCTAAATGTCCTTTCTTACCCTTCATTACCAATATATGTGTTACCATCTATGTCAATGCAACAATACTCTACTACGATCAAGTAAACCTTACCTCCCGGTCCTCTTAATCATTATCTCCATGAGAATTCCCTACAATTAAATTGGTTTCCCACTCCTCTATAGGCCATGCAACAATGCATGTCATCTATCTAAGTATCCATTGAGAGTGTTTACCATGCAGGTTCTTCACCAATTATTTCTAACTCGAGATATGATACCATATGATATGTAGATGGTAGGCCTGTGGCCTATCCATCTCATCAACTCAATTCTTACTGCTAAATAAATTATAATGTATCTTCAATTTATAAACCAACTTAGATTATACTTCTTCAATATGGATTCAATACTGAAAAGGAATTATATAATTTTTTATTTGGTTTCAATACTCCTGGGGTTTAATTTGTTTGATTGAGGTGTCAGGCCAATACCAAAACAATGAAGAAAAAAAACTATACAATTCTATTATGCCAACATCAACCACATCTATGCATTCAATATATATCTCTTCAAACAATACTCATGATACCAAACACTTTTTTATTCAACCCAAGACTTAATTAAGTATATGGAGCTACCCATTCCCAACACATTCAAGAAATAAAAAGAGTTAAAGAATTCTTATTGAGCACACACTTATACTGAGAGGGGAGTGAATCAGTATAAGACATTTTTTTTATTTTTTCAAGCATTCATCAACCATAAGAAGAAAAAAAAATCAAATATAAGATTCATTAACTCCAAAACATGGAACACAATATTTACGTGGAAACCCTTTTGGGAGAAAACCACAAACTTCTCTTTATAATTATTTGTAGGCATCAACCTACTGTTACAAATATTTGTAGGAACCATCCTATTGAGGACACCAATCCCCACTAGTGAAAATCCTGGTAGGCACCAACCTAATCTTACATATATTTGTAGACACCAAACTACTAGAAACACAAATCCCCACCGTTAAGCACCAACTTAGGAAGAGACACCAGTCTCTTTCAGATATTCATAGACATCAATCCCCACCACTAAGCACCAACTTAGAAAGAGACGTCAATCTCTTACATATATTCATACAAACGTATCTACTAGAGACACCAATCCTCATTGCTAAGCACCAACTTAGCAAGAGACACCAATATCTGAGTTGCACCAACCTTCATCGAGTATGCTTTCTATTTCTACCTTCACTAGGTATGCTTGTTGCTTCTACATTTACCAGTTCTACTCACTACTTTTGCCTTCACCAATTCTACTCACTACTTCTACCTTGATCAGGTCTAACCAAACTTTGAATTTCCAAATGGAAACTTTCCAAAACTTGTTGTTTTGGGCCTCTTCCAAAGAACAAACTTGTACAGGATTCCACGTATGCAATTTTGCAAATACGATTCTAGAATTTTTATCTAGGGTACTTATGTATGTCTCCTATGTTCTCTGAAATTTTCATATCCCAAAGAGTCCCAAAAAAGAAGTTATAGTGAAAATGTCAATCTGACATGTTTGAAACTGATCTCGGGACCATTCAGAAACCTTAATTTCTATAGAGAATATCTCAGAAAGTGTAGTGAACCAACATCTAAAATTTTTACTTGAGGTATTTTTGTATGTCTCTTATGTTCCATTAAAAATTGCATAGTCTGAAGAGTCACAGAAAATAAGTTATATTCGAAATGTCAAACTAATTTGTTTGAAACTGATCTTAAGACCATTCAGAAACCTTAACTTCCATGCAACATATCTCAAAAAGTACAACAAACCAACATTTGAAATTTTTACCTGAGATACTTCTGTATGTCTCCTATGTTTTGTAAAAAATTCATAGTCTAAATATTCCTAGAAAAGAAGTTATAGTGAAAAATTTCAAACTAACATGTTTGAAACTGATTTTGGGAGCATTCAGGAACCCTAACTTCCATAGAGAATATCTCAGAAAGTATAGTGAACCAACATCTGAATTTTTTACCTTATGTACTTCTATATGTGTCCTTGGTTTAGTAAAATTTCACAGTCTGAAGAGTCCCGGAAAATAATTTATAGTGAAAATTCCAAATTGACCTGTTTGAAACCGATTTCAAGAGAATTCAGGAACCCTACCTTCCACAAAGCATATCTTTGAAAGTGTAACGAACCAACATCTGAAATTTTTACCACAACCAAGCTATCTCTCCTTCATCGCTACAAAATTTCAAGGTCTGAAACATCCCATAAAATAAGTTATAGCGAAAGTGTCAAGCTAACCTGTTAGAAATTGAATTTAGGAGCATTTGAGAACACTAACTTCCATAGAGCATATCTTTGAACATATAGAGAACCAGTATCTGAAATTTTTACCACATGTACACCAATATCTCTCCTTTATATATTTAAAATTTCAAGGTCTGAAACTTCCCATAACATAAGTTATTGTGATAATTCCAATCTGACCTAAAACTAATTTTGCAACTCTTCTCTTTTGGAATGATATTCAATCTTTGCTCTTCCATTTTTCACACACCCACTTTATCTTTTTATACATTTTCATAACCCTTCATGAAGGGATATGTCCATTAGTTAAATAATTGATTATCAATACCATGGGAAAATACCCCAAACCCATGGACTTGAAACTGTTATTTCACTTTTTACCTTTTTCACATGCACCCATTTTTTAATATACTTGTAAACTTATATATGTAAATCAATCTTGGATATGTTGTGTTTATTGTGATGTCATAAATTCTTTGAAATCAATGACAATAATTCCAACAATCTCCCCCTTTTTCATTGATGAAAATCTTGCAATGAAACACATAGTCCACTAGGCATAGAAAGAATTATCCCCATGTTTGCAACTCTTCTCAGAATAGAAAGAATTCTCCCCCTATCTGCAACTCTTCCCCTTTGAAATAAATGGAAAATGGATGCTCCCCATGAACATGTGCCTCTCCTTAAGCACTTAGTGTCTTGATGAGATGGAAATTACTCCCAATTTCATGTCCCTTAATTTGTTCTGACTGCAAAAACTACTCAAACACTGTAAAACAAAACTCCTAAAGAAGTCTAAAAATTGTCACCAAAACTGAAAGATAATCAGTCTTTGTCAATCTAGAAAGTCTTTGTATATAACATAAACAATAGTACATCTCCAAAAATAGTCAAACATGTTCTGGTGGGTCTCAACAAATCCAATTCGATTCAACAAGAAACAATCGGGTCAACAAGAAGACATCAATTGGGTTCGCATATCAACAATTTCAAGTATTCCCCCCTTGAGGGATGAATAAGTATAAGCAATATTTCTCATTGAAAATTCTAGTCGACAGACAACCCAGCTGAAACTCAGTCAACAAATACTCAGTCGAAACTCTAGTCAACTGTCATGTCGGGTCAATCCTCGATCGACGACTTCCAAGGAAATAATGAGTAAGTAAGAGGAACAATACATGATTGTACAGTTGATGTTACACAACGATTTGAAGTCCTCAAACATATAATAAAATGATTCCATGACCATCCATCAATCTAACCACAATCTATCCTGGTAGTTGGCACTAGTCCACAATTTTTTCTTTCACATCTCTTCTGTAAGACCTGAAATCATGATTGACATTCCTTCAACTTTTATGGTGAGGATGATGATAGGGAAAAACATTTGGTGTTGATTGATCAGAGGAAGTAGGCTCAAGGTTAGGTTCACTTACAGGAGTAGAACAACCCGGCATATCAACAACAATGTCATATGTAACATCATATCCAAATTCTAGCATTTGAGGAACATGCAACTCACCAATTTTTTCAACACAATCAACAGTAGGTTGATCTTTTGGAAAACCAGTATGAATTCCACCTACAACAAATAAAACTTCCATGGTTGTAACAAGGTCATATGTAGGTAGGGAGGAAATATCATCATCATATCCAATACCAGTATTAATGAATGGATACCTTTGACAATTTATGATATCATCTAATATTTGAGAACTATTTTCAAACTTCAAGCTTCTATTCAACTTGATAGTTGTTTTCTCCAGTTCCTTTCTTAAGGAAACAATTTCATATTCTAGCTCTTCACAATTTTCTTCCTTTTTCTTCAACTGGATTCTCACGACTTCTTCTATCCTTCTTACTTCTTCTAATTGAAACTCTAAGTTCATGATAGTCTTTTTTGTTTCTTCAAGGATTTATGTCATTTTGTCTTTTGAATCATGATCCTCTTCTTCATATTTTTGTAGTTTCTCCTTTTGTTTCAAAATCTTTTTCCTAAGCTTCTTTATTTCACTTAAGGCACACATGATTTCTTCTTCGAGATCCAATTCCCCATTTGCTTCAGCATTTTCCTCTTCTTCTGAGTCCATCGTTTATATCCCTTTGTATTCATCAATATTTATTTTGATTTCCATAAAGAGATTTTCTTCTCTATCACTATAGAAACTTCTTTCACTTCTTTATTCATGCGAGTCACTAACCCCTTTTGAGTTGAGATTCTTCTTCCACTTATAAGAGTTCTTGTTCTTTTCATTTGTGTCATGTTTGTGCCTCTTTTTTTGTTGATGATGTTTTCTCCCTTTCTTTACATTATGCTCTTGTTCATCATCACTACTTTCATCCTTTAAATATGGACACTTAGCAACAAAATGTCCTACTTTTCCACAATTAAATCATTTAAAGGGTATCTTACCTTTGTATTTACTAGATCCTTTTTTTAGTTTTCTCACAAAATGTGCTTCCTCTGCATTTGATTCATAGCAAGAACAATAGCTTGATTCATGATCTATGTTCTTTGTATTATTTGAAGCTCTAAAGGTTGCTTCTCTCTTTGATGGATTTTGTTTCTCTATCCTCATTCCAAACTTCATGAGGATCCCATGTAATTCATCTATTATCAATTTATCAAGATCCTTCATTTATTCAATGGAAGAGACTTTATCATCAAATCTTAATGGGAGTGACCTTAACACCTTTTGTACAATCATCGATTCTTCAACCTTTTCCCCAATTCCTTTGATGGTGTTGATAATTTCATCTACATGAAGGAGATAGGATGCAACATTTTCTTCATTTTTCATTTTCAAACTCTTGAATTGCCTTCTATGAGTTTGGATATTTTCCTTATTAACCTTGTCATCGCCTTCATAGACAGTTTGAAGCTTGTCCCAAATTTATTTTTTAGATCCACAATGCATCACCTTGACGAACTCGGATTCCGATAGATCATGCAAGATGGAATTCATGGATTTTGCATTATTTTCACTAGGCTTCTTCCCAGCCGCATATGTTGCTGGAGTTATTGGGCATGTATAACCATTCACGATTGATTACCAAATATCAACACCAAGATCCATTAAATAGGTTCACATCCTTATGATTTAGAAGGAATAATTTGTTCCATCAAACAATGGAGCCTTGTTTGTGGAGAAACCTTCTTGATCAGCCATGTGTGCTCTCGAGACCTACCTTCCAATGGTTAGAATGTTTTTGAAGGAATCCGCTCTTAAACTAATTGTTGAGAACACACTTATACTAATAGGGGGGGTGAATCATTATAGGACACATTTTTACTTTTTCAAACATTCATCAACCATAAGAAAACAATCACATGTGATATCTATTAACTATAGAACATGGAACACGAGATTTATGTGGAAACACTTTCGGAAGAAAACCAAAAAACTTTTATTTACAATTCTTTGTAGGCACCAACCTATTGTTACAAATATTTTTAAGTAACAACCTATTGGAGACATTGATACCCACTAGTATAAATCTTGGTAGGAACCAATCTACTCTTACAGATCTTCATAGACACCAATCTACCGGAGACACCAATCCCCATCGCTAAGAACCAACTTAGAAAGAGACACCAATATATTTTAGATATTCATAGACACCAATCTACTAGAGACACCAATCCCCACTACTAAGCACGAACTTGGTAAGAGACACCAATCTCTTACATATCTTCATGGACACCAACCCCCACCATTAAGCACTAACTTATAAAGAGACACAAATCTCTAAGTTGCACCAACCTTCATCGAGTGTTCTTGTTAATTCTTCCTTCACCAAGTATTCTCACTACTTCTACCTTTACGAGGTCTACTTATTGCTTTTTCCTTCACCAGGTCTTCTCACTACTTCTGCCTTACCAGGCCTGACCAAAATTTGAATTTTCAAATGGCATATTTCCCAAAGCTTGTTGTTTTGGGCCTATTCCAAAGAACGAACTTGTCCATCATGCCACATAACCAATTTTAAAAATATGATTTTGGAATTTTTACCTGAGGTACCTGTGTATGTCTCCTCTACTCTCTGAAATTTTCATAGTCTGAAGAGTCCTAGAAAAGAAGTTATAGTGAAAATTCCAAACTGACTTGTTTGAAACTGATCTCGGGACCATTTAGAACCTTAAATTTCACAGAGAATATCTCAGAAATTGAAGTGAACCAACATCTATATTTTTTTCCTGAGGTACTTATGGATATCTCCTTTGTTCTATAAAAATTTCACAATCTGAAGAGTCCCAGAAAATAAGTTTTAGTGAAAATTCCAAACTAACTTGTTTGAAACTTATCTCAGGACCATTCAAAAACCTTAACTTCCATAGATCATATCTCATAAAGTATAGAGAAACAACATCTAAAATTTTTACTTGATGTACTTTTGCATGTATCCTCTATTCTGTAAAAATTTCACAATCTAAAGAGTCCCAGAAACAAAGTTATAGTGAAAATGACAAACTGACCTGTTTGAAACTGATTTCATGAGAATTTAGAAACCCTAACTTCCACAGAGAATATCACAGAAAGTACAGGTAACCAACATATAAAATTATTATATTACTTACTTATGTATGTCTCCTCTATTTTGTAAAAATTTCACAGTATGAAGAGTCCCGAAAATGAACTTGTAGTGAAAATTCCAAACTGACCTATTTGAAATTTATTTCAGGAGCATTCAGGAACCCTAACTTCCGTAGATCATATCTCTGAAAATGTATTGAATCAACATATAAAATTTTCACCACATGTACCATGATATCTCGCCTCTGTCTCTACATAATTTCAAGGTCTGAAACATCCCAGAAAATAAGTTATAGCAAAAGTGCCAAGTTGACCTGCTTAAAACTGATTTCAAGAGCATTCAGAAACCCTAACTTCCATAGTTAATATATTTGAAAGTGTAGCGAACCCTCATTCAAAACTTTTACCATGTGTACACCAATATCTCTCCTCTATCTCTTCAAAAATTCAAGGTCTAAAACATCCCAAAACATAATTTATCGCGAAAAATGCCAAGCTGACCTAAAATTGATTTCGCAACTCTTCCCTTTTGGAATGATATTCAATCTTTGCTCTTCCATTTTTCACACACTCACTTTCTCTCAACACTTTCTCTTTTTATACTTTTTCATAACCCTTCATGAAGGGACATCTCCATTAACTAAATAATTAATTCCCAATACCATAGGAAAATACCCCAAACCCATGGGTTTGAAACCACCATTTCACTCTTTACTTTTTAACATGCACCTCTTTTTTAATATATATATATATATATATATATATATATATATATATATATATATATATATATCTTGGAAATGTTGTGTGTATTGTAATGTCGTAAATCCTTTGACATCAATGACAATAATTCCAACAACAACAACAAAATCACATTGTTTACCACCATAACCAATGCGATGTCTATTTTTATGTCTTTGTGTTAATGGTTGAAGTTAACTAACCACTTACACATTATTTAGGGTGAATATCTTGACTGTGGAATGGTTATATGGGTTTGAAAAAAGAAAAAAAGATGGATGTAGGTGCAAGGATGCCTTGATTTTTGTATATTCCAATCCCAACATTGTGTTCATTGTTGGCATTGTTGGTTATGTGTTGTCATTGATGGCAACATGAATCAGTCATGAACAAATTTATACAACATGAATCAGTCATGAACAAAGTTATACAATTGGAATTAGTGTCAAGATGGCCAATAAGGTATGTCCATGTGTAATGAAGGGTCATTGATGGAAAGAGAATACAACATAGAAGCAAGGCTAAAGTTCAGGAGAAAAAGCATATGGTAAATGTCATCGATGTAATATTTGATCACTGTCAAGGATCGATGATCTTTGTTACAGGTACATTTTCCAAAGCCCGGAAGAGATAGTTCTTTTTAAGTCGTGCAGAAGTTCAAGTTTTAGAAAGAGAATTTTTAAAGGTGGAAACCTTTATAAAAATCAAGCAACTGGAGTCGTTCATCCTGAATTCGGATGTAAATATGATCGTTGGATCATAGAGGAAACCTGTGTAAAGAAGGAGAGAATAATGGTCATATGATTGAAGATTCGGGAGTGACTTAAACCGTCAGATCTTGTAGAAGTAACAATGGTCAAATTCAGAGATGACTACTTCGGATAAAATTACCCGAAGGAAAAATATTTTAGCCAAAGACGAAGTCTCAAAGTGGACATGAGTCGTCCGATCTCAGAAAAAGTTTGAGAGTAATATTGATCATCCGATAAAAATAAAGTGGAAGGATAGGATAAGCAAGGCCAAGGCATGAAGTCCCTAATTAAAATTGTTAGATAACATCAGGAAAGATCTCAGTCGTTGGATTAAAGCTGAGTAGAAATGGTCAACCTCAACGCTGACCACTTCGGTGAAAAGGAGTCTGAATTGAACCGGAATTTTCGAACCCCGAATTCACGAAGAAACGCTAGTCGTCTGATCTAAGGAACACTTCGAGAAATATACCAACCATTGGATCGAGTAAAGAGGAAGTATAGGATAAGAAAGGCTAAAGGCCCAAGATCCTGAATAGCCCAATTCCTCACAACCGTTGGATCGTGTTAATATTCTCAGGTTAAAGAAGGATCGTTAGATGAATTCAAGTTACTCGAGTTTTATTCTTCAGGGAATATCACTACAGGAGAATTAGGAAGTGGGAAAAAGTGAATAACCCAAAGTCCTAAAGGCCGAAATGAATCTGTACCATCCAAGTGGAAGGATAGCCTAAGCACTGAGGCTCATTGGATCATCCATGACAGCAGGACATGTGGCGTAATAAGATGGTGACAAGTGTCAAGGTCTAGTTGGCACTTTAGGTATACGAAATTCATGAATCTAGGTGACACGTGGAAACCACTCAATCAATGAAACGTCAATAGTGACGTCACAAACCATGTCACTCCAGGATTACTAACTTCAGGGATATCCAAGCATGTGTTATCAGCTAATCATCGAAGGCTGGAATCACGAAGTAACGTTAAGCGTTGATCTAATTCAGGAGAATTCTCGACCATTGATCAAGTACAGTGGAAGGATAGAGTAAGCGTAAATCTCGAAGTAACTCTAATCGTTGATCTAATTCAGTAGCATTCTCAATCATTGATCAAGCATAGTGGAAGGATAGTGTAAGTGGAGGTGTTAACCAACATCAAGTGGTCATCACCGCTTTATGACTTATTCGATAGGTAATCACTCTGGAGGGATTGAACTATCTCAGAGTTTGAATATCCCGGAGTCCAGAATCTCCAAATTTTCGAATTAAATAAATGACGTCCATCTCAACGTCCAATTAAAACATGATCGTTGATTTTGATAAGTGATTAAGCACATGTTTGGCTTAACACTAGCCGGCATCTATGGTCATATAGAAGTCTCGAAGTGAACGAGAATCGTCCACTCAACTGAAAATTAATTCATGACCGTCAATTTGTTTGAAGCCTCTAGATAAGCCAGGATCATCCATCCAACGAAATATTAATATTGATCGTCTAATCTACTAGTGAATACAGTATACGCACTTCGGAAAAATATACTCCGGGAGGATTGAATGACTGGAAAATACCGAAGTCCTAAAGGACGAAGTACCGAAGAACCTGGTTCCAACATCGGTCATGTGATAAGGTAAAGAAGCTAAAGGGGATAGAAGTAATAAGCCCTCGGATGCTTGAATACGGTCCCTCGTAGAAGAATAGGGGAGAAATAATAAAGCGCTAGGAACAAACACTTAAATGGATAGGCCCGTGGTTTTGAGCTCATGGTCATTTGAACATTGGGTTAAAGGAAGCACCTCATACAGATTTCATTTTTGTAAACAACTCAAGGTTGGTAGAGTAATTCGACAGAGAATTAACACCATAACAATATAGAGAATCGATAAAATCTCAAATATGATCTGTTGGCGAACTGAGGATGCAACAGAAGCATGAGAACGATATAATGAGTTGATCCATAGTTGTGATACACTCATGAGGACAAAATGAACTGATACACAGTCATGATTAAAAGAGAGTTAAATCATGATCATTATGAATTAAGAACAAAAAGGAAAAATGATATTATTTAAAGTTTAGTATTATCATTTAAATGAAAAGGTGCAATGGTTCAATATCAAAAGACACAATGTTTCAAATTCACACAAGTTGGAAGACTATATAAACAAGAAATAATGGTGAGAAGAGAGAATCTTGGTGGATTAAATATATATGTATATATAATGGATTGAATGGAATTTCATTCTATCAAGTTGGTGCTTGTTTACAAGATAAGTCTTGTTATGAGGGTTGGATTCCTCACTTCTCAGTTGGATCTGAGATCAACAAGTTGGGACTTGTTATGAGGGTTGGATTCCTCATTTCTCAGTTGGATCTGGGAACTACAAGTTGGGTCTTGTATCAGAGAGTTGGATCTCTCATATTCAGTTGAAATCAAAGATATTAAAGGATTGATTTTATATGTATTTATACAAGTTAAATAAATAAAAGAAAGATATTATATCTACTTCATACAGTTTGTGTTTTAGGTGTTTATGAATAATTAATTGAACTGCATATATTTTTCAATTAATTCAGATAATCTATGAAAATGTGAAAAGTATCCAAAAGTTCCATACACTGATTCACCCCCCCCCCTCTCAGTTTCAAGTGTACATTTCAACAATTGGTATTAGAGCGGGTGCCTTCAGCACAATTTAAACACAGGAATGTAGATTCTGAAGAGATGGGTGGACAAATTTCTATATCCACAAATGAAGCTCCCTTATTTGATGGAACATATTATTCATCATGGAGGGAAAATATGAAAAGATATATGAATTCAAGAGGATATGGAGTTTGGTATTTGGTAGTAAGTAAGCCCGAGCACTTAACTACTTCAAAGAGAAAAACCAAAACTACAAAGGAAGAAAGGAGAAACAATTCATTAGCCTTAAAATAAATCTAGGATGGATTGTCAAACCAATTCAAAGAAAAGATGAGGCACTACAAATCTGCTAAAGAATTGTGGCTCCAGCTAGAAAATTATTATCAGAATGAACCACAAGAAGAAGAGAAATCCTATCAAAGTAAGGAACAACACTCAGAAAAGGAGAATTCCAATCAAATTGAATAACAAAATACAAATAAAGATAATTCTTATCATAATAAAGAACAAAACACAAAAGAGGACACTTCCATCAAACAATTGATGAAAACCTAAGTCATCAATAGAGATGACTACTACATCAAGGAATTGATGAATACCTCAGTATTCACTAAAGAAAAACAATTAGATTTTAAGAATGATGTTATAACTACATTTGAAGTGATTAGTATGGAACCAACAAATGGTCTATATATTGAAGTAACTAAGGATGTCCTTGACCAACTTGAATACACAGTTATGTGCATTTTTGAAGAGTTGGAGAAAATTCAAAAGAAAGATATGTTTATACTACAACAGTTAGATCAATCTAACCATGAAGAGAATGAACAAAATTTTCAACTAGAAAACAAAGAAGAAGAAATCAAAAGATTGAAGACCGAAGTTGCTAATCTAACAAAAGAAATGGAAGAATTAAGGACACATGAAAATAAAAGAAAATAAGTTCTAGAAGAGACAAAAGAAATGGTCATCTGTCTAAAAACTCAACTTGAAGAAACTAAGAAAAATGAAGAAGCCTAGAAGATCCAATTAAATAAAAGAGAAGAATCATGTCACATGTTGGAATTGGAAATTTTTAACGTCAAAAAGATAAATGAAAGTACTAATGCAACTCTAATGACTCAAATTGAAGAAGCTAAGGAAAATGAAGAAGCACATAAGATCCAATTAACTAAAAAGGAAAAACCATGCCACAGGTTGGAATTGGAAGCCATCGACCTCAAAAGGATTCAACTAGAAAACAAGGAAGAAATCAAAATATTGAAAACTAAATTTTTGATCTAGCAAAATATATGGAAGAGTTGAAGACTATGAAAAAACTATTAAATGAAAAGAAGTCTTGGATGAGACAAAAAAAATAGTCATCAATCTAAAGACTCAATTGAACATGCTAAGGAAATGGAAGAATCCCTAATGATTCAGTTGACTAAAAAGGAAGAGACATGTCACATGTTGAAATCGGAAATAGTCAATCTCAAAAAGATGATTGAAAAGACAAATAAAATTGTCAATTTCCATAATAGCTCAGCTATCCTAGATAAGATTTGGAACAGTCAAAGATCGATTGATGACAAAACTAGTCTTGGATACAATAAAAAAGAAGACAATGACAAGTGGACCACCATTTACAAACATGAGAAAGGATCATCCTTCTCAAAAGGAAAAGGTGCAATTACAAAGTAATTACAAATCATGAACTTTGTTAAGGAAGGAAGCTACAAAAGTAAAAAGGAAGAAGAAAATCAAAAGACAGATCTCTCAAGCCAAAATAAATTCAAGAATGGAAACACCTTCAATGGCTATTGCTTTTCTTGTCATAACTTTCCATAAAGCAATGGACTGCAAGAAACTACAGAAAGGATATACAGAAAAATCCAAAAACTCAATTAGATGTTGGAGATGCAATTTTGTTGGGCACACAACAAAATTTTGTCACACAATGAGATGTTACAACTATGATAGGTTTGGGCACAAATCCCAAAGTTGCAGGAGTTCAAAAAGTCAATCCTTAAATAAGTCATTCAAGTCACAGAGAAAACCTAATAAAATTTGGAATAACAAAGGAGATGAAAAATCTTCAAAAACTCAATTAGAAAGAAAAGGTCAAAAAAGCAGAATATCTCATAGAAAAATATGGAGAAGAAAATATGAAGGAGAAAGCAAGAAAGATGATTGTGCACCTGAAAATGAAGAAATTAATAACAAGAAATTGATGGGTGAAGGTCCTAATAAGGAATGTGAAATTCAATATTAAATAAATCAAGCTCAAGAAAGGGAAGTCCTTATAGAAAAATATGACACAATCCTGATGATTTCATAATCCTTTAGACAAAGAAAGAAAAATCATTGATAGGGGGAGTTGTATAATACAAGAAAGAGAAAATGGACAAAGGAGAGCATCACCTTAGGGGGAGTATAACCTTAGAGGGAACAAGAAAAGATCATTTTTGTAATTTTTGTAAAAAAGGGAGAAGAGAAAAAGTAGCAGAGAGGTTCAAGGGGTATCAATTAGAAAATATCAATTGATATTAGCAAATATCAATTGATAACAAAATTGGTATTAGATCAATTGGTATCAAAGAAGAATAAGAAGCAAATCAAAAAGATCAGCAAGATTCATACTCTTGTTCTATTTGAAAAAGGACTGACAGTAAAAACTCACGGGGAGTATTTTGGTTATCAAATAAGAAAGTAATTAGATTAGGTTTAAAATACTTGATCACTACAAATTGGTATCACTACAAGTTGGTATCAAGAATACTACTTATTTGAACACAAATATCCCAATGAACTGAGATAAGTAGTTAGTAAATTCACAGTGGGAGAAAAATAGTCAGAGCCTCACTCTTTTTCATTGATGTCAAAGGGGGAGAGAAGCAGTAAAACAAATTTAAGTAGAAAACAAATTTGGAATTAGATAGAAAAGGAGATCAATGATAGGAGGAGCAAAGATACAAACTCATTTTTTTTAAAGATATGTTGCCCTCAATGAAAAAGGGGGAGATTGTTGGCATTGTTGGTTATGTGTTGTTATTGATGGCAACATGAATCAGTCATGAACAACGTTATACAACATGAATCAGTCATGAACAAAGTTATACAGTTGGAATTAGTGTCAGGATAGCCAATAAGGTATGTCCATGTGTAATGAAGGGTGATTGATGGAAAGAGAATGAAACATAGAAACAAGGCTAAAGTTCAGGAGAAAAAGCGTATGGTAAATGTCATCTATGTAATATTCGATCACTGTCAAGGATCGATGATCTTTGTTACATGTACATTTTCCAAATCTCGGAAGAGATAGTGCTTATGAATTCACACAGGAGATCAGGTTTCAGAAAGAGAATTTTTACAAGTGGAAACCTTTATAAAAATCAAGAAACTAGAGTCATTCATCTAGAATTTGGATTTAAATATGGTTGTTGGATCACAGAGGAAACCTACGTAAAGAACGAGAAAATCGTGGTCGTATGATTGAAGATTTGAGAGCGACTTAAACCATCAGATCGTGTAGGAGGAACAATGGTCAAATTTGGAGCTGACTACTTCGAATAAAATTACCCGAAGGAAAAATATTTTAGCCGAAGACGAAGTCTCAAAGTGGACATGAGTCGTTCGATCTCAAAACAAAATCAGGAGTAATATTGACCATCCGATCAAAATAAAGTGGAAGGATAGGATAAGCAAGTCCAAGGAACGAAGTCCCTGATTAAAATCATCAGATAGCATTAGGAAAGATCTCAGTCATTGGATTAAAATTGAGTAGAACTAGTCAACCTTGGTGCTGACCACTTCGATTAAAAGGAGTTTGAATTGAACCAGAATTCCCAAAGCCCAAATTCATGAAGAAATTCTAGCTGTATGATCTAAGGAATACTTCGGGAAATATCTCGACCGTTGGATCGAGTAAATAGGAAGTATAGGATAAGAAAGGCCAAAGGCCTGAGATCCTAAATATTCGAATTCTCGAAAACCATTGGATCATGTTAATATTTTCGGGTTAAAGAAGGATCGTTAGATGAATTCAAGTTACTCGAGGTTTATTCTTCGGGGAATCTCACTCTAGGAGAATTAGGAAGTGGGAAAAAGAGAATGACCTGAAGTCCCGAAAGCCGAAATGAATATGAACCATCCAAGTGGAAGGATATCCTAAGCACTAAGCGTCATTGGATCATCCACAATAGCAGGACCACGCCAACAGGACATGTGGCACAATCAGATGGTGACAAGTGTCAAGGTCCAATTGGCACTTTAGGTATACTAAATTCATGAATCTAGGTGACATGTGGTAGCCACTCAGTCAGTGCCACATCAACATTGACGTCACAACCCACATCACTCCGGGATTACTAACTTCAAGGATATCCAATCCTGTGTTATCATCTAATCGTCAAAGGCTAGAATCACGAAGTAACATTAATTGTTGATCTAATTCGGGAGCATTCTCGACCATTGATCAAGTATAGTGGAAGGATAGAGTAAGTGTAAATCTCGAAGTGATGCTAACTATTGATCTACTTCAGGAGCATTCTCAACCGTTGATCAAGCATAGTGGAAGGATAGCGTAAGAAAAGGTGTTAACCGACATCAAGCAATCATCACCACTTTATGAATTATTTGGTAGGTAATCACTCTGGAGGGATTGAACTATCTCAGAGTTTGAATATCCCGGAGTCCCGAATCTCCGAAGTTATGGAATAAATAACAAGCATCCATCTCAACATCCAATTAAACACAATCATTGATTTTGATAAGTGATTAAGCACATGTTTGGATTAACACCTAGCCACCATCTATGGTCATACAGAAGTCCTTAAGTGAACGAGAATTGTCCACTCAACTGCATATTAATTCATGACCTTCAATTTGTTTGAAGCCTCTAGATAAGCCAATATCGTCCATCTAATGAAATATTAATATTTACCGTCTGATCTACTAGTGAATACAGTATACGCACTTCGGAGAAATATACTTTGGGGGGATTGAATGACTGCAAAAGATCGAAGTCCTGAAGGACGAAGTGACGAAGAACCTAGTTCCAGCACCGGTCACGTGATAAGGTAAAGAAGATAAAGGGGATAGAAGTAATAATCCCTCAGACGCTTGAATACAGTCCCACATAGAAGAATAGGAGCGAAATAAGAAAGCACTAGGAACAAACGCTTAAATGGATAAGCCTGTGGTTTTGAACTCATGGTCATTTGAACATTGGGTTGAAGGAAGTGCCTCATACATATTTCATTTATGTAAACAGCTCAAGGTTGGTAGAGTAACTCGACAGAGAATTAACACCATAACAATATGGAGAATCGATAAAAGCTCGAATATGATATGTTGGCGAAATGAGGATGCAACAGAAGCATGAGAATGATATAATGAGTCGATCCATAGTTGTCATCAACTCATGAGGACAAAATGAACTGATATACAGACATCATTAAAAGAGAGTTAAATTATGAGAATTATGAATAAATAATAAAAAGGAAAAATGATATTATTTCAAGTTTAATATTATCATTTAAATGAAAAGGTACGGTGGTTCAATATCAAAACATGCAATGTTTCAAATTCACTCCAGTTGGAAGACTATATAAACAAGAAAGAATGGTGAGAAGACATAATCTTGGTGGATTAAATATATATGTATATATAATAGATTGAATGGAAGTTCATTATATTAGGTTGGTGCATGTTTACAAGTTGAGTCTTGATATGAGGGTTGGATTCCTCACATATCAGTTGGATATGAGATCAACAAGTTGGGACTTGTTATGAGGGTTGGATTCCTCATTTCTCAGTTGGATCTGAGAACTACAAGTTGGGTCTTGTATTAGAGAGTTGGATCTCTCCTATTCAGTTGAAATCAAAGATATTCAAGGATTGATTTTATATGTATTTATACAAGTTAAATAAATAAAATAAAGACGGTGTATCTATCTAGAATAATTAATCGAACTGCATATCTTATTCAATTAATTCAGTTAATCTATGAAAGTGTGAAAAGTAGCCAAAAGTTCCAGACACTGATTCACCTCCCCCCCCCCCTCTCAGTGTCAAGTGTACATTTCAACATTCATACTCCATCTTCCCAAACAATATGTTCATTTAAGTGATACATAACCCTCTTCTTGTCATCACTTTCACAACCATGAGAAAACATTATATGTATGTATGTATGTATGTATGTATGTATGTATACCACACACACACACACACATATATCTGATTGATTTTATGTGGATCATTGTGTATATATATGTCAATGCTCTAGTTGGAATGAGTTAAAGGGTGGAAGACAAAACCTCCACAAGGTGCTCCAACATATATTGTGGTAGTAGGGAACCAATCGACATTTATTTAAACATAAATATGAGTTTATGACCATACACACGTTATAATACATAACCCAAACAATATTCAAACTCTTTCCTTATGTCAATGCTCTAACCAAAGAGAAATTGAGTTGTGGGTAATCTACCAATGCACACATGCTTGGGGAATGAAAGTGATGGTAGTAAATGTTCACCAGTGGCACAATTAAGAAACAAATTGTGTTCCATGTGTCGTGTATTGAATTAATGAAGTGCATAAACCATATTTTAATCTAGTGATCAAATGAGTTGGTGATTAGGATTAACTAACAACAAAGATAGGGAATTGTTGGAGTTATGGGACAATTACGTTGTTATACATAGTGCCCAAACATATTGAAAATTAGATAAGAATTAAGGATACATAAACTCAATCACACAACAATGAATCCATAACAGTAGATTTTTTACCCTGGAATTCCAAACACGAAAACTAACATCTAATGGATTTTCATAGCCTTTTTTTCTTGACAATTAGAGAATTACAATGGTGTGTTGGCTCTCTAGATCTCTATAGATTACAATCTTAGGAATATTCTCAATGACTCTTTTCTTCTCTACCAAAGAACCCATTCTCAATTGTTGTGCAAAGGTTTATAGGTTGAATTATCTTTTTGGGAGTGGTCGAAAGGCCAAGCATTCCATTGACTCTTCAGATTACCAGCCCGAATGTGTGTCCTCTTCTTTGTCTCTTGTTGGTAATTTTATGATTCATGATTCCTCTTCATTCATATTTTTCTTTTTTTAATTTTTAATGATTTAATTATTTTGTACTTTCCTTAATATGTAACACTTTGGAGGTGAGTGATAGTGGATTGGACAAGTGTGGTGCCCTTCACATTGTCAACGACTTCCTCGTGTCTTTTCATTATCCTCCTAGCCTCAAGCCTCACTTCCTATCCAACCTTATGATCTTTCCAATTTTTCTTCATTGCTTACCCATTAAAACCATTCAACTTTTGTTTGGATCCAATTTTGAACCAATAGAACATATTTCATAATTTGTATATTTCATTATGCAAGTCTAAATTTATTGATACAATATGGTTGATATAATATTGGGGAGAAAACCCTATAACGATGAGCATGAGGAAAGCACATCCCAAGAAGAGAACATGGCAAGTTACTTGAAGTTTAATATAAAAGTGATATATTTGAATCTTCGTAGGTTTAAATGATATGTATTGGTTAAAATTTGGTAATATTGTTCAAATTAGGAGTGGATAAGAGTGAAAAATATCTTTGTAATCAACATGAAGTTTTTTCTGACTTTTTACTAATAATGTACTTATTCACAATAATAGCTAACATGTTTCAAACATTCAGTTTTGCATATCTGAATGTTATGCACGGAACATAAGTTCCTCCTTAAAAGAAAATATAAAGGATGTAAATGATGATGAATTGATCCTCATTTCATCTGGAGTGGCGTTCGAAGTTAATGACAAGGAAAAAAACTTTTATAAACTATGAGGGATATAGTGGAAAGAGCTATAAATGATTTTTTCACTTATAGTGCAAAAATAAATCTAATGAATCCAAGAATTAGGGTATATTACAAGAGCTTCTAGAGAAATGGGTAATAAGATTTGTGAGATTTGCAATAGCAAAATCATAAAATAACACAAAAAAAATCATTTAGAAAGTATTGTTGCTAAACATGTTTTTCTATAATATGTATATGTTGGTCCAAAAAATATCAAATTAACATCTCTACTATATTTACTTCATATAATATTAATTGATTTTTATTATGTTTTTCATTCTTTGAGAAGATTAAAAAAATTAAAGACGATTAGTGAAATGATACCCGAAACATGTTGGTAGGGATGTCCAAAAAAGTGTACGAGGAGATAGTCAAAGAAATAAGAATAGGAAGAGCATAAACTTTTTCATGGTATATAAAATTTGTAGGATACAAAGTATGGAATGGAGCTATTAGAAAATATCTTGAGAGATGGCATGCACCACAATTTCAAAAGAGTGGGTATTGTTTATGAATCACTCCTTGATATGGTACACTTTTTTATTTACACAATCATGCATATTATATAAATGTAGATATTCCCATTGCACTTATTTTTATGTCTGTAGATGGAACATGAAAAGGTGGAACAAAATCAAGCTAATCAATAAAACATTGAAAATAACCTAAATATGATATCTTGGAAAGTGATAGAAATTGAAGTATGCAAGGAGCTTGAGTAATGGAAACAATTCAAGTGATGAGTGACAATTAATATAATTAAATGTTACAAGTTTTATGTTTTGTAATGTTTGTCTATAAAAATCAAAGATTTTGTTTAATGTGAACATATTGTCCCAATTGGTACATGAGGACGAGTTAACAATAATTGTAACAACTATTTATTAACATTTTGACTATCATGGACCTTTATGTTGTTCCATTCTATATGACAAATGACCTCTTATTCATATATAATAAAAGGAGTGTTTTATTATATCGCAATGTATAATGTTGTAAAATGTTATGTTGTCGATTAAATATATGGATGATTTAAGGCATTACAATGAACGAAGGTGTAATTAGATGGCATATTTGTTTAAATGATACAATACATTAATGCAATGATTTTATCCAAATACATTAATTAAAATGTAAAAATCAATATTATATAATAATAAAAAAATGAGATCAATAATTGAAATGTTATTAAAAAACAAGAAGTTGCAACTACATACCTACAAAAATATTAAATAACATGTGGAGAAAATAAACATTAAAACGTATTGGTGTGTTGTATTCATTTATACACCCTAGTGTATTCCATATATGTTTACACACTAATGTGTTTAAATTATTGTTTTTTTTGTTTAACCGAAATAGAAAGAGTAATTGTTTATATCTTAAAAGAGGATTGTGTCGTGGCTACAACAGGTACATACATCATATTTCAAAATTTACTTCTGAACAGATTTGTATTCTATACATAATATATTGTCCTCAAACATAGATTCCAAACTAGACTTCCAAGTGGTTCCACATGTTGCTTGCTTGACAAACTGACTCAAAATACATATAGACTTAAAAAAACATTTATAATTTTAAGGATGAGCACTACCATGTGCTTCTTCTCCTTCATCCAACTAAGGAAAAATTCATTCTTCAATGTCCATTGGGTCCCTAACTTGATTAAAAGTTTCATCCTCCCTTTCTCCACGCATTCTAGAATCCATATTGTTGGATGCTAGTGAGAGTGCCTCCATGTGCAAAGCTACCACAAGGATGTGCATCCCATTACACACTACTTCCAAGGAGTCAATTTGTTGATTTTTTTAGAGAGGAGGGCCATGAATTTGCAATTATGAAGGTTATTGGCTTGCTCTAGCTCCTCCAATTTGGCTAAGATGACCAATAAATCCCTATTGTTCACTTGTGTAATCTCCTTGTGTCACCTTAGAATTCTCCTTAATTCCGTGTGGTATGGATTCTCCATCATTTGTATGTGTAGGGAATTACCCAAAAAACAATTCATAGTCCCAAATAAGTCCCTACATTTCCATCGTGGAACTATTTTGTCATACAGTAAAAAAAATAGTCGCTAGCCACTATCTTGACTTCCTCTTTCAACAATGAAATACATAACAAGAATTTCAGCGGACAGATTCACATTCAATCCCAAGAGATGCTTGGAAAAGATGAAAATACTTACCCACATTGAAGAGCCGACCAAAAGGAGCTCCCTCGAGCTGATATACCTTTCACTTAGCCCAAAACATTAACCAACCTCAATCACCACCCTTCTGCACAACTAAATCTCCTCTAGAATTACACCTCGAGTTAAACTCCCATTGCTCCACCTGGGGCTCCTCTCCAAGTTACATACCATGGTGTCTATGCAATCCCTAATCCCATATATCGTAAAAATTCTCCTCCCATAAAAAGTGTGTCATCCACAAACTAAGAGTGGTTGATATTTCTAAGTTGTCTAACTATCTTCACTCCAAGGATATTCTCCAATGCCCTTTCAGATTCTATCTTACGACTTAGGGATTCAACTATCGTAATGAACAACAAATAAAACAAAGGGAAACCTTGTCACAAATCCATACTACTATGGAATAAGGAAGAGGGCCAACCATTTATGAGAGGGGCTATCCAAGGTGCTTTGATGTAGGATACAACCCACTCAATAAATTCAAGACTGGACCCATATTTCTCGATAACATGGAAGAGTGAGGAGTGCCCCACATGATCAAATTCATTGGCCATGTCCAACTTTATTACCATTCCTTTTTCCCCTACTGCTTAACTAGAATGAATGGCTTCTTGCACTAAAATAATGTTATCAAAAATTTTCTTGCTTTACAAAAAAACACTATGGTTAGTGGAGATAATCATGAGCATAATACTTTTAAGTTTGAGGGATATGGTACGAGTAATTATATTATAAGAATCATTGCACATGGAGATCGGTCTAAATCTAGCAAAGGAAGATGGATTAGCTTCCTTTGGAACAAGAGTGAGAAAGGAGGAATTTGTATTTCCCCCCTAGCGTGTAATATTTTTGAGACTACTTTAACATTCTTTAGAGGTCATATTGACGAGGTCCCAAAAGCTCCGGTAAAAATAAATAGAGAACCCATCCAAGACTAGTGCTTTGTCAGGGTCCAGACACTAAATCGCCTTCCTTGCCTATTCCTCCTCAATAGGATGAGAAAGGGCCCTATTTTCCTCATCGGATATCAAAATAGGGATGTCCTTTAGCATCACCTCTACATTCCTGAATTAGGGCTTTGCTTACTAAGTGTAGAGGTTTTTAAAGTGTATCTTTACTACCTCTTTTACTCCTTCATAATATGAAATCTTCATGCCGTCCTCCATTCTTATTTATTCAAATTATTTCTTGAGAGTCTAGCTTTGGCTTGTTTGTAGAAGAAAATGGTGTTTCTATCCCTTGCCTTTAACCACAAGCTATGATCGCCAATTCTCTTCCTCAAGTTTGATGACCTTGTTTAATTGATTTTACAGGTTTATCTCTTCTTCCTAAACTAAATTAGTGATCTCCACTCCATCCATTTTCCATTGTAGTTCCTCTAATTGACCTCTTATTTTTTCCTTTTCCATTAATGGAGTGACAAAGGAGGATTTGGCACTCTCTTTCAGTGCTCACTTTACCCTTCTATGTTTCTACTCCTAGATGTAGATTGGAGTACCTGGAATCCATGTTTTCCATGCTTTAATAACAACTTCATAATATTTTTCATTATGTAACCATAGAGGATTATACCTAAAAGGTATAGGCCCATAATCCAGAGTTTCCTTGAAGAATAAAGAAACTTTTTTATGGTTCAACATGCTTGTCGGAATAATATTAGACTTTAAAGGTCAATTTTGCAGGATGAGATTGTTATACACCACAAATCAATCTAATATTGTTTCTATGTGACCCTGGCCTATTATTTTATTGGTCCAATTGAAACTTCCTTTGACTAGTTTAACATCAACGAGATCCCAGTCCATTACTAATTCCTCCATCATGTCTCGGAAAAGGGCTTGAACAATGCTTCCACCTCTTCTTTCCAAAATCAACATGGTTACATTGAAATCCCTGGCTAGTATGCAATATTTTGAAGCCTCTGAGTCCTTTAGGTTGAGGATAGAGCGTCAACAAGATATTTTTCCATATAACTAATCATCATGTATAAGTTGAATAAAAAGAACATCTCACCAATTTCATAAAACTTAGCTTAGTGATAATACAATTTGGAGTTTGAAAATAAAATTACATACTTACCTTCTGATCATTCCATAGGGTGCATAATCCCCTAGATGCTCCTCTCAAATTTTATGCTACTCCTTCACATCCTTTCCAAATATACTTTTCATTTTTTATTGCTTATTCTGCTTACATTTCGGTCTCTTGGAGAAAGACAGCGAAGGGATTTTCCATTTTGATTATATCTTTCACCGTAGCTACTTTAGGATCACTACCCAACCCCCTTCAATTATAGGAGACTATTGACATTATTTATTGGGTTTGGAGGAGCCCCCTCTTGGAGGTATACCGGTTCTTGGTGCTTTTGTAGGATTTTGACTATTTCCCGACATTTTTTCTAAGGTTTGTTTTGAACCCATCATTATTTCCTTATGTGTCTTCTCTTCCCTTTGAATCTTAGTGACCTCTAGTCTGGATCACCTCAAGAGATGCTCCTTTGATGCCTTGTATTCTTCCTCATCATCTACCGAGACCCAAGCTTTCATATATTTGGATTTTGGTTCAAGGAACATTACTTCTCCATATTTGAAGCTCTCCACTTTTTCTAATCCCTTTAATACACTACTCTTATCTTCCTTATTATTACCTTGTTCCTTCTTTCCATCGGTTACTTATTTGGGTTTGATTTCCTCTCCTGTCTCTTCCATATTCGAAGCTTGAGAAATATTTTTTACTAAAGGGGGATCCCCTAGTTTCATGCATTTCACTTCCCCTTGATCCAATTTTTCCTTGTCTTTCCCAATTTTTGCAGAGACATTTCCGCCAACACTCCAAAGTTGTTATTTTCAAGGATGGACAACCTAATAGTGGCAGCTGAAATCCCAATTGAAGAGGTGACTTTGACAAATATACCTCCCCCAAAAGACTTTCCCGCAGCAACAAAGGGGCCAGAGCCCGACTACAAATGAGATCTCCCACCTAGATCTCCCCCTTTTCCTAATTTTTTAAGTACCTCTTTCCATTGCTCTTCCATCCCCACTTGTAGTTTTGATGGATTATATCTTTCTTGCAATCCTTGGAAAAGTGCCCATATTCATGGCATGATTTTCACTTAAAAGGGACTTATTGGAGGTACTTCCAGTTGTCCAACGAAACCATCACAGCCTCGGGGAGACCTTTTTCCAAGTTGACCTCCACACTGATCCTTGCATAGGAAAACATAGTTTTCATTGGTTCTTCCCTATCAATATCTTTTCTAAGAGTGTTTCCTATGCACCTTAGAGAATCATTGCTCCAGCAGTGGAGGGAAATATGTAGGAGCCTCACTTAGATAGGAACAATAGAAGGAATATCATTATCTAGGTTAAAATCTAGTGACCATCAGTCCGAATACATTCCTCTTTCTCCTAGAAAATGCAGTCCACTGTGAAAAATAATATATGTATCCTCTTTAGACTCAAATAAGAATGTATAAAATCCTCTTCCACAAAAAAGTTGATGCAATTTCCCTTTGATGTGGTGTTTCCAAGACTTTTGAACCCATGCTGCTATTGTCTTCAGAGAAGGTCGAACCCCTATAAATTGACCAACCAAAACCCAGTCATCCAGGGCGAGGGCCTTACGCCTTGATGAGGTTGGAGGAAGCTTTGCCTCTGGGATTTCCTTAGAATGCTTCACAAATACTGTTGGTTGTGCTTTGGAAGTTTTGGAAAAATTCATCACCATTGTCTGGAAATCAACGACTTCTTCATTGGAATGGGGTTTCCCCCCTTGGAACCAAGATCCATTATTTGGTAGCTTCAATCTAGGTTTAAATGATTGTTATGCACCAATGCATGTTAAGGTTTTTAACTAACCAATGCACCTTTATCATTGTTGCGCACCAAGGGATTTTATTTAAATAAACACACCAGTATGCATGAGATTATAACATGCACTAATGAAAGATACATGTATGAATGTATTGGTGCTAACCACTATGAAGAGTACATTGATGCTCCTAAGTACTATGTTAGCAGCATGCGCTTCAACAATACCGTTATTTTTGTTGTTATTACCGGTACCAAGATTTCATAGTAAGCAATGATATATATGCATTGGTTCTCAATCTTATATAGAGAATCGATGCTTGAGAATATATAATATGCACAGGTGCAGATTAAATAGTGGCACACTAGCATGCTTTATTGTTGTAAGTGCACCAATAAAAAACATTTTCTAAAACCTCCCTACGCCCTTAGTTTTTAGTTATAAACTTAGTTTCCTATTTGAGTAGAACCCTCCAAAGTTATGTTTTTTTAGAGGTCACATTTAATGGTTGCTTTTACACCCATTTCAAAAAGTGATGATCCAAAATTAGCCATTTGTTTAGGTAGCTTTTTTACATTTTGAATTTTATTAGTTATAAAATATCAACATTTTTTTCAAATGTTTTTTTTTTAATTTTTCTTAAAATGTCTATTTTTATTATTTTCAAAGATGCGTTTTCAATGTTAAAAAAATAAAAAATTAAAACAATCCACCCTTGATCCTCTCTCACTCCACTTTAAATATAAAAGATACCAAAAAATATATATAGAACAAATAAAAACTCACTTTTGAAATTAAAACAAACAAGTGAATATGTCATAGAGTGGCTAGTACTTGCCAAATATAGAAATTGATATAGTTAATAAACTCTAGGTTGGATATAGAAATTGAGAAAGTGAATAAGATTCAGGTTGAATATAGAAATTGAGAAATTAAATGTGAAACCATAAGAACCTAAAAAATAATAGAAATTGTCACATCAATAAGTAATTGTCTTCATAAAAACATTAAAATAACTAGCATACCCCCGAATCAGGGGAAGGGAACGCCGAATAGAATGGGCATATATGTTGGAAAAGAACTACATTGTATTGCACTATTATTACTCACCTTACTTAAGGAATGGAATTGTACTTACACTATGTTACAAATTTATCAATATTATTACAAGATTTATCTCAACCTTATCCTAATAAGGATTCACATAAATCTAAAAAAAATGGCATCCACATTAAATTAAAAAATGTATAAGAACATGTTGTTACGAAGAACTTTTGACTAATAATAAATGTAAATTAAAGTGAGAAGACCACAGCTTGTAGAACATTGTCAATGCCACCAACTTGACTCAGTTCAATGGAAGGATAAAGAAAAGATTTCAATTCGAGAAAAGAGTTGAATCCCATAAAGCGGAAGCATGTTTTTCAGATTTTGCCAAATGTTAAATTAAATAAATTTATTACAATTTTAATTAAAAATCAACACAAAAAATAAACTTAAGCTCATTATATTGCTTGTGATGTAAAATTTGTTGCAGTTAACATACTAATAGTGATGATGCCACATTTCCAAACATCCTACACTAAGAAATGAAATTTAAAAATACTTGTTGAGATTGTACGATTATTAAATGGTAGTGTTGCCAAACGTGGTGCATTGGGAAATGAAATATAAAAGCACTTGTTGAGATTGTACGATTAATAAATGCTAGCATTGCCAAATTTATTTCACTAGAAAATGAAAGATAACAAAGAAAACTGCATTAGAATTATAATCCTGGATAGTCATTTACCCAAACTCATTGAAAGTTCCACAATTGGAAGTTCTCTTCATTTCCAGTTGATCGACAATAATGGTGATCGTTTCCTAGTCTAATCGATGGTAGGCGATACACGCTAACCAACGATGTGTCTAACCATAACTGGTGGAATACCCATCTAACATGACATTATTACATAACCTACATCCCCATTTTTCTCTATAAAATCAAGTGGCTTCAATCTTGTAGAGAAACTGTTCAGTGTTGGCGGATGGATCGCACAAACCTCTGAGCACTTTGAATTCGACCGTCAATATCATCTCATTGTTCAAAGATTTGTTTTTTTTTAAATCTTCACCATAGATGAGGAGAATGTGATTCGCTATGTGTATCCATATGAGCGCTCCTTTCAAAGGAGGTTTTCCCAACTTTAATTAAAGGCGAATTGAAGGAGGATGTTCAAAATTGGTCGAGTTATGCCGCGATGGCTTCCAGAAAGGACAAAGAGGAAGGTAATAGAAGGATTGTTTGTTTTCTCACTAAGGGTGATCTCTAAATTGGGTAATTGATGATGTGCATACATTGGAGGTTTGATATTGCAGACATCTTCATTGCAATATCATAATATATTTTAACGATATTGCAGACATCAGAGGTTTGATATTTCCTAGTTTTGAGTCCCTCCAAGAGGTAATCCTGTTTGGACATTCAACCATAGCTATCCAATTCCTTGATGCAAATATGATAAAAGACCTAAAATAGGTGATCTTTTATGGAAGTACCTACTACATATCACTTTTCCAGATCAAAATAATTGCAGATCGTAATAGATGTATATATAATTGAATATTTCGTGTATCATTGTTTTGATGGTTTGTTTCTTCTCATAGAATTTGTATCTATAAGTGGGGTTTGGTAATCTATAATTTCCTGATTACATAAGGAGAATATAATTGGAGAATATCATAGAATGGAACTAAGTCATTGAAATTGAAGCCTCTCATGTTTTTATGACACATTTTGTAGATGAAATCTTCATTTGTGTGATACCTATCATTGAGATATTCTATCTAAAAATTGATATTGGATGGAAACTCTAGAAATGCATCACGCCAAAGGAAGTGTACTAGTACCTTGGCCAAAACAACTAACTACTCCTCCACCTCGACTGGAAAACCTTAATGACAACTCCTCCACCTCGGTTGGAAGACCTTAATCACTGCGAAGGAGAGTTAAAAAGGGATACGTTAATACATATATATTCTTATGTTGTAATTATTAGCTTGTTTTCACTGTTAGAAGACGTTTATATTGGGAATTAGAAACTCTATTTATTCATTATTTATTCATGAGGGGAGATAAAGGACTCCACAAGTCATCGAGTCTGACTTTGGTTGGAGATCTCTGAAACAAAGATAGTTATAAATTATGATCATGAAATAATTTTAGAGATAGAGATAGTTCCTCTCGATCATTCCATCCAGCGAGTTCTCCAACTCCAATGCATCCTGCTCGGTCAGCGACCTCCAACTCCAGTGAATCTAAGGGAGACTCCATTCCTCCTTCACAGGGATTTGCAGGGAAGGGTGTCAGACCTCTGGAAGACTCGAACTATTTAGCGAGCCCTTAGCTGTCAATGTCAAAGGGGAGATTACCCACATATAGTTTAGTGCCCTCAAGAAGAGGAGGATAGACATGGTCTTCAACTAACTCTTTCTTTGGCTTGCTCTCTGGTTCTTCCTCCTTAATTATTGATAAACATGTTTCTTTTGAGTGTTCTATGTTCCACCATGCCTAGCCGAGGCACCACCAGTTCCAAACTCGAGCAGGACGTGGTGGTTCACCTTTTTAATTGAAAGAAATCAGTAACTTATTACCCATTTTACCCACTTAAAAATCTACATTCATCAACTACTATGTTCGATTAATTAATTAAAAATATTTTAGTGGATGAAAGAAATTTAGTATCTAGAGATATTTTTTAACAACACGTGGGACAAATATTTTTTTTAACTTTCTGCTTTAAGCTTTATTTTTTATTTAACAACGGGGACATGGAGTATAAGGGAATTGAAAACCATAAAATGCAAATGAAATGAAATCCAAATACGACCGAAATGGAGGGTGAAATGAAATTTGGGAGCAATTATGCATGTGGGTACGGATCACACGACATGTGATCTGCACGCGGAATTCCAATAAGTGGCAGACAAAAATGAAATGGGAGGGGAAATCGAGATAAAAAAAAAGCACTGAAATGAGAACCTGGAGGACATGAGTTCTAGACATAGTGTGAGTCCAAAGAAAACTAGAATTTTAACAGGTGGGTGATCTGGGTTTCCAACAAGTGGGACGCGAAGAATTCACTTGATTTGGTTCGACAAAGCCTCTATTTTTTATTGACAAGATCGGAAGGGCGAAGAGATTTGAAGCAGAGACGAGGTTTTCGGAATTGGAAACCGCACATGGGAGCATGGGCAACAAAGTAGGAAGAGGCAGAGTAGACATGGTGGAGGCATTCATGGCGTCATCTTCGTCGTTGTCGTTTTTGGCAGGGTACCTGCATGGAGCAATGCAGGTAGGGACCCAAACGGTTCATTCAATCAGGAGACACTGCAATGTGGGAAGATTTGGAGCTTAAGGTTTCTAAAAGCACAAGGTGAATTTGATTAGCCTGGAGTTGGCAATGTGGGAATATGTGAGCAATGTTGAAAGATGTGATTAGCTTGGACTCTAGAGCTGGCAATGTGGGATGATTTGGAGCGGAGGATTTTTTGTGGAAATTGAAACATCTCACAAATAAATAAAGGCTAGCACACTATGTCCTTTGTACTCTATAAGAGTCCTCACAGAACCATGTAAATCTCTAAACATGAGTGGTATCGTCCACTATTTCTATGGATCCTAATTAAAAAATGACCCAAGTGCCCGAACTATATAAGAACATATCAATGATCTTTTAAATATTCTGGTAACCGATTAAAATCCCAAATACGGACTCCGAAAGGAAACCAATTCGATTCAAAAGAATTATACCAAGTGGGTCGAGACCATAAGAATCCCAAAGGCTGACTTAAAACAACTCACGAACAAAGAATCTCTCTATCCCTTAATAGGTCTAAGACCGCAAGTCTCTAGAACACTATGTAGTCATCCAACTTTAAAAAACCAAAAATGTTTAATTATTTGTGGTTGAAAGAGTCAAAACTAATCCAAAATTTATAACGAAAATTTAGACAAAATCACTCAGTAAAACTAGGGGAATTTTTTGAATATGACTCTACTGCTAACTCGATTGAAAAGGACAACAACTATCAGTGTACAAATCCATCATCTTTTTCATTAACTCAACATCCATCATCATCTTCATTTTACTTAATAAAATTAACATAAACAAATGCATAAAAAAAATTCATGATTTAATTATAATAAACATGGTTTAAATGAGCATCCTTTAAATTGAGCATTCGATTTAGATAAAGAATGAGGTTGAAACATGAAATATCAAATGCGAACTTAATGAAATTAACATAAATAAATGAAAAAAGAAAATCCATGATTTAATTATAATAAACATGGTTTGGTTTAAATGAACATCCTCTAAATTGAGCTTTCAAATTAGATAAAGAATGGGGTTGAAACAGGAAATATCAAATGCCAAGGTATTGCTTCAACTAATTCATCTTCTCTAATTCTCCATAAACAATAGGAATCCATAATATGTCGATGTAATATTCATTGTTCAATGTACGAGAATATTCCAGAAGGGAGTGGCCTGCTTTCTAAACTAATCTTTGTAATTAGAAGCACATGATGCCAAGTAACCTTGGCGTCGCTCCTCCTCATCGCCAGATACCCCATTTCTAAATACAGCAAGCCCTTCTCCGCTACGTGTTCTTGTACCATTCGTTGCCTCCGTAAAAGATGAAATTGCCAGACCTATTAATACCGGAGAAGAAGGGTCTGAAACAAGTTATGCTTTAGTCACGAATATCGGAAAAAATGCTTACAGTCTGGCTCTGGACCTGGTCTTTCTTTCTCCCAAAAGCCTCAACAAAGGATTTAATTATGGCAACATCCCCAATTCCAAACTCCACCCCCTCGTTCGCAGAGCCACTTTAGTCTTCCAAAACCATTCTCTGTAAATGAGGATAAACAACAAAATCATGATATCTCGTTGGATTCTCCTGTAGCTTCCGAAGCTAAGAAAATCAGTGGGAAGGACCTTCTGTGTGAAGCTTAGTGGAAACGTCATGCGACTTCTTTGCTATCCTAGGCCCGAGAATCAAATTCTATGTGGCTAATTGCTATTGTCGTTGCATTGATGGGGCTTGTGGTTTTGGGGCAACAATTGCATTGATGGGGTGTGTGGTTTTGGGGCAACAGTGGCAGCAGGAGAGATGGCAGAATCAGCAGCTCAAATCGCAGCTCAGTGCAAAGGATGAGGTAGGAATCTTTTTATATTTTGGGGTTTCAACCATTTATATTACACCAAAGAAAATATAATGTGTGTAATAGAGACAGATGTTGCTGAGTGTGCCAAAATCTAAGATTTCCTATGCATCTATCTTTTAAAAATTTGTTTGCTCTGATTGGTCCTATTTGTGCAGTACATTTCTTTTGCTAACTCTTAGTTGTTATTCTGATTAGTCTGATTTCATTGTTAGCAACATCCTTTAGTTTATATTTTTTCTAATCATTCTGACTGTGAGAAAAAATCATCGTCTCTTGCATGTTGATCACTCCTTTGTTAAAGGTAGTAGGCAAATGTAATAGTAGAGAGATAGTATTATGATCCAATATTGTTGCATTGTTTGCAAAATCAAGTGGTTGATTATTTAATTGTTGTTGCCTTGCTACGAGACAGAGTTATCATCTGTTATCATCTAATTATTATCAACATCATTTGTAGTTAATGTAGGATCCCTAGCTTTTTCGGGAGCTGGTTTCCTGGTTCAATCAGTGGGAGAACTTTGCAAAAACAGAAAAGAACTTTTCGTCTAGTTCAATTCTATAGATTACTTACCAAGTTAGAGAGATTGATACATTTGGTATAGTTTGTGTTAGATATTAACTGTCTCTTATAGGATATTACCTTTTTCAAGCTGTTGTTTACGTGAGAATGTTACTGAAAACGAAAATATGTTTTTTTTCTTTGTGTGAATCATCCTTAAATTCATTGGGGTAGTCTACATTATTTGTATACAATGAAGAGAACTGAGTGAACTGAGTTTATTGCTACTACATTCAATGTTCAAGGATAAAATTTCTGCTCAAAGATGGAACTGTAGAAGTGGTGGAATAATCCACAAATCCTTGTTCAACAACCGATTTGATTCTTATATGTAATGAATTGTTTATTTTCTATTACATTCTATGTTCAAGGATGAAGTTTATGCTTAAAGATGGAACCGTAGAAGTAGTGGAATAATACAAAAGCACTTGTTTGACAACTGATTTGATTCTTATGTGTAGTTCCTGAATTGTATATACACAACACTAAAAAACGAAGTATATCATTAGCCTTTGCAGGATCAAGCTCAGATTTTTGGTTCATATTCAAGGGGAATGGAGATTCCAAAGTGATCATATCTATTCGAACCCCAAAAGTCTTCATGCTTGTTCCTCATGATAGTTGAAACTAAATATATCATTAAGAACCAAATGAAAAACACATTTCGGGAATTGAACTGAGCAAGAAGGGTTTCCCTCGGGGCAGGGGAGGTTTCAAATAGTGATTCTGATATAGTTCCCAGTTTATATTATAAGTTAAGATACTCTTAAAAAAAAATAATGTTTCTCCTTCCAGGGTAAGGGACTCGAATCTAATTTACAGGCCGTAAAATGTAACATTAGTCAATTTATGTGGACGAAACATCAGTCAGTTTATGTGCTGTGATTTCTCTTTTAAATATATAGCATATGATGAAACTATTTACGGGTGCCAAAGTTTTATCAAGTACGTGAAGACTTCAAAGCGTTGTTAGAAAAGTTGTTCAACTGTGTCAAATAAAGATTCAATCTATAGTTTGTTTGTTGATATTTTTGATGAAAATTGCAAGAATGAAATGTGTTTTGGTATATCCCCTAATGTAATAATATTTCCTTTAGTTCATATACTCAATATCATCAAATACCAGTTTAATTAAAAAGACAATAAGCATTTTTTTTCTGAAATTTGTGACTAAAGCATGACTTGTTTCAGACTATATGCTTTTATTACAGGCCTAATTGTGAAAAGTGGTTTGGGTCTCAATATAATGAATGGATAGCTTTCATATCCCCTCTTACAAATATTATAAGTAAGTTAAAAGCCTGACCTGAGAGAAAAATAGAAATCTATTGCATTCAAATATTAATTAACATTTTTATATGATCAATATATTTAAACATGGCGTACATACTTCTTCACTCCAGCATTTTTATATGATCAATATATTTAAATGGAGTACATACTTCTTCACTCCTCGGTGAAATATATACTATATAGAGAATAGCATACCACATTATCCATTGTGAACAATAATAAAGAACCAAAATCAGTTTTGCTTAAAATGTGAGAGTTAATATCATGCCACATAAGAGTAATAGTGTACAGAATCTTTGCCTGAAAATGCATAGCTAAATTAAGATATACAATACGAGATAATTCTAATGATTTCTTTAAAATAATTTATATTTCAATTAAGAAGTGAAAAAGAAAACCTCCCAAAAAATTCATGGAAATGTTCTCTCAAATATTCTACAGCGATCCTCTAAAATAATGGTAACTCTATATAATATCTCAATATAGATCACTCCATTTTTCATTGTCTAAAGATTTTGAGGTATTGGTACTTAGAAACCCATTTTACTGATTGTATTTGATAAGAGTTTGAAGCATGGTAATATGCCCCAACTGAGGGTTTGTCCATTAACTACCATGATCATTGGGATTTCATTCATGTTTTGGGTGATAAGAAAGGCCAACCCCCTCCCATGATATAAAATTGATTAGATATATTAATAATATAGAGTCGATCTAGCAATGGGAATTGGAACAAGAAATGGTCTATTAGACATGTTTCTGGTATGTATCTTTCAATGCACCTTAACACAAAAAAGCCACCAGTGATGGATCCCTTACCTATAATCGGGCATTTAAAAACACAAAGAGTATACATTTATATAGAGTAAGAATTACCTGTAATGTTCGGAATACAAAAATTGCAATTATGATGCTTCGATGTTGGCTATACACAAATCCTTTAGAATAGATGCCCAGCTTAAGGCTAGTGGCCCAACCAACCACACCGAGAGCATAGCCAAGGGTCTGACAAAATGCATGCAGGTAGAACCAAGCAGGATCTGCATATTCAAATTGTTGCAGATACCTAGCAAACATTATCCCAATTGGAAGCAATATGCCCCAACCAACGACATTCAATATCCCATCTCTCTGCAATTCAAGATATGAAACACAATGCATTAACACAATGCTAATCTTCGAGAAATGATCTTGCCCCTTTCCAAGGTGAACACGAATCTGAAGAGATAAAAGATGTTGTGAACGGCCGCATCCAGAACGTTGTGAGAATAATGTTTACGATGTTCTTGGTCGTCAAGAGCCAACCCTAGCGGCATGGATAACTCAAGGAAGGATGAGAAGAGCATAATGGGTCACGGCCTATAGAGGTAGGAAACAATCTGCAATAAACTACAGAAGAAATTCCTTGTCATGCCATTCTAGAAAACGATAGAGGCGGTAGAGCATTTGAGGTGGTGGGGTGTTGGAGGAGGAACAGTAGGCATGGAGATAAATGTCAAGGAAAATTGCTGACGTAATTGGAGGTTATTCGTGTCATGTATGGATAGGTTACGGACAGACGAAGAAAGGGCTAGAAGAACCTCCCTTAAAAGAACGCCTTCGACTTAAAAATATATAGAATTGGTCACATCAAAATCAAAACATCACATGGGAATGATAATTTTATTTTTTTTTGTTTTTTATAAACAAAAGTTAATAATGGCATGTGAAATTCCACCCCAAATCCTCTCTCACTTCACTTTAAAGATAAGAGATACCAAAAAACAATATAGAACAAAATAAACAAAATAAAAACTCAAATTTCAAATTAAAACAAACAAGTGAATATGTTACAAAGTGAAATATAGAAATTGATACAGTTAATAAACTCTAGGTTAGATATAGAAATCGAGAAAGTAAATACAATTTAGGTTGAATATAGAAATTGAAAAATGAAATGAAAAACCATAACATAAAAAAAAATAGAAATTGTCATATCAATAAGTAATTATCTTCATAAAAACATAAAAATAAAAATATATAGAATTTGTCACATCAAAATCAAAACATCACATGGAAAGCAACAACAACTCTTTTTTTGTTTTTTTAATAAATAAAAAGTTAATAATGACATGTAAAAGTTTCCACGTGTCATTTTTATAAAATTCCATATTAAATATTTTAATTTTTTTTATGTTTAAAAAATAAAGTTACTGTCTCGGGTATTTATGTCCCATCGATAACCTCTTTGACCAATAAAAAAATGTAATGAATTAAATTTATTTTTAATTTTCAAAAAATCAATTTAATAAATTATTTTTTGACCATATAGTTTGCCCCATCCATATGCCCACCCACCACCATACGTTCTCACCTTTTCTATTGTCGTTGTACAATGTCATCTATTCAATTGCATATGTGCAACCGTCGATTGTTTTACTATCTTGATATGTACATAATCGTACCTTTTCCGTACAATGATTGCTAAAATCATGATGATCGATACAAGTTGTGCCTTTTAAGTTTTTGGAAGTTATATATAAAAGGAACCCTTTTATATATTTAGAAAGAAAAATTACCTTTTCAAAATAAATTTCATAACTTTTTATATATAAGAAATAAAAATTCAAAGATAAAAACCTGTGGAATAAGTAAGAAAAAGAACGAGGAATTACTAGTAGATGTAACTCAATATAGAGACGAAGTCAACAGCATAAGGCATCAGATTGGCAACATGGAAAAAGGGAAAAAATATTTGACTAACAAAATCAACAAATTATTGGAAACGGAGAAAAGAATGGACGCATTCATCGAATAAGGGAAGAAAATTGATACATTTATAGAACTCTCCAAAAATCGATGACAAGAACAACTATGCATGAGGGGTAATGATAAGGATTAAACAACAAAGATACTTAATGATCATAGTGAAATATTGAGCAATTGACCGAACATGTAGACACATTATTTGTAAAACCATTAGCCTACCAAAGACCACCACAAAGTCCAAAATCACAAAATACAAGTGATCAAAGACATCAAGAAGCACCCGAACTAATTTTTCCAGGTAGTATGTGTTATCACCAAAAAATCATTTGCAACATTGCACACAATGGTTGAAGAAAGGCATCAATTCCAGCGGCAATCAGTACACCTACAACATCAAAATCCATCAAAAAGGCACAAAACTATACACTTGGTTCAAAAAATAAAGTGTGCAAATTCACCAAAGGAAGCACGCACACAGTGTGCAGAATGCGTAGGTTAACACAGCCCTCAGCGCACACTGTGCGCAAGATGCATGATTGTCTACGAGAAACGTCGTGCGCTTCTCATGAACGACGCATTTATGAATATTGGTGTCCTTTCAACCACTTCTAGTCCGACCCCCAACACGATTTGACACTCATATCTGAGCGAAATCTAGCTTGGAGGCTGGTCAAGGGCTAGGAAGTGCCCTAAAAGGCCCCTTGTTCACACTATGAACCAGTTATATCTTGCTATGAATGGACACTATAAATATGTTCCATGGGTGTGCTAGAAAAATAAGAACTTCAAGGTCTTGTTATGCTGCAATAATTCTTCTTGGAGAATCCTCTTTTCTCTTGGAATCATTTAATCACTATATCAAGGGCCATTCCACTCACCTCTTGAGAGTATTGTCATTGTATTTATTCACCATTGTCACTTTCTATTGCATGAAGAGAAGAGATCTCTATTAGGGAACTCAATATCCCTCCCAAGGAGGAAGAAGGGATTCGTAAGTCCTTTCCTTTCTCTACGTTGTTAGCCTATTAATATATTGATCCATTGGTGGCTATATGATGGTCATTTTTTGCTTTTTATGGTTCTAGTTCTTGCAAGCTTCTGTAACATTTATTTATTTTTATTTATTTTTGTATTTCCTTGTTTCATGTGTATTTGTTTATCTAATCAACTCCCAAACCTTTGTCTTGTTTAGCTAACTTAACTAAGTAGGTAAGTGTTGTGTGTTTTCTCACCCATGTGACAAAACCAACACAGCATATTGGCAACCATATAGGGGATCGATATCAAATTCCTCCCTATTTAAGTCTTGAGAGCACTTCTTTCTAATTGTTTTGATATGCAAGTACCAAAACCAGCCTAGTCCATCCTTCCAAATTCAAAATTCAGAGCCAAGGCAAGAGAATTTCACTTGGAAATTTCTCTCCCGACGCGTGACAGGAAGTGTGCGGATTTCAAGGCACACAAACATGCATTGTGCTCACTGTGTGCATGACATCCTTCATTACTATACAAATTATGCACCCTCTATGCGTCTTTCATAACTATAGCCCGCGCATAAATTCATTTTTTGCAAATTGTAAGGGTTTTTATGAGTGGTTTGAGGGCCCCTAGCCTTCAAATTTTAATTTCCTACACTTTGTAAATCATCCACACTTCAATTAGAGTCCTTTCTCACAAGAAAGTTTAGCTAACATAAACACATAGGGGTAAAAAGAATCATTATTATTCTCTTATCTTTGTTTCCACATGGATGGCTCATTTAGCATTTAAAATTTTGAGTTGGAGTTATTTCATTTTCAAACACAATCAAGTAATTTGGGACTAGAAATCAATTTTAACCCTCAAGTATGCTCTTCCCCCGTACCCAAGTGTGATCTCGGGAATCAAAAAAGGTGGTTGAAAGGAAATTCCATCTCCCTTAAAAAATCATTAGGAGAGTACAAAGCCCCCCTAAGGTACCTCTTAGTTTTTGAAATCATCTTAAAGCTTTGCAAGGGCCCATACATGCCCACATGTTTGCAATCTTAGGATAGTTTCTAAAAACTTTCTTAGTTTAGACAGCACTCTAGGAAAGTTTAAAAGATCAAGTAACGGGTTGATACACGACCACATGTATACAATTATAGGATAGTTTCAAAAGCGTTTCTAGTTTAGACAACATTCTAGGCAGTTTAAAGGATCAAGTAAGGACTCATATGTCCACGTTGCTAGTTCTTTAGGGCTTTAAATATTCCTCAAGGTTGTACCAAAGAAACATAGTAAGATAGGTAAGAAGATTTGTAAGGACCACAGGAAGTCCACATGCTACAATCTCACACTTAACTTATTAAAATAGTATGCACACTTTTAACTTTATTGCACACAAAGCCACTCATCACACACATAATTCCTATTAGAATAGTGGAGGTCGAAGTAAGATTTCTTTTTAAGTACCCACAAATTACTTCAAAGGAATTCTGAAAGATCCGACTACTTCTTTGGAAATTATCCACACCAATTTAATTCAAACGAGGTTGGTCCATGACCCCAATCTCTCAGCCCACTCCATCTAAAAAAATTTTAAGAATGCACTAAATTTTCCTCCATGGGAGGTGCCAAAATAAATTGTTTAGTCTAGGTAGGATCTCGAGGGTAGGCATCCAAATAACCCCTCGTTATCAAGTTCTCACATTTTAAAACAATAGAAGTTGAGAATAGGAATCTTTCAAATCCTCCAAGTCAAGTGTTCCTATACCATAAAGTAGGGAGATACCCATGAAGGGTTGAAGGTCAAGGTTTGGTTTTTCTACACATCCCTCCTTGAGTCACCCAACTTTTGTGAGGGTATCCAGCCCATGACCCATTTCTTAGGTTGAAATATAAATGTTGGACTTTGACCGAGGTACTTAGTGACCAAACACAGGATATCTACCCAGGTGGCGGTTGTGGGCTGCAATCGCACCTTGATCAGATTTTGTGTGGCTATTTGGAAATATCACCAACTCTTTTGGGATATGCACCCTCTACCCCTCATTATAATTGATTACTTTAACCTTCATTGGTTCCTCTTTTGGTGGCTTCAAACCCCATTGCCGAGTGGTATTGGAAGGCCCAGTGCTAAATTGAGAGGAAGGACGATAGGTCTTTTAGGACACAAGCATTTATTTATTTATTTTCCCCACGCGGAAAAAATCCACCTATCCACATGCTTGTTTATTTTACAGTTGATTTATGTATGATGTTCATTTGATTACATGCAATTGTGAGTTATACTATCTTGTAAGGTAAAAAATATAAAAATATATTGTTCATTTATTTCTCTCTTGTCACCATTTGCACACATTCAATTTGCTAGTCGGAACCATAGGGGCACCATAGGGGAACCAGAGATAGGGGAACCAAATCGTGGAGAAGCACATAGCTCAATGCAATATGAAAATATATATGCATGAAGATTCCCCATATGACGATATATTCAGGGGAATCGAATCTTATGAGGAGGTACAAGGCAGAGTTCAGATGTTATCCCATGACCAACAAACCAGTTTTTTCACTTTCCAAAATCACAGATGGATTAGTTTTCCCAAGATACTACAGGGATAATTGATAACCACCCCTCTGGTGCAGGGATCCATACCTCCAGGTTTTGAACCAGAGTCTTCTGGGAAACAAACTACCAAAGAAATTCCAAATAATCTCGAAGTGTCTACACAAGAATTAGAATCCTCATGGGAAGGATATCTAGGGCCGCAGGCAAAGGTTCAATCTAAGACACTACTAAAATAGAAACAAATGGTACCTCATTTATCACTAATCACCCCTATTGATACCTCAAAACTAGAAGGAAATTAGTTCATAGAGATAGGCAATCCTATTACAGCACTAACCCCTCTATAGTCAAGTTTCGGAACTCCTGGTCCTGAAATTACATTTGCAAGCGATCTTACCCTGATCCTAATTGAAGAGATGCCTCCTTCAAACTTTTTCTTTAGCATGAAAAGGAGGGCCATAGTCAAAAGGGAATCGCATCAGAAAGAAGGCGTAGTAGCCAAAAGGAAAAGGATGGTATTTGATGGACAGGGCTTGGAGGATTCAAATCTCACCAAGGAAATGGTTGGTTCATTAGGCGCCTTTGCTACAGCCAATCAATGGTCGATCGAGAATCTAGCAGAGCAATTGAAACAGAGAAATCTATTGATAATCCAATTACAAAATCAGATAAGGACTATAGAAAATAACGTCAGAAGTGAAGTCAACAAAGGTCTCGAACAGGCTAGAACCAGTGATAAACAAGAAATTCAGCAGTTAAAATCCAGTCTCGACAAGATGCAAAGAAATGTACAGGCGAGCGAAGGGCGGTCCATTCAGTAAGGTGAATTGGTGAAGCAATTTTAGGCCACGGTGAAGTTGACTGAGAACATGGTTATAGATATAACTATTTTCCAAGCACAAGCAGTGGAGATATGTGAGAAGCTGGAGTTAGCACAGTTACGAAGCCTTTTGAACAAGGTGGAAATTATCCAAAATCATTTTCGGGTGGTGAACGAATCATTGGATAATGTTTGTTTCAGATAAAGAGAGGCTACTGCAGCTCAAGTCACTTTTCAAGAGGTGGTTTTGTCATCAGCTAGAGAAGAAATGTCTATGGTTCCCAGTTTGTCTTTTTTAGAGCAAGTCAAAGGTGACATACTATTGAATACCTGGGAGGCCAACATAAACGAAAGTAAAAGAACGGCTAAGGAAATCAAAGAGGCTTATGAAGAGGTTTTCCACTCACTGAATAAAGAGTCTCCGGGCTTCGGAAAAAGAGATCTTTCCGAAGTACTGGGACAAGTTGATGTAGCAAAACATCAAATTGATATCAAAACAATCTTAAAAGAAACTCAGGCTGAAATCTCACAGCTAAAACAAGTTGATATCGCTCAGATAGATAGATGGTTGGTGAAACCAATTTGCAGCTACAATCAATGACTTCAGAAGACAAAAGAATGGAAGACAGACTGGCACAATTAGAAAATAAGTTGTATATTTTTTAGGCAAAAGACATGACAGAACCCTCCAAACTAGTAGCACAATTTGTAGGCAGGTGTGTCGAATTTATTGAGCGAGGAAAAGGGAGTACCTCAAAGAATCAATGAGGTAATATGTATACAGCTCGTTATTAGAGATTATCTGTGTCCGAGCTGGAAAATAAGAAAATAAAACGCCTTTGCTGGCATGAGAAACAGACAGAGGAGAACTAAGCAAAGTGTTCCAAGTTTTTCATTTTGTAACCGTTTCTTTTTAGAAATAATAAGAATTCCAACCACCTAGGGTTGGAAATCTTTTGTATAAACACATACTCAAAGGAGTGAAAAGGGATTGGTTTTTTTCCATATGTAATTGAGAAAACTCTCCTCATTGAGGATTAATACAAGTACAGACCAGATATTCCACATTTCGTCCAATTTGAGTTATGTGTTCTTCTGGCTTTTCACATTTCAACATATTTTTATATATTTCCTTGATGAATGCTTGATCACAATTTAGTACTACATCTACTGTGATTACATTTCATTTAGTTATCTGGTAGCGAACAATTTTTCCTCTGTATTTACTGTTAGTAAATACAAGACCTGTAAGTCAATTAGATAGCTATATTTTATGCTTCATTTAAGGTTATATGATCTATTTTCTTCTTCTGTAAAAAAGTAAGATTCTTTTGTAACTAATGCCTTGCTTTTTATAACAGCTTTATGTTTTTCTCTCATTGCCTTCAATAATTTTAATTTTAACTCAAACACGAAAGACAGCCTCTGAGTTGTTATACTGTTAATTCAATTTAAGGAATTTTTCTCACATAACTGAGGTAGAAAAAGCAAACAATTAAAACCTTCTTTATTTCTTGATGTTTGACATTATGCTTTGAGCCTTAAGTATAAACTCAGGAACAACAAGTAGTATGGAAGAAACTCAGTTTACCTGATCTAGTACCATCTTCCATCACCCTAAAAGCTTATGGCAGTTGACCATCATCCCCTGAAGGGCTCTTCCAAAATGTCCTCGTAGAACTTGGGGGAAAAACCATCTTGATTTGAAATTGAAGTGATCGACGCCCCACTTGATTACAATATCTTGTTCGGATGTAGCTACATGTATGCTATGAAAGCGGCATTCTCTTTTGTGTTTCGTACGATTATGTTCCCTCATAATGGGAAAATCATCACCATTGACCAGCTTACACATTACGAGCCCAATTATTCCGCCAACATTGATAAAATCCTCCCTCTTGTCCGAACTAGCTTGGATTCTTTTCTGGTCATCGACATTGGTCCTAGAACATTCAACGACCCATCCTTTTTAGGGACTTATCATGGAACACCACATCTCCTCAACCCTTCTATTTCATCTCAAGTGTGTTTAGTTTCTTCTAACAGAACATATATCAGAGACAATACTCCTCTCATTGATGACCCTCCCCACATCGAAGTTCTACCATTCAAAGAACCACTACCTTAGGAATTCCCTAAAAACATCATTACACCACTTATCTCGGATTTTCCCCCCCTCCAAGGGAAAATTCATGTCTAGGAAATAGTCCCTTAGGTCATTACCCAAATCCCCTTTTTCTACCCCCCACCTGGAGTCCAAGCATTCCAGGTAGCTACTACTCTCACCCTTCCCAACATGGTTCTCGCCATCCCTGTATGGTATCTACATCCACCCACTATGGTTCCTCCATCATCTCTCCCTCCTCAGACAGAGAGATTATCGATGCAGATCCTAGTACATGCTCCTACCACACCACCCTCACCCCCAACTAGATGCAACACCACCACCATTGAGGGAAGATGAAGGAAGAACTATCACATAGCTCCACCCCCTCCCCTAGCTCAACCTCCTTGCACATTATGCGAAAGAGAAGGACACCCGACTAACAGATGTCCTACTCTTCCCAAGTTACGCAATCTTATCCAGCTCCCCAAAGCAAACCCATTGCTTTCTACTCCACTAAGTATGTCCATCGCTACTATGGAGTCCTCAACCACACGCAATAGAGGGTTACGAAACAATTTCATGTGTGCCATATGCTCAGAATATGGCCATTACACTCATCATTTCCCATCTCTACCTCAATTCCACCAAACATTAGACGCAGTACACCACGCATCTCGGCCTGAACCCTCTCAGGCACTCCCTATTGATGCTCATATTAATGACATTCGTTATATTTCTTCATCAGTCCCCGAGAAAATGAAATATCCCCCACAGTGTCTTGACATTTGGTTTATGTCCAGCTGGCCATCGCACCCTGTACACAATATACCCTCTACGTCATCACCACTTGAGGACAATAACACTTACCCATTGACAGTTCCCCCCTGCCACCTGCCAGGATCCCCTGTATTCTCGCATCTTCCACTACGACGAAGATATCCTGGAGGAATTGAATACCCTTGACTTCCCTTGGAATGTGCTCCATCATCGAGCACTTTTCCTCTCACACAAGGTCTTTCACCCTCCTACCCAAGCCTCCCTATGCGCAATCGAAACCAAGGATTTTATTCCGCCGGGGCATATTGATTGGTTCAAAACCCCTATCCCTGTCCCCAATGATTTTGAAGAAGGAAACATGGCCAACATCTCCCCCACAGTAAAAATTGGCATTTCCATTAAACCCGACATCGTAGAAGAGATCACCATTGGTGTCGCATGCTCCCCAAAAGAAAGCATTGCTTACAAAGCTCTCTTTCAAGAATATCGGGATATTTTTACCTGGTCATACACGGAGATGCCTGGCATTGATCCTTCTATAGTCGAACATAGAATCGACACATGGTCAGATATCACCCATGTTCATCAAAAGTAATTCCCCCTACACCCATCCAAATTTGTGGATATCAAATCCGAAATTGACAAGTTACGCACGGTCGAGTTCATTTACCCCATTGCGTACACTTCTTGGGTCTCCAACCCCATCCCCGTTAACAAAAAATAGTGAATTATTCATGTCTGCACCGACTTTCGCGACCTCAACCACACTTGTCCCAAAGACAACTTCCCAAACCCTTTCATCAAACAAATAATCAATGATTATGTCGGCCATGAGGAACTATCCATTATGGATAGGTTCTTTGGATACAATCAAATTCAAATCCACCCAGCAGATCAGTACAAAACTACTTTTACAACACCTTGGGGTACTTTTTCTTATCATGCCATGCCCTTTGGACTCAAAAATTTCGGTGCTACTTTCCAACGGGCCATGACCTACGTTTTTCACAATCTTGCTCACATCATCCTGGCTTATTTGGGCAACCTCACTGCTCGATCCAAAAAGTGAACCCAACATTTAGATGACTTACGCATCGTTTTCCAACGATGTCGCTAATATAATATCCACTCGAACCCCCTCAAGTGTTTCTTTTGCATCACTGTCGAGCGCCTCCTTGGGTTCATTGTCTCCCAACGCGGTATCACTATGGACCCCCTCAAGGTCCAAGATATCATAGAAATCCCACCACCTTGGACTTTACACCAACTGTAGAGCTTGCAAGGTAAAGCCAACTTTTTACGTCTCTTTGTCCCAGACTACGCCACTTGCGCACATGGTTTTCTCTGCTTACTGCATCATGATATCCCATTTCGATGGGACAAACATGCTCAAACAAGTTTTGATGATTTAAAATCCTCCCTATCCAATGCCCCTTTAATTAGTCCCCCAGACTATGATCGTGATTACATCCTCTACTTATCAGCCTCTGTCGTTTCAGTCGCAGGAGTCCTCATCCAATTAGGGGATGATGGGCTTGAACATGTGATTTACTAAATTAGTAAAAACCTTTTAGGACCACCCTTGAAATTTAATCATGATGAGAAAAGTGTGTTAGCAGTTATCCTCACAATCCAAAAACTGCAGCATTACATCTTGCTTCGAACAACCAAGGTCGTAGCATATTCCAACCCCATGCAGTACTTTCTTAGTCAATGGAAGATCCACATAAACTTTGCATGATGGATCATTATCCTCCAGGAATATGATCTAGCGTTCTATACTCCCAAAAGAAAGAAATTTATGGTCCTATTCGAACTCATTACGGTGTTTCCCTCAAATTCCAAAGATTCCTCCATCAACGAGGATTTCCCCGATGAACACCTCTTCTTAATTCCCTCCGATGACCCCTGGTACAGCAACCTCGTCGTCTACCTTAGTACAGAAAAATTTCAATCTCACCTCTCTCGTGATGATAGTCGACAAATTATCCATCAGGCTCCCCGATACCTTCTCATCGGGGACATTCTTTACCAATGAGGGGTCGATACCATCCTTCGGCGATGTCTTACCATCAACAAAGCTGACCGAATCTTGAATGATTGTCACAATGGTGCTTGCAGTGGTCACCTCTCAAGTATGTCCACTGCCCAAAAAATCATTCGGGCCGGCTACTTCTGGCCCACTTTGTTTCATGACTGCATCCACACCATCAAGCGATGCGAAAAATGCCATATTTATGAAAACAAATCACAAGATCCACCAGCTCTTCTACACCCAGTCATCACAATCAACCCCTTCTATAAGTGGGGCATAGACTTCACGAATTTCCATTCTCCATCCAATAATGGACACAAGTACATTGTCGTGGCAGTGGATTATTTTACCAAATGGGTCGAAGCCATGCCCACATTTAACAACATTGTTGACACCACAACACATTTTTTCTTCAACCATCCCATTACCTGGTTCAGAGTCCCTCAACAGTTAGTTTTCGATCATGGTAAACATTTTGAGAATGAGATTTGTGTCGAAGTCTCCTCAAAATTAGGCTTCACCCATGGTTTTTTCCTCCCCATACCACCCTCAATCCAATGGACAGCTCGAGGCTATCAATAAAGTCCTCAAAACCATGCTACAATGCATCATCAACAAACATAAGACCAACTGGCATCATATGTTGTTTTTCGCTACATGGGCCTATCGCACAACAGTCAAAAATGCCACTGGTTTTACACCATTCCACCTCATCCATGGGATCGAAGCCACCCTCCCTATCGAGTGTGAAATCCCCACATTACTCACTACCATCAAGCTCTTACCTCACACTGCTCCAATGTAGCAGTGCCTACTGACCTTAGAGTCACTTCATGAGGACCGTCGATCTTCATTACAACACAATGAAGAAGCCAAAAAACGTTCCAAAGCCACCTTTGACCGCCATGTCAACCTTCACTCATTCAATGTAGGTGATCTCGTGTTAGCCTATGATATCGCCCACGACACTCTCGGCCATGGAAAATTCAAGTCATTATGGCACAACCCCTTCATCGTCCAACATTGTCTCACTAAATGCACCTACATTTTGGCCTCTCCAGAAGGCTCCTAGATGACCTCTGCCTCTTACCCCCAAGGTCTAACATCTACCAAACAACACAGATATAATGTTCGCATCCATATACATGTATGATAAATGTTATCTACCAAAATCAAAATAAATAGATACAACATGTACCTCTCTGGTCCTAGTCCTCCCCAGGAGGTAGCACCATGTCTGGATCCTGCCTGTAGTCCATACCCGCGTATGGATATCGTAGAATCGCCTATGGCATCTGAAGCCACACTTGAGAAAATGTGATCGTGAATTAGTGGCCACCCTCCCCTTCTCCATGTCACGCTAAGACATGTGCCCATCGCATCAATCGCAGCTCTCGCCGCGACACTGGCTCCAAAAGAATCTGCAGGCGCAATAGAGGCACCCTCTCCAAAAACCAAGCCACCAAAATGAACCCAAATCAAAAGTCATCGAAGTCAGCACGCCAACACCGGTTCAGCTGGGACATCATCCTGGTATGCATCAATACACCCCATGCAAAGAGGTCTTCGTCCAAGACCTCCTCCACCACCCTCAGCTGACCACCTGTGATCCGTTGAGTGCCCAAGGATCCATAGATCCTCACCACCATGGTCGTGATGCACTCGATGAACAATTCATCGATGACCTCAATCCAAATGACCAAACCTAACATAGGGTTCATCACAAAACAATGTTGAGCCACCATGGTCTCCACCTTATCCTCCCCTGGAAGATGGGGATCCACGGTCAACGCCCTCCCACGGAATGGGAGTCCTCTCAAAAAGTACATGTCCTCTATCGCAGAGAACGTCAGTTGTTCCCCCCTCACCATGAAGCACTATATATCAATGCTCCACATCCTGATCAAAAACTGGAGCAAGAACTCCTATGACCGTATCAGGGGGCAGTCAAAAAACTTGAGCAACCCGCAGGCTACCAAGTGTCTGTGTACACCAGGTTACTCCCTCACAGCCTCTCTCAGTTGGTCCCAGTCCCACTCTCGCCAGTGGACCGACATCATGATCTAGACTCTGTTGATCACCTGCATCCACCCAGAAACATTTGATCACCCACATCATCCATCAAAAAATCACAAATATCAAAAACTCATACCCCCCCTTAGCCTGCCCACAGTGCGCGGATTTCCCCCCATACAGTTGCACACCTGTGCGTGACTTTTCTCCATACAGTTGTGCACTAATGCACAGTTGTCTCACCCACATATGTGCATGGGTGCACAACTATCACTCGTACAGGCGTGCATCCTATGCATGTCTGTCTATCCTACTCACACGCCCGCATGTGTGGTTGTCTCAGGAAGAGATGCACATTATGCACAAGTTTCCTCACCACAGTTGCGCACTCCTTAGTGCACATATGTTAGGAAAAAACCCGCATATAATGTGTGGGAGACTGAGGTTTACCCATGCACACATGCGCGGGTATTCCCCCTTTTCCCATGCACTTGTGGTCCCCTACCCTTAAAAACCCTTGTACGGCCCTCCATACAGTCCATACCTACAATCTATCAAATTAAAAACTATAGGATGATAAGGCCACTAACATGTCTCTCACCGCTCCCAAATCAGCAGCCTCATGCTCCCGTAATCTCAAAATCACCACACAGCTCTCTCGTCAGATCAACAATGGTGTCAAGTACAAATGAGGTGGCATTATGGTCATACCATCCATATATAGGCCCTTTTTCTCAACTTCCACCTTCTGTTACAAGAGCCCATAACCTTTATTTTATGATCCATTCTCATCCACAAGATCATGATCCAGCCATCTACACATTCACATTCCTTGTGTTATCATCCGCACTTTTCCCCAGAGGAGCATTTTTCTCACGCCATGTTCAGGTACGCATGTTCACTTCAATTTTTATCAAATAGTTGTTATATGTTCTTTATTATCAGATATTGTTTATGTCGGGTATTTGGTTTTTATGTGTGCAGGTACTTGTTCAGAAAGCTTAAAACCCCTTCAGGTATATGTACGACACTAGCATGTAGTTACTCCCTCTGTTAATAATTGCATATCCTAGTCACACCCTCTGAAATTTACCTTTAGGGTCCCTGCATTTGGCTCTGCAGTATATTTACCTCTGCCATATTTTGGTACTCTCATCTGATAGAACTCTCCCCCACATGAGTTGTCCCATTCATAGTTCCCCTTGGCAACTTGACACTCATGTTGATTTCACTCCCTCGGTTTGGGAGTCCTGATAGTATTCTGTACTTCTGAGAATGAACCCCATACTTCTTCTCATCATATTTCTAACCTTCCTAATGGACTCTCGGATCATATCATCTTACACTTGGTTCTATTGATTGCACTCTCGCAACTCCATTATCCCTCCATCTCATCCACCATCAATTTTCCCATCTGCATATTGTCCTCCATCCACTTACCTAATACAGAAACCCACCCATGGGGCCTCCACTAGTTCTCTTTCACAAACTTGTGTTCTAAACATGCCAAGACCTTTTTCACTAGGGAACCCATTTCTGTATCTATATAATCAACCCAAATTGTTCTTTATTTCTTTGGTAATTGTATAAATCCCTTGTTTCCATCATATACATAGATTTTTAGTCGTCATCCTCGATGGCCTTCTTCTTACCTGGAAAATCAACCCATGTCACCCTTGGTTGGGGAATCCACCCTTTTTCATATCAAACATCATTCACAAATCCCGAGTATCCCAAATCCTTGTACCCACGATCTCTAATTTTTCCCACTTTGTCAGCCTCTGGCACAGTTTAACCTCATATCTAGTTGTCCCCTTGACACTCGATCCAATTTTATGATTGTTTCCAATCATCCCTCAACACCCCAACCAAGGGAAGTCTTGAATCCCACAACATCTTGACTTTGTTCATGTTACTCATCAATAACTGATATCATCTATTACTCAGTGGATTTCAAGAAGCCCTTTGCTTCTTGGTGCCGCATCTCCCTTCCTGTCGACATCAACAGAGTTTCCATAAGGGTGGCAGTATCTTGAGTCTCATTACCTTTATAATGAGGAGTCTCGAATGGAACAGAGAGAGTCATCATCGCTTTCTTATTACATTGACCCCCATAACATTTGACTTCAGCAAACTCTCATGTTACAGTGGGTCTTACTATGCGACCTTTGCATCTTTTCATACCAGCTGAAAACCTATGACTTTGTTAGGACACCAATTCATATGAGTCATTGAAATGTCTTACCATCGTCCTTGACTCTCTTCAGAGCCCGTTCACCATTCAGAACTGTCATCTACCATTATAAAGCACCCCCAAGGGTGCTGCAGTTATCTACATCAACATCCATCATTAGTTACAGTCCCACATTTTGGCTTCATGACACAAGCATGGGGCATGCCCGCCTCATTTGTATACATATTTTATTTTTGTTTCTTCCCAGAGAAAGGTTTGGTTCCCACAATTTTCCCTCTCCCTCCGACGGATTGCTCTTGCAGTTCATCTCTTCACGCTTCCTTACAATGGCACTCTCAGCAAACAAAACATTGATGTATTTCAGCTATATGTATGTTCCTAACCTCACACATCAGGGGGCATATGTTATCATCAAAAAAATCGTGTGCAACATTGCACACAATGGTTGAAGAAAGACATCAATTCCAGCAGTAATTAGTACACCTACAGCATCAAAATCCATCAAAAAGGAACAAAACTATACAATTGGTTCAAAAATTAAAGTGCGCAAATTCACCAAAGGAAGTGCGCGCACAGTGCGCAAAATGTGCAGGCTAACACAGCCCTCAGTGTGCATTGTGCGTAAGATGCGCGACTGTTTACAAGAAAATCAGCACACTTCTCATGAATGACATATTTATGAATCTTGTTGGCCCCTCAAACACTTATAGTCTGACCCCCAACACGATTTAACACTCATATCTGAGCGAAATCTAGCTTGGAGGTTGTTCAAGGGATAGGAAGTGCCCTAAAAGGCCCCTTGTTCACACTATGAACCAATTGTATCTTTCCATGAATGGACACTATAAATATGTGTCATGGGTGTGCTAGAAAAATAAGAACTGCAAGGTATTGTTATGCTGCAAGAATTCTTCTTGGAGAATCCTCTTTTCTCTTGGAATCATTCAAGCACTATAGCAAGGGCCATTCAACTCACCTCTTGAGGGGATTGGCATTGTATTTCTTCATTATTGTCACTTGCCATTGCATGAAGAGAAGAGCTCTTTATTAGGGAACTCAAGAGCCCTCCCAAGGAGGAAGAGGGGATTCATAAGTCTTTGTCTTTCTCCATGGTGTTATCCTATAAATATATTGATCCATTGGTAGCTATATGCTGGTCATTTTTTGTTTTTCATGGTTCTAGTTCTTGCAAGCTTCTCTAACATTTATTTCTTTTTATTTTTGTTTTTATTTCTTTGTTTCATGTGTATTTGATTATCTAATCAACTCACAAAACTCTATCTTGTTTAGATTACTTAACTAAGCAGGTAAGTGTTGTGTTTTTTCTCACCCATGTGACAAAACCAACACAACAGTATGCATAACTCAAGATAGAGATTATCAAAAATCTTAAAAAGAGTTACCGAAATATGATGGTAAAGATCATAGAGGATTCATCGTCTGGGTCAAAAAAATGGAAGGTATATTTGAATCAAATCCCCCACTAGGTGAATGAGAAAAAGTAATGACAGCCTCCAACAACTTAGAAGGGGATGTTTATGATTGGTTTCTATGGTGGTCCAAAAAATGTGATGCTCGTTCCTTTCATTGAAAAAATTTCACAACTTCCTTATTTAAAAGGTTCCATGATGAAGAAGACAATGGCATGTATAACAAATCTGTGCATATTAAACAAAAAGGAAAAGTAAATGACTATACACACAAATGGGAATTTTTGGCAACAAGACAAAGCAGATTCACATATGAGCAATTGTTAAAAATGTATATACGTGGTGATCCAAAATGGATCCAGGAAGGCCTATAAATCAAACTTCTCAAGATTGGATGAAACTAGCTCCATTGCATTCAGCACGTCGAACTGATTCCGGCCATATAATATTTTTCGCAAATGGACGTCGTATGCAAAAGATATCACGTTCTAACCGATTTCCCAAATAGACGAAGAGTCAACTGGTCAAAGTCAATAGGTCGTACTACTGACGTCAGCAATATGACAAGTGACGTCAAGATGATGTCATCATGCTGATGTGGCATCACCGGGATGTGACATGTGTCACTCAAATTTGGCATTTTTGAGCTAAGTTAGCACTAGTATGAATTTGGCACGTGGCACTATATGGATGACACATGGCAGTCTGTACATGACATGGCCCAATGGAAAGTTGGCACGTGGTAGTACGGATGACCGCTGGGTTGTATGAAAGATGACGTGGCAGGGTGGCTAGGTTGTACGGAAGATGATGTGGCAGGGTTACTGGGCTATACGGATGTTGACATGGTAGGGCGACTGGGTTGTACGGCAGTGACGTGGCAACTGATTGGACAGGTGACTGGGTTGTATGGTGGTGACGTGGCAGTTGACCAAGCATGATGACTATGCGTTGATTGTACGATGATTTTGTGGTATGGACGAATCACAAGGCAACACGTGGCCCAATCATAGGGTGCCATGTAGCACCTTGGATTTAGCCAATGTTGGCTAGTCCAAAAAAATTGTTATAGCCTTCGGGGGATTCAAACCCCTAACCTCACGAGATGAGCCAACGACTTCGTGAAAGGGGGCGGACCAATCGGTCTACATGGAAGGAATTAACCAAATACCACCAAATTTATATTTAAATTAATAGTTGGTGGGTTTACGGGATAAACCTCGGTCGACGGGGGGCTAGCCCGACCGACCAGGGACTAAAGACCAGGAGCCAAGACCAGGAGTTGGGCACATGGGAGTTAAGGCCATGGCCACATGGACCCTGCGCATATGACCAGGACCGGAGGATAAGGGGACAGCGCGCCAACACTCATCCCAGGGACATATGGTAGCGCCCCATATGCCTAGGGGCCCGGAGAAAGGGGGATGCACCCTATATTATGCAAATTTTGGGTTTTTTAACATTATATTATGATTTTTTATGGATTTTCAGCTGATTTTAATGGATTTTGGCCAATATTGGGGGATCTGGAACCCGATTTGAGGGCAGATCTTGGGAGAAAGTTGGCAGATTGATGCCAAATCCAAATCTTTATAAACTAGGGTTCTTAGTAACTTTAGGGAGGTTCATAACAGGAGAAATGTTGAGGAATTTGAAAGCCAAATCCATTTTTATGCAGGGAAGCCATTGAGGAGGGGAACTTTGTGGGCCAATTCTGGGAGCTACGCTCAACTGTTTTCAGTTCCGTCAGTTGTGTTGGATTCTTGAGGTCGAGAAGAAAACAGCCAGACTTGTTTGTAATCCATTTGACACTTTTATGATGTAATTTTGGAGCATTGAAGAAAAATAAGAAAGCCTCATCCACTGAGACAAAGGTAGAGAGACGTAGGCAATCTTGTCGAACTCCATTAACAACTTTGTTGTTATGGTTTGTTGTTCTTTGTGCTTACATTATGATCTTCATTTATTATTATGGATGCTATAATATCTCATTAATTTCTTCTTATTTCATCAATTCCTAATTGGTAAATGAACTCATGCTTAAAACTTAACCAAGTCTTTAAAATATCATTTTCAGATCAAGTGGTATCAGAGCAGGTTGACTGTTGGTTTTTGAGTTTACATGATTACCAAGGAGTTGTGAAGGAAAGCTTGTAGAAGGGGATCCAGAGATTGGATCGAGAAAGAGGACTTCTCAAAGTGAGGAGATGGCATCGGAAGAAGGCATGTCTTAGAACAAGATCAAGTTGGAAAAAACTTTATTCACCATGTTTGAGATGGTAAAGGTCATATATGAGGATTACTTGGAACAAAAGAGGCCTTTCCAAGGGGAATCTTCTAAACAAAAAAAAGTGAAAAAGGAGAGGATCCTCCTAAACCTCCTCCTTCTTCTCCATCGACTTCTTCTTCTTCAAGTACAAGTTCCAAATCCACCGCAAGAAAACATTCCCATAAACATAAACATGATATTCCTTTACTTAAGCTTGATGTGAAATTTGAATTACCTATGTATGATGGTGAAGTCAATATTGAGAGGCTTGATAATTGGGTCAGGCAAATGGAATTTTACTGCAGTGTGCAACAAATCAAGGATGAGGCAACTCAAATCAAGTTGGCATCGCTTCGTCTTGCAGGCACAACACTCATCTGGTGGTAGAGTAAGTTGCAAAATGGCACGCAAAAAATGGGTAATGTATTTCCATCATGGAAAGATTTTGTTTTTGCACTTAGAAAGAAATTTTGTCCTTTGGGTTATAAAGAGAAGGCTTTAATTGAATGGCAAGGTCTTAAACTAAGAAAGGGACAAATAGTGCAAGAATACATAGATGAATTTCGTAAGATGGCATTAATGTTAAATATTCCATTACATACCTGTTTGCACTCTTCTCGTCGCTGCGTGAGCAAAAAGTGAGTGCTTACATGCCCAGTTGGGCTTTGCTAGGCATGACAGTTGTATGGTAAAAGGTTAGAAAGAAAACAACTAAGCTATTTAACAAGAATTAAACAAAAACTAAATGAAACTATGAGCATAGGAACAAAAAATAAAAACAAATGAAAATGGACCAATATCACCAATATATAAGCTGGTCTGATTGATGAAATCCAAAGATACACAATGGAGAAAGAGGACTT
>ML796734.1:245893-258727 GCA_009831015.1 Picea engelmannii
GGCCCACATTGCCACCTCATTTGTACCTGCTGCTACAGTGGTTCCAGAGCAGATTCAGAGAAGTTTGAGCGATTCGGAGAGCATGAGGCATCCATTTCCCGGCGTGCGAGTTTCAGGTTAGTGGTCTGAACATCCTTCATAGTTATAGGTTTCAAATTTTGGGGCAAGATAGGTACGGGGGGTCGTACGGGAGGTTTAGGGGGTTTTTGGGTAGAGGGTGGGCCCACATGCACGGGTGACTCAGTGAAAGGCGCGCATGAGTGCACGCCTTTTCACTGAATATGCGCGCATGTGTGCGTGCCTGTAGGGCGTACAGGCGCGCTTGAGAGCGCGTCTGTGGGTGTGACAGGCGCACTCTAGAGCGTGTCTATGTTGTGAACAGGCGCGCTCATGAGCGCGCCGGTATTGTGAATAGGCGTGCTCTTGAGCGCGCCTGTGGGAAAAACAGGCGCGCGCTCATGCGCGCCTGTATAGTGAACAGGTGCGCATGTGCGCGCGCCTGTGGGTGGTAAAGCCGCGCCTTTGAGGCGAGGTGCCTGGGGGGAAAATTAGCTTACTTTGATGTTTTGAATGAGTGCCCAAGATAATATAGGTCTCTGGGTTGTGTGCAGGCAGCTATCAGTGAGCATGGACGTGCGATGGCGCGAGCGGGACTGGGAGCCGCTGCGGGAGAAGGTGGCCGAGGCGAGGCCGGTGGTGCGGGCATCTTTAGCAGCTAGTGGATTGCTAAAGTTTTTTGAGTGCCCTCTGATACGGGCCCAGGAGTACTTGCTCCAATTTATTATTGAGATGTGGAGCCCTGCGCAGCACTGCTTCCTCGTGCGAGGAGAGCAGGTCGCCTTTACGGCGGAGGAGGATATATATTTTTTGACTGGGCTCCCCTTTCGGGGAACACCGTTGCCGACATCGCCTGTGCTGTCGAGGGACACAGATCTGGTGGAGGTCACCGGGCGATTCTGTTCGGGCGGGCACTACATAACTGGGTCGTCTGTGCGCATCAATGCACTAGATGTTTTGTTGCATCGTTGCGTACCGGCGATGATAGTGCGGGTCTATGGGTCTACAGCGCCCCACCGGATTAGTGGTGGGGAGTTGATGTTGATGGAGAGGGTGGTGGTGGGTCGTGAGCGGTTCGCCTGGGGTTTGGCTCTCCATGCACGGATGGTCGCGCAGCTGGACCGTTGTCGGTCAGCAGGCATGGGGGAGTTTGCATTTGGCTCCATCCTGGTGGCCTTTTTCTTGGAGAGGGTTTCGGCGTTGCGGCCGAGGGTGGTGCTGGAGGTACCAGCTATACGACACCCGCGTTTGAGGCGGTGGTCCGAGATTTTGGTCCGCCACGGTGGTGGCGAAGGGGGTCACTAATTTTCAGAGGAGGCAGCGCAGATATGGCGGCAGACGCCGCAGTTTATCCTCCGATTCCCCTATGCGGGGGTGGACTTCCGGAGGGACCCAGATATGGTACTGCCTCCGGGGGAGGTGTTTGACCACAGAGGTACGTTGTGTATTGGTATGTCGTGATTTATTTTGTGTTTTTGATGTACTAGTGCATATGTTTGATGTATAGACACTGATAGCATCTGTTGTTGCTTGTTTGGTGCTTGTGCAGATGTGGCTCCTCGTGGGCGTGAGGTGGATGTGTTCCAGGTGCCAGTGTAGCGAGAGCAGGAGAGACCACCGCGTGGAGGGCGGCGTCCGAGGGATGAGGCTGTTGGAGGACCAGCAGGGCTTGAGAGACCGGCGCAGAGGCGTCGCTGGGATGACCCTGGTGCGGGGCCATCGCAGGCTCCTCCGGCGGCAGTCGGAGCAGATGAGGATCTAGTCCATCGTTTTGAGATGGTTTTTCGGGACGTGCCTGAGGGCATGTGGACCCAGATCCAGGACGAGGAGTTCCTGGAGCAGTGCATCGGATTTTCGCCACCATGGCGGTAAATCATGCGGCGAGCAGCTGTGCTCGCGGCGATGACGAGTGGACGCCTGTCGCCTGGGCAGGGTGGTCCTGCGGATGTTCCACCACCACTGTCTGGGGCAGGTCGGGGTGGGCCACCACCGCCTCCTGAGGGAGGGGCAACTGGGGGTGCTTTAGAGGCCCCCTGATTGTATGTACCTTTTTGATACGCTGGTGAGCCGATTTTTGTACCATTGATGTGGCACGGGCCGAAGGGCCGATATTTTTTGTATGTAAACATTCGGTTGTTATATATATACATGAGTAGACATATTTTGAGATCCAAATGTGTTACATGTGTTTTGTTTTTGATNTAGTCCACCCTCATTACCCAAAGATTGAAGTTGTAATCCAACAATATGACAAGGCATTCCAAAAATATGACAAGATATAGGAGAAAATCATCAAAATATTAAAAGAAAACTTAGCAACAATTTGTAATTGAATGAAACAACAAGTAGACCAACATCGATCAGAAAGAGCGTTTGAAGAAGGAAATTGGGTGTTCGTAAGACCCCAACCTTACAAACAATTATCCCTTAAGCAACAAGGAAAGAACAAATTGGCTCCTAAATTCTATGGGCATTTTCAAATTAACAAAACAAATAGCAAAGTAGCTTATGAATTGAAATTGCCAGACAATTGCCGCATCTATAATATATACCATGTATGATGTCTCAATAAGGTCTTGGGACAAGACCAACCAGTTCAAACAAAAAACTATTGAATTCTATGATAAAGGAAGAATTATTTTAGAGCTAGAAGGTATTTTTTCCATTAAGGAAAAGGTGTTACGTTCCAAAACCATTAAATAGTATCTTATCAAATGGAAAAACCTTCTAGAAGAAGATTCATCATGGGAAACAAGAAATTTTCACTAATGATATCCCTCATTACCCTTGCTTTGAGGTCAAAGCAAATTTTAAGAGGATGACAATGTTACAAACTTAGCAAATGTAATCAATAATTAATAATTAATCAACATTCAATGAAGAGTCATAGGTCACACCTATTCACTTTCATGATCAGTCAATGCCTATAAAGGTATATCGTCATGAGAAAAATGTTATCATCTTATTCATTTTTATCAATCAATATATTTTACTTGCAAAAATATTTTGTCTACAATTAATAAACAAAAATTGTTTGTTACAGATTGATTCCAAGAAAACCCCCCACCCCTGCGCCATTCCATGTGCCCCTCCCCTTCCACTAAGTCACTTCTTGAAAGAGATGGGGGGCATTCCCGGAATCAACCCCCCTCCCTAACACCCCAACCCCCTTCCTCCTTTACCCCCGTCCTCGACCCCACCCCCTCCCTCCATGTGCTCCTCCCCTTCCACTAAGTTGTTGCTCCAACCTCCATTAAAACCTTCAACTATTTAGAATTTTTAGTTGTAGTGAATATTTGTTAATTTAACCTCTCCTTTTTTAACAAAGGTTTTAGGAGAGATGTTTTTTGATAATTTTGTCCAGTTTTGAAACAATAAAAACTTTCAATAAAATGTTTACTCATTGGTGTTTTCCTTATAACGATTGTCCTTATATGTGCAACACCATTAATGAATAAAAACCCACAAAAACAAATGAAAACACATATAGTGACACTTGGTTTATCTCTATTCCAACCCCTACCACGTAACACAAGCATAGATTGACACTTGTTTAGAATGGTTTGTATACACATGTATGGTAGAGACCAAGTTTTTTCAAAAAAAATACAACCAATTATGATTTAAAAAACAATTAGTAATATTAAAATAAGACTAAATTATATGTAAAAGATAATTAGTAATACGTGGACCATATTTTATGCAAATAATATCTATATTTCAATGATTGTGGTATATTAAGGCCAAATTCCCTCTCACTATAAATCAAGTGAGCTCAACCTCTAAGAATAACTTGTCATATCGCATGTGGTGAAGTGTCAAAATCAAGCATATAAAATTATACTTAAATTAATTTTTTTTAGATGGTATGGTTGAAATGTTCATTAACCTAAACATTTAGGATTTACATTTATAATGTTAAAAGTGGCCAATGATTCGGAATTTTGTTGTTCCTTACCTAATATTAGGTAGAACATTAATATTAAGGCATGAATTGTCGCTTAGTAGTTAGTTTTATTTTTATTTAAATTAAGGTTATTAAGATGTTAGGTTATTTTTATTTTATTTGGGTCAAGTTGTTGTTTTTTTGTTTTTGTTTTTTTTTAAAGAGCTTTTAGAGGAGTGATTTTTTGGGGGGAGTTTTAATTATTAAGTGTAAGTTTCAAAAAATCACAATTAATGTTATATGATTTATTTTATTAGTTTCAATTTTATTTTTTCACTTTTATAGGTATTATTAGATGTAATGAATGTTAAGTGAATCATTCAATTCTATAAAACATTTTCTCGAATATTGTATTTGCTTATGTATATAGAGAAGAGAATCAAGAGGCGGACAGCTTATCAAAACAGGCCCTCACAATATATCTAGAGAATATAGCATATAATCAGTGGGAAGGAGGCCATGAGGGCCCAAATCTCTTTTTAAATATGTACTAGCAGTTTATCTAGGGGAGATTATATGTGTTGGTTTCTTGCTAAGATGGGTGGTCTTGTTATTAGTCTATATTTATGTATGAAAGTCATAAACTTTTTGAAAAGTATCTTTTTTTTTGTCCAAAAAGATAAGTTGTCAGTGTTGTAAGGAAATTGGAAATTTTCATATAGTTATGTCAATGGATCGGACTATGAAACTCAAGGATCCCTTGATGTAATAGTTTGTCATCTGAATAGATTATATTAATATAAATATAATGTGCAATTTTCAGTGGAAAAAAAAGTCTACAAAACATTTAATCTTGTAATAAATTTTCCTTGAGTTTTTGGAATTCAACGATATAGAAAGTAAAAGTTATCATTATGTGGAATCTTGATCGAATTGATTCAAATTTAGGTGAAAGCTCATGGGACATTGTTCCACCATGCACGGGTCTTGAATCATGGTACAACTCTACTCATGCCTAACATTTCTTCTAGATACTTATTAGATTTGTCATTGGAAAAAGGGTCCAATTGCTACAAGATTAACTTATTCACTCAAGTCTATGAGAAATTAGTCACTATATTTAATGATCATAGGATATATGTCATGCATGAATGACTTTCTCTAGATGTTAATCCAAAATATGAGATTTCATATGTCACACTATGAAAGCCCAATATGTTCTTAAATAAAGAGTCGAATGAGATCTAAATGAATGGTTTATAATGCACAATACTTGTTAAAGTTTGCAAATGGTGTAACAAGTTAAGTGGACTTGACTATTGGAACACCTATTTGGTTAAGTGTGCTTGACCAAGAGTAGTCTTATGATGGATGACCTTCCTGGAAAGTGTCTTCATAATAACATTAAAATATAAATATATATAATTGATCACATCAAAATCAAAACATCACATGGAAAGTGACTATAAAAATTTGTTTTTTTTAAGTAAACAAAAATTAACAATGACGTGTGTAAGTTTCCACATGGCACTTTTAGAATATTCTATATTAAATATTTTTTATTTTATTTTATGTTTTAAAAATAAAGTTACTCTCTCAAGGATTGAGAAAATGGGATAAGTGAAATTTAAAATTTCTGAAATTTATTTTTAATTTAAAAAAAAATTCAATTTAATAAATTATTCTTTGAAAACATTGGAAAAAATTATAAAATTTTATAGCATGAAACTAAAATACTACTAAGTAAAAGAGTTTTGACTTGCAAATGAAAAGTGTACTCCCTACTTTGGTAAGGAATGAAAAAAGGAAAGAAGGTATTTGAAAAAAAAAAAACACAAAAAAAAATTTAACAAAATTAAAAATTAAAAATTAAATAAAAAGAAAAAAAAAACATGATAGAGTAAAGAGGGGGGGCTTCCTAGAATTGAATCTCCCCTCCCCTTACACTAAGACGCACCATAGGAAAGATAACTTGGTGGAATGGGAGGGGAAACCCTCTCATTCCACAAAGGCACTGCTCAACTCCCCCTCCCTAACACCCTATCCCTCCTCTCTCTCTACCCTCCATCCTCGATCCCACCTCCCTCCCTACCCCCTCCCTCCATGTGCCCCTCCCCTTCCACCATGTCGCTACTCCATAGGAGTAGTGACTTAGTGGAAGGGGAGGGATGGCCCTGCCATTCTGTAAAGGCATTGCTACATATCCCCCACCTTTGTGGAAATGGGAGGGGCATGAGGAGGAAGGTGGGAAAGGAGGAGATATAGAGTGATGCCTTTGTGGAATTGGAGGGTCACCCCTCCCATTCCACCAGGTTTCTACTCTTATCTAGTGGTGGCTTGGTAGAAGGGGATGGTCACATGGAGGGAGGGGGTTAGGGAGGCTGGGAACGAGGGGGAGAGAGGGAGAGGGGGATGGGGGGTTATGGTGGAGGGTTTTGATACCAAGAATCACCTGCACCCCTCTTTCCCCACCCACATGATGGGAATGACACCTTTTTTATAATGGGATATATGTGGGGAGGGATGGGGCCAAAGGGGGGATATGGAATGATGCCTTTGTCGAATAGGAGGGCACCCCTCCCCTTCCACCAAGTCACTACTAGTATGGAGCGATGACTTGGTGGAAGGGGAGGGGCACATGGAGGGAGGGGGGTGGGGTTAGGGATGGAATTTGAAGGGAGAGAGGGGATGCAGATTTAGGGAGGGGGAGGGGTTGATTCCAGTAACCCCCCCCCCCTTAAAAAAAAATAAAACCTATGATGGTTTTTTTTTCGTTTTTTTTTTTAATCTTTTTTGGGGCTTTTTATTTTCTTTTCATTTTTTGATTTCCATATTTTTATTTATTTTTTCTGAAGACCTTTTTTTCCTTTTTTTTTATTTGAATTTTCAAAAATGACGGTTTTTTATTTTTTGTAAGCGAGGTGAGAGAGGAATGGGGGTTTATGCTATATTTTTGTTTTATTCTTCTAAATTAACCTTGAAAGAATGGACATTTTATGGTTTTGTTTGCAACAATACCATTTTTTAAAGGTTGTGGTTTAAAAAATGTTGCAATTTTAAGCCAACAAAAAAAGTAGTAGTGATTACTTTTTTATTTGAGAGTTGATTTTATGATTTTTATTCCAATATTATTTGTTATTAAATTCATGGTTCCAAATATGATTTAGCCAGTCAATTATCACCTTTGAGTCCTCCATAATATGAATATATTGGATTTCCAAGAGCTTTGAAATAGTAAGAGTGGCCCAAGCTCCTAATAACTCTGCTTTAGTATTTGTTCCATCTCCATAATTGAAGTGCCATCTATAAACCTGGGAGTTTGAGCATTTTATGGTTCCCCCTGCACCACAATTCGACCCTCCAGCTATAGATGCTCCATAAAAAAAAACTAGTGAATAACCATTAATCTGCAAGATCGGGTCATGACTTAGCCTCTGAGAATTCAAAACTGGTGTGTTTATATTGAGCGCTCCTATCACCTTGAAGACAACTGCCCAGGTCGAAGGCGATTTACCATCAAAAAGTGTTTTGTTACCTTCTTTCCGAATATACCAGCATGTCTGGACCAGCAATCTTTTTGATAATTGCTTGTTCAATGTCCAGGAATTCATACAACCCGTAAGGGACAGTCCATCCCAATTGAAATTAAAATTGTGAATGTATGCACATTTTTCCCAGACCGATTTTGCAAAGATACACTCTATAAATATGTCAGATTTTTCTTCTGCCTTTTGATTACAGAGATAGAAAAAACTCGGGCCAACCTAGCCTTTCTTTTGTAATATGTCCCAAGTTAAAATCCTATTGTGAATAGCCAACCAGAAAAATAAAATTACCTTCAATTGTAATTTCCATTTTCAAAAGTGAACCTGTCAGTCGCGCCTTACCAGGAACTCCTGATTAGATATAATGGCATCGTAGCAATTTTTTATGGTTAAGTCTCTAGTTGTGTCGCCACCTGTCCATAGCAGAGAATCTTCAACGTTTATGTGGAGAGTGACCCCAACCCTGTTTAATTCTGTAATATAGCTATCCCAATCAGAAGAAAGTAACCCTGTCAGCTCCAAGTCCTTACTGCTCTTCCACACCTCAACTGATGTCACCAAATCCCTTGCCACCAATGCTTGAGCTAGGACAGTAACTTGTTTATGATTTAAATGGGTGATGGTCTCTTTAAGGAGAAAAGACCTATCTCCAATACCGAGTATCCGATCTCTCCCAATATTAATAAGATGCCCTGAGCCTGGTCACCAACTGAGCCAGTGATTGATAATTGGTATAGTGTGTGTAAGACTAGACCAGATCCTCAAAGCAGAGTTGATGAAATGATATGGATTTCTGAGCCAATTAATGAGTGTTGAATTCTACAGATATTTATCCATAACTACCTGATGCCAAATACTATCCTGATTTAGAACCCTCCAAAGTGTATTTGTATTCAAATATGTATTGAAATGATAAATATTTCGAAAACCCCAACCCCCATTCTTTTTTAGTCTGGATAAGGCCTCCCATCTGCATAAATGGTAGTGTTGATTCTCTGAATGACCATTCCATAGAAAATGGAACATCACTTTTCTAATCTTGTTTATAACTGAGAGTGGCAAGGCTTCCATTGACATCCAACAGACAGGCTGGCCTTCCAACACTGTTTTGACCAAGATGTATCTCCCTCCCAGAGACAGCCACCGATTACACCATAACCCGACTTTCTTTGTTAATTTGGACACTAGCCAGTCCCAATCAATTTCTCGTTGAGACCCTGTCTTTAGGAAGTATCCCAAATATTTGAATATGAATGATACAGCACTAAAGGTAAAGGGGAGAAATAATTTGAAAGGAGCCAATTCATCCTCTGAGAGGCCTTCAAAATGAACAGTAGTCTTTGAATGATTAACTGATAGACCCGATGCTTTGCAGAAAAGACATATAAGATTGTTTATTTCCTTCCATTCACTTACACTTTCCCTTGACATAATAATAACATCGTCCACAAACAAAAGATGTAATATTTTTATCAGTCTCGACACTTTTATACCTTTTATGGTTCCTCCCTCCAAGCTATTTTTCAGTAATATGTTGAGACCTTCCATCACTAATATGAAAATCAACGATGATAGAGGATAGCCTTGCCAAACTCCCCTGCCACTTCTAAAAGATTATGTAGCCTCCCCATTAATTAACACTACATATGAAGAAGATGTGACACATGACATGATCCAATTTTCCATTTGGATCCCCAGTCCAATTTTTAGTAGGATCAATCTTAAATGATCCCAGTCAATACATTCATATCCTTTCCTTATATCCATCTTCAAAACAAGTGCTTTCAATCTTTTATTTTTTATGTTGTGTAGACTCTCATGAGCAGTGCCTATGGCATCTTGAATACGCATGCCTTTTAAAAATCCCATTTGTTCACAGGAGATTGACCTCGAGAGGAAAGGTTTTAACTGATTGGCGATAATTTTTGATATCACCTTGTAACACATATTGCATAATGAAATTGGTTGGAAATCATCAAAGGTTGATGGATTATTAGCCTTTGGGATTAATGTCAAGAAAGTAGAATTTAGGCCTCCCGCAATAGCACCTAATCTTCTTGATTCCTCCACCATAGCAAGGAGATCTTCCCCGACTAGATCAAAGAAGAAGATTAAAAACTCGACTGTCCACCCGTCCGGGCCGGGGATTTTTTCTTTCTTAAAATGAAACAGAACCTCTTTCAACTCCTCCAATGTAACAGGTGTGAACAAAGATCTAGACTCCTCATCATTTATCATCTGCAGAAAGAATTCAATTAACTTGCATTTTTCAGTCGTATTCGGGATAGTCGGAGCCTTACAGTAGAAGTCCTTGAAGTATTTGATGGTTGCTTCCTTTAAAGTATTCTGATCAGTTACAATATCACCGAACTCTCAGTTTTGATTTCCCAAATATGTTTCCTGACTCTATTGTAGCTTGCAAATTTATGAAAATATTTTGTATTGTTATCCCCACTGATCATCCAGAGAGCCCTGCTACATAATCACCATTGTTCTTCCTCACCTCTTAATATCCCATTCCTTTCCAATTCCAAATGTCGAAGAGATGTAGCATCTATATGATTTGTTGGATCACCTCCCAGAATTTTAATTGTATCCTTTATGTCTGATTCCAGCGATAATAGCTTAGTTTTTTTCCTTATCAGGATCTCTTTATGCCATATTTTTGTTTGTTTTTTTAAATCTTGAAGTTTCCAGATGATCCTATTTTGTTTTCCTCCTTCAGTGAGAAACATCGAGTCATTCATAACCTTAATGAAAATATCCACAAATTCCTTATCATTGAGCCATTGTGCATTAAATTTAAAGGGATAGATTTTATATGCAGGTGGTAATTCCAACTGAAGTAAAACTGGCACGTGACTTGAGATAAATGGGAACTCTACCCATGACCTATATAGTCCAATATAAGTTAATATATCTTTAGCAACCAAAAACCTATCTAATCTCCCTGCAACTTCTCCCTGACCAATGCATCTGTTTCTCCATGTCGGAACCACTTTGGTCGGATTGATGTCAATCAATTTGTTGGAAGAAAAGAGCTCTTTGTAATAATCCTATGTATTTTCAGTCCCAGGGGACCCACCCCATACCTCGTCATATGAGAGAATGATATTTAAATCCCCCGCTATGATCAGGTTTTTCATAGATAATATACCACTATCTTCCACTGAATTCCAAAATAGTTTACGGTCCTTGTAAGGTCCATAAATATTTAGCAACGCTAACTCTCGATTATTAATTAAAATCTTTCATGTTAAAAAGAGACCACCAACAGTGAGGAAAGGATCCAAAGAAAATAAATTTGGGTCCCAAGCAACTAACAGACCCCCAGAAGTACCAACTGAATTAATTGAACTCGAAACCCAGGACGGACGAAAAAGATGAATAAAATCCCTTGCTTTCTGTTTACCAATGTTTCTTGAAGGAATATGATATCAGGACAGGTGTGTTCCAATAGTCACCGAGCTGAGGCAACTTTGAGGGCGCCTCCTATCCCTCTTACATTTAAGGTTAGTAATAACATTACTTTTCCCTCGCCAGGGCTTTCATCGCTCTAAGAGGCCCACTGTCAATGGTAGAGAGGACAGACTTAGCTATCTATAATGAATTTTGTGCCAACTTTTTTCGACTACTTCAAGTTTTTAGAGGGGAGAGTTCTATACCTATTCCCCTAGACCAGGCATAGTCTTTCGTATCCCTCGCCAAAAAAGACTTTGAAGTAGTTTCCTCCGAGAGTGATGAAAGATCATGTAGTGCCTTCCCTCAGTAGATGGTAAATTTAATATCATCCTTATTATCCTTAATGAATGGAATCAGAGAATCAAGTACAGTGTTGAGAGAGGACTCATCCTCCTTGGGTTCTCTATAACCAAGCTCCATGATTGTGTCGGTCAAAATAGAAGAGGAAGGGGAAGGTGTATTACCATGTTCTCGAGAGCTAAACCGTTGGGGTAGAGGAAGCTGAGAAGTCCCTGTAGGAGCGTTGGATGGTAAAGTTGTGGATTCAATAAATGGGAAAATAGAAGTCATTTGTGGAGGTGATAAAATTCCAGAAAGGTGTGCCAAGGACCCCTTTGCATAAGAGTTAATGCCTAAAACCCCTTCAAAAACATTCTTGGCTAGAGAAGTAGAGGAAATTAACCACCCTGATTTTTCTATGGTGTCCCTTTCCCAAAGAGTTAAGGAAGAGAAAAGTGAAGGACAGTAAAACTTCAACTTACACGTAAGTGAAGTCTCCTCTACCAATGGCGATTCATGCTCATCTTCAAAGTGAATCGGATCATCCCCAAATGAGTCCACTTCATTCATATAATCTGGAGGATCTTCTTGTATGAGTGTTTCTTCAGACTTTTCCTTTGAAACCTTACCACTGCAGTCACGCCGAATATGTCCGGTATAGCGACACCAGCTGCAACTGAAAGGTATACCTTGATAGTCTAACCATTGTTTTATATGACGACCTCGCCAATCGATATCTAGAAGCTCCGGAAGCCCACCATGTATATCGACTTCAACTAAAATCTGCCCATCTTTCTTGGCTGAGTTTAACAAAGTCGACTCGTCCAGAGTGATAAACCAACCCAATGCATCACCTATTGCCTTCAAAGCTCCCTCGTTCCATAGGTGTATAAGGATACTTGGCAATAGGACCCATAAATTCCTCAGTTGAAAATGTTATGTCTGTGGATAGAAATACACCCTCCATCTCTTCAACATTAAGTTGATGCCGCCCAGAACCTAGAAGTTGTTTAACAGCTCCGGGGTTTTTCATATGAAACCCATCCAACCCTTTGTGAGATAGAGGATATCAGGAACATAGCCAAGAATAGTCTTCCAGTTTTTTACAATCTACTCGGAAATAGGACTACATGCCAAATATGAATATGATAGTCTCCCTACTAAACCACAAAGTGCCAATCTACAAGTCTCTTCGAGACCCACATCATCCCCCATCACCATCCTCCAAACTCGCTTGTTAGCCTTCCACACCCGCCTTCGAACCCCAGTCTGATGTGCAAAATTATGAGAAAACCTATGTCTACCAGCAGAGGCAACACCTTTATCCCCCAGACTAGGAATTAATGTCGTCTCCGGTCCACGCGAAGGATGAAAAGTATGTGTAGCTACAGGTGAACCAACCAAAAAGGTTTGAGCTGGATTATTCAAAAGTATTGGTGAGAAAACAGGAGAAGCATTTATGGACTGAGTAATAGTGTCTATACTTTGGGACAGTGTTTAAACCCAATGAACCTGCCTCCTTAAAAAGACCTCCCCTGTGCCACTCTGCCTCGTCCTCTGGGTTCCTTAGTTTCATGACGTCTTCTATTATGTCAGCACTTGCAC